>OX104070.1:11042849-11284434 GCA_944474145.2 Dicrocoelium dendriticum
GAAGTAGTGTCCATGTGAGTAGCATGAATGTATCTAAACTGGATAACGTACCACATAGGTCAAATGAAGCGACACACGAGTAAGCGTTGTCGTTTCCTTTTTTCTTATTTCTCAGAGAGTTACTGAACAACAACGGCACTTTATAATATTTTGTGTGTCCATATCCCAATCTCACTTCAAACTATCGTTACTCAGTAGTACGTTTAAATCGGTATACGCCTAAAGTAACGATTTACTTATTCGTTGGTCCTTTCAATTTTAATTTTCAATCATCCTACATGACTTGTCAAACACATGCTTTTTACCCTTAATAAACCATTGTTCATTACACAATTTTCAGCGGTCAAGACCAAGATCGCTCATCACATGGTCACTCCTGACCTGCCAGTGACCGCTAGACTGAGACTACTCGCCCAGACAAATTACATGCAGCGTAGCTGAATTCTACCACATGATTTGAATCGGTATCATAAGGTCACGGGCGCCACACATACACCTGGCCCCTGTGGTCATGGGAGATCAGCGTCCTTGTGGCAACTTTTCTGCCTTGAGCAGCTACCCCGTCCCGATAGCTATTTCATCCCACAAATCGTGGATCTCACAGCCAATCTGACAGATAAAACTGAATCTTGTAGGATCGACTTGGTTTCTTGCATACATCCAATGACCGGTAGCCGAGGCAGAAATCTCTAAAACTGACGCAACGTCTCCGTTTGACTTAGCGTGCGATGTGGCCTTAAGAATGTCGCGCTGATTTTTCAACGCTTCAAAAACCATGTCTGTTGCGGCTTAGACTCTGTCTACATATCTTCCGACGACACACTGATCGCGTGCTCCTCATGTGAAGAGCAATTGCGCCACTTGCGGACACATTCCAACTTTTTATCCCAACACTGGATAACGGTTGAGGTAATGTGTTCGTTTGGTGTCGATCCGGTCAATTTTCTTGGCCAACATACCTCTCCAACAGTATTAGTGCTACTGTGGGATAAGGTTAATCATCCTTGCTCAATTATTATACCATGTTTTCAAAAATTCTTGGTGCTTTTATTGTCCTACAGAACCAAAATTAAGTGGCGACAGTTAACTTGCTTATAAAACATAGTATAGATATAACTTTAGGTATGATGTAAAAGGGCGACTTCGTGCACAAATAGGCAAATTAGAGATTCAAAGAAATTTCCAATTTCGACCATTTTCTTGATGTAACATTTGGTCAATTCCTCCTGTCCACAATCCAGATCAAAACAACTATTTCATAACCATCATGAAAGTCAAGTTTGGAGAAACAGTGTTACACGGGAAATTCTCTAAAGCAGTTGTTCTTGCTGAGGCACGAGTGAGCATTGCAGTTTACCCTTTTGATCTCTGTTTGGCCATTACAACCTGTGTGCTTGCATCGCTATCGTCCAATATTAACCACCTGCCAGTGACCCACAGAACCCGGCCGAAATTTTCACTGGTGGAATAACTCTCGCTGATCTCGGCGTCTCGTCCTTTTCAAGTTTGTTTCAATTGATGATGAAAGCCATCCCAATTTCCGCTTCAACAAGTTTTTGTCTTGTATGAAGTGTGGTTTAGTAACAGATAATCTGAAAGCAAGCAAGTCTTTCTGTTTCTATATAGGTAGATATAGTAAGTCACAAGCACGTCAATAGAGTGGCTATCTGTTGACTAATACCACATTGACAAAAGTGTAAAAATCTATGGTTGTTTTTTCGGGACCTGATGTGGATCCGGTAATAAGTAGTGAGGGTATCCATATCATCAACGCCGCCCATGTACTTATTATACAGGGTGATGATGTTTGGATACTCCACAGATACTACTACGTCAATCTTCTGTCTATTTTTGAATATTACAACTTTTAGCTTTGTTGTCAAACCATTTCACAACCTTTACTCCTAAACTGTCAAGAAATACTGTGTTTTTTCAAGTGTCCCTCTTCCCTTCTTGCTCATGTCAGTGTGTTAAATGAAACTGCACCCTTGTAGGTGATCTTGCTGTACTATCCCATACAATAACACGAAAAAATAGAGTTTTATTATTATTTCACAACGCAATCACTACGGTAATTCGATCGTATAATCATGAGCGAAACTCTGTCATTACGTTTGAAATCTATGAACAGGGTTTCAATTTCTAGGACCATGAATCTAAACACGGTATTTTTCACGTGCACTCAATAGCGCCTGATGCAGCAAAAAATCCACAAAACAAAATATTACTAACCACTTCTAAAAGTTTCATCTCAGGTAATGCGTTCTCGTAAATTAATAGCAGTAGTGAACAACAAGCGAGTAGATATATTTCGCTTTCAAGCTACATAGATGTTCTGACAGGCTTAACAACTTTTACCACCACTTCATATTTAATTGCGCTTCGTTTAGCAACCTTTTACGGAATTCCTCCGTGTGAAGCTCAAAAAATTCACTTTTCCCGTTACTTCGCGCACTGCGCTCAACTCTTTAAAAGAGGCTATCGTCAACTTCGCTTCAAAAGAGCTCTAGGACCCGGCAGCCTCCAATCGATCAGTACCGACGCTTCCTGAGTGGCAGTTATCGCTGTCTTGCAACAACACCCAGGCGAAAATTGGCAACCGTTGGCACATTTCTGTAAAGGCTTGCAACATATCGAATCACGTCAGAACACTTTTGGTAAACAACTATTAGCCCAGTAACTATCCATACGTCATTTTCGACATGTCTTAGAAGGCCACAATTATACCGCTTTTACCGAGTGCAAACCAATGACATTCCTGCTTGGCTCCACAACCGACCGATACTGTCCTACAGAGTTGCACTGCCAGATTATTCTGCCAAATTTACGACCGATATACACCATGTCTGCTATGTGCGCAACGACGTCGCTGCCGTGCTTTCTCGAAATCAGTCGATAGCCGCCAGCGCCGGCACTGTTAGCGACCTGAAAGCCATGAACCTTAGATTAAACTGTTACACAGGTTTTCCTCACTGGACATCCGACACGTTAGGCTCACATAAAAAGACTGCACAATTCTCAGCTACACCTCTGTGGGCACGCTGCAAACCGTCATGCATCGTGTATTTCGGCAGACAGCATTACATATGCTACATGGTTCGTCTCACCTCGACGTCCATGCATCGGTTAAACTGGTACCCGCACGATTCGTTTAGTGCAACATAAATCGCGATGTTCGCAATTGGGCCGCCGCTTGCGGATCATACAAACAGCCCACTAGGCATGGTTCCGACTTTAGGCGCACGCTTTTGCTGCGTGCGCAACGATCTCATAGTCCACTTCCGCTTGTTGGGTGGAGCCTCGGATACTAGTCGGTAATCAATGACACGTAAGGGACGTGTCAAATACCGGACAGTATAGAAGCTGGAGGCGACTGTACCCAAGGTATATTGTGCAGGCTACAAAAATAGGAAGCGAATCAACCAGAGCGAGAAACGGTGTAGCAAGATACCACAAAACCCTTTGTGTCAACTGATGTGCAGTGAGTAAAACAAGTGGAGGTTTCGATGGTTAAAACAACCTTTGCAAAATACTGAAACAGCGTGTTTTCCGGTACACTACAAGGGCCTTCCCTAGAAGCCTGAAGGATGGTAGTCTTCGATAGAGCTGTTAGTGGTGGAAAACGAATGGTGAGGATGGGTGCGAATTGTTGCATGGGCTTGAGCAAGGGCTTCTAAAGTGGGGTGTGTAGCAGAGTTCGCTGAGTCCAGGCTTTTGTTAGTTATTATTTATGATGATCGTATGGATCAGAGTACATCATCGGTGGGCTGTCGGGGCGGGCGGTTCGGACTGCAAATAGAACTGGCTAGTCCAGATAAAAGGCCGACAGGACCTTCCCTTTGCTGCAGACCCGACGGTGTGCTTGGGAGGTTTCACTCACCCACTGCACTCCAGTCCACGGTCCTTGTCCCACGAAGAAATCCGGGCGTCCTCGTCCCACGGAAATATCTGGCGTCCTCGTGGGCAACGCCTAGCCATGCGTTTGGGAACCAACCCTTTAGTGGCTGTCTGCGGCCGGGCGCGACTGACTGTTCCTTGGGTGAGGAAGGGGGCCTTGAGTCGGCTGGCGAGTCACTCCGGGGTGGCGTTGAGCCGGTTTGCGAGTCAATCGAGGGTTGCCTTGGCAGTTCCGGTGGTTGAGTTTCTGGAACTTGGAACTCAGACGGGGTGAGCAAGAGTCGGTGGAAGTGGCGTGACGCCGGTGAGGGAACATGGCATGCATAATAAAAGCAAATACGCTTTTTACGTTTTCAAAATGTTTTGGGATTTTTGTTGATTTTGCAAAACGTTTGTGGATGAGACGCATGATTAACACTACAGACGAAAAATGTATGTTACTAGAAATAGCAAATATTTACAAACTCTGATAAACGGACAGGACGTTTGACCTGTTTAACGCGTCGGTCGGTTGCCTGGGGTTGAGTAGCGGTAGGTTGCAGGTCAAGGGGAACGGTGGGTTTCGCGATATCCAGTGTTCGGGAAGTCACCGCAGGTGCGGATGCTTGTGCGCTAGCATCAGGATGGGTTGCAAGTGGCTCGCCAAAGAAAGCCACTTTGAGGCGGTTGATGGACACCGTTGTTCGGTGAACATTCTGGTCTAAAGTAAAATGTTTCGGAGTCCGTTGAAGCAATATAAACGGGTCAGTATAGGGAGGCTGGAGAGGGCGCCGCACTGCGTCGGTGCGGATAAGTACGTGAGTGCAGGTAGGGAGTCCGAGGTGCATTTGCATATATCTAGTCTGCTCACGTGGCGGAGTCGGGCGTAGTAAAGGCATGCGTTGAGTTAGGGAGGACGCAAAGTTAGGCGGATGCATACCCGACGATGCAGGAGGTGAAACCAACTCCCCTAGCAACTTTAGCGTTGTGCCGTAAACCAGCTGTCCTGGTGCACATTTCTAGTGGGATTTGAAGCTGTGGCGAATGCCAAAGATTACGGGCAAAACGTTTTCGCTCCAGCTAGGTTCAGAGGAGGTGCAGAGCAAGGCTGTTAGTTGTCTATGGAAGCTGCCAACTAACCCGTTGGCTGCTGGGTGATACGTTGTGTTATGAAGGCGGCAACAGACTAAAAAGTTGCAGAACGTATCAAATTGTGAAGATTCGAAAGGCGTTCCTCGGTCAGTTATAATGGTAGATGGGCATCCGTATTGCGAGACCCACCCATCTAAGAATGCCCGGAGAACAGTCCCATCTGTGAAGTCTATTACCGGCATGGTTTCTGGCCATCTGGTGAAGCTGTCGACACATGTAGGAATTTCATTAAGGCAGTAAGAAGACATAGGTTGCGATATGATAACATTTCGATTGCTCTCGTCAGTCGCTACGTGATACAGGCAAAACAAAATACGCAATATATAGGGTCCACACTTAGTAACATAGATAAGCAGATAAAACTGATGCGATTAACGTAATCAGGTCCAAGGCAATCTAATTGATTGCTTCAATTGTTTCTGGGCACAGAGCACGGCATAATTCAACCTTATCAGTAGCGTCTCGCCAATTGCCAACAACGCCGGGTTCCTATTGCGCAATAACCCCTTGAATGACTCGATTGGGTTCACCTGGTGACGAGTCGTCATGAGGTGTTTGGTGATAGACGAGGCAGGGTTCCGGTTCATTCTTTGTCCGCTCCGCCTTGGTTAAACAGCAACTGCCTTAGCCACAATGGGAAGTGTTCGGCCAGCCTTCGAGCCAGCCGGCTACCAGTCTTGCCTATGTAAGTGTCACCGCAACTGCGATTGAACTAGAAGATGATGTTAGAGGCCGAACTGATTGGCGAGCTACTCGGACGGCTCTGGGGAGGAATCCTACGTGTAGTGTGGATAAGCCGTAGTTGGACGGTAGAGTAGGTGCGCGTTAGAGCGGACCTGAGCTTGTGACCACCTTCATTTGCCACGTGATCCCCTTGAACGGTAAGAACAAATAAACGTTCCTCTTCTCCTTTGTTTGTACTGGCAGTTTCTCTTTCGGGGGTCTGCTATGAGTCTGAATGAATTTTTCCGGATACCCATTGGCTAGCAAAGTGCGGTATAAAAACTCTTCTTCAGCCTTGAGCAATTCCGAACTGCAAATCCGCCTGGCTCTGTAGAAGAAAGTTTTTACGAGGTCGCGCTTGTATGCAACTGGGGCGAAGCTGGAAAGATGTAGGTATTGTCCCCCCCAGGTCAGTTTTCTGTACACAGTGCGCTGCAGTGTGCCATCGGTCATTCTCTTGACGAGCACGTCCAGAAACGGCAGTCCGTCCACTTATTCCTTCTCTTGTGATACAGAAAGGTTAGGGTGCATTGAGTCCAGGAGGGCAGAAAGGCGGTCAAAATGTTCAAAATTGGTGAAGACGAGAATATCACCTACATAACGCTTGGAAAGCTTGGCTTCACCTATATAGGCGGCAACTTTCCTTTCAATCATACCCAAAAAGAAATCTGTCGGAAATGGTCCCAAATGACTACCCATAGCGACGCCGTCAATCTCTTTGTATGCCGTCCCTGCAAACTGGAATCGTACATTCTCAGTGCACAACAATATCAAGTATCGCAGGAACTCCATAGAAAGGCCCACAGAGTGGTTCCGACTCACAAGAAATTGGCATAGGTCGTCAGCCGTTTCACGTAGGGGCACATTAGTGATAAGCGATTCCACGTCTATGAAATACATGAGCTCAGCGTCGAGTGTTGATTTTTCCAATATATTCGTCAATTCAAAGGAGTATTTCAAACAATGCTAGCTCAGGTGCTTACGCAGGGATTCTGAAAGCTTTGCCCACCACCGGGCTACTTTGTGGTAAGGTGAGTTATTCCTACACATTATTGGACGTAATGGAATTCCCGCCTTGTGCAACTTCGGCGCACCCCTCATCCTTGGTGTTTCCGTCCCTGTCGGTTTCAGCTTTCGACGTTGTGCTTCGGTGATATAACCATGAAGCAAAAGAATTTGTAGATGCCTTGCTATTTGATTCTCCACCAATATATCGTTGTCAAGCGTCCGGTCAATCCAAAACTTGCGCCTATCTCCGAGAACGGACTCCATTTTTGCAGTGTAATCAGCTTTGTCCATTATTACAACACCCGTGCCTTTATCCGATTGCAGGAAAATTACGTACTTCATTTTATGCAGCTCCTTGATTGCAACATATTGTTCCGACTTCAAGCAACACCTCTGACTAATAGACGCTTTCAGGAACTGGTACGAGATATCCACTAAGAATGCAAGGATGTACACCAATCCGCCTGACGGAGGCAAGGAACATACCAGGTCTAAGTGTACGTGCGAGAACCGAGAGTCCGGGACAGGAAATGAATCAAGAGGACTGCGGGTGTGACGATGTATCTTGGAGCGCTGGCATTGAAGGGAGACGCGAGCCCACGTACGAGCATCTTCGTTTACGCGTGACCAAATGAAACGTTCGGTGACCAGTTTCAAAGATGCACGGATACCGGCATGTGAGAGCGAGTGCAGTGCGCAATAGACTGTGCGTCTGAAGGAGACAGGCAAGTGGGGTCGAGGACAACTTGTGGGAATGTCAACGAGAATGGTTTCTTCCTTGGTTTGGAGAGGAAGACGTTGCATATGCAGCGAAGTGGAATGCAGAGTGCGCTGTATGTCTACGTCTTGAGCCTGAGCCGATGCCATGGCGGCAAGGTCGACGTTAGGCAGAGAGTGGAATGGGAGGTTGACGCGTGAGAGAATGTCGGCGACAGGATTGTCAACACCTGAGACATGACGTATGTCAGCAGTGAACTACGTGACAAAGTCTAGGGGTCTGGTTTCCCGTGGTGAATATTTGTCGCAAGCAGAGTTGCAGGCGAAGATGAGGGGCTTGTGGTCAGTGTAGACTGTGAAATCGCGGCCTTCGGGTGTGTGCCGGAAGTGACGAATGGCTAGTTAAATGGCGAGCAGTTCTCGGCCAAACGGGCTGTAGCGGTATTCATCTGGCTGCAGTTGCTTGGATAAGAACCCAAGGGGTTGCCATTGCCCAGCAACGTGATTTTGGAGGACGGATCCTACAACGAAGTCTGTGGCATCAGTCGTAATAGAAAGGGGTGCAGTCGATTCGGAATGAGCGAAAAGTGCTATGTAGGAGATAGCATCCTTGAGCTCAGTGAAGGTTGTCAGTGCTGTGTTAGAGCAAGCAAACTTAAGTTCATTCCCTCTGAGTAGGTCGGTCAGAGGCTGCATAAGCTGAGCGCAGCGCGCAATCTAACGTCGATAGTAGTTGGCCAAACCACAAAATCGACGGAGGTGCTTGAACGAAGTCGGGGCTGGAAAGTCCTTGATTGCCTGGATCTTATCAGGAATGACTTCGATACCAGACAATGAAACGAGGTGGTCTAGGAATTCTACGGTTGATTTGTCCTGTTCGCAGTTAGTCGGGTTGACTGTGACACCGCGTTGCGTCAAGCGCTGGAAGAGAATTCGAAAATGCTCGAGGTGCTCTTGTTCCGATGAACTGGCTACTAAAATATCATTGAGGTAGAAATAAGTGAAATGCAGGCCACGAGTGACATGGTGGATGAAGCGTTTGAAGGTTTGTACGACGTTGCACAGTTCAGATATCATTTTTAAAAATTCAAACAAGCCGAAAGAAGTGATAATGGCTGTTTTAGTTATGTCATTTCTTCTCCTGGGATCTGGTGATAGGCACGAACCAGATAGATCTTGCTGAAGATCGTCTTATCTGTGAGGCATGCGGTAAGGTCCTGCATGTATGGGATGGGATACCTATCTGGGACGGTTAGCCGATTAAGTGCGCGGTAATCACCGCAAGGGCGCCAGTCACCAGATTTCCTGGGGACCATCTGCAGGGAAGATGACTAAGGGCTGTCCGAGGGGCGGACTATTCCAAGTTCAAGCATATGCTCAAACTCCGCCCTAGCTACCTTGAGTTTTCCGACGATGGTCGGCGTGGACGGCATGAAACGGGTGAGCCATTCGTCCGTATGTGGTGCGTGACTTGGGCTGCCACGGGCAAAACTGCGTTCATTGGCTGAACGAGCTTGGAACACTGAGAATAGGGGTTGGCGTAATCGGTCGAGGACTGAGTAAAGGTGTAGACCGATGTTATGGATGCGATATCGGCGATGGTGCAACTGACACAAAGTTTCGTTGCAGTGTCGACTATCATCTGGCGTTTCGCATCGAGCAAGTGGACGAAATGCCTGAGAAAGTCAATGCCGATGATGACAAAGTGGACTGCAGCGACGGCGAATACCCAGCGGGACGTGTGCCGAAGGCCTAGGTCCAGAGTAAGCGACCGATGACCATGGGTGTTTACTGTTTTACCATTGGCGTCACTCAGGCTTGTCGATAAAGAAGCGACAGGCTTACCTGGCATAGAGGGAATGATGCTGGCATCCACCACAGTGTCATCTAAGAACTGGGTCTCGGAATCATAATCCATAATATAGAAGAGAAGACTATGGGTATTGCTGACACCGCTAGTCGCCATTACTTGCCGCATTGGCAGACCATCTGTTGCAGAGTAGGTACATGGCTGTACGCACTCACGGTCTTTAGTATCGAAACACGTGTAGTAAAAGCAGTAACCTGTGGCATCAGGTTTTGTGTGACGGGACGATGAGATAGAGCGGTTGCTGTGCATACTGTTTAAAGTGAGTTTCTTGATCTGGCGCTGAAGCGATGCAATCTTCCATGATAATGCTATATTGCCGACGACTGGCTAGTCGCAGATGTCGGTGTGGTTGCGCCAGCACAACGCTGCTTAGGTGCTTCGGTTTCAGTCTCTGGCTGGTGCCGTACGATGACGCGGTCTGCCTGAACTGCAACTGATGTGATTGACAAGTCACTTGCCACTGCAAGGATAGCCTGAGTGCTTTCAGGAAGGCGTTGCATCCACAGATCGCGGAGAACCCCTACGTCCATGTTGGACATGCCGATGAGCTGTTGCATTTAGCGCAACAAGGCTGAGAGCATCCTATCTCTTAGTTGCAGATCAGTAAATAGGTGCTGCCGGCGGACGTTGTCAGAAGGTCTGATTCGCTGAGCAATAATCAGTTTAAGTGTCTCGTATTTCATTAAAGAATAGTGGCAAATTATGATGTCTCTCATCTGCGAGAATAAAGTCTGAGGAAGGCGAGATATTAGCTGTTTGTACATAGCGAAATAAGAAGACATCCTACGAATTTGGGAAAGGGATTCTAGGTGCAAAAGCCATAGGGCAGGATAATTCTCCCAAATTGGTGGAGTGGCTAACGCAACAGAATTGACCATGACAGACTCAACGGCGTTATGCGCGTATGCAGATTGCCAAAAGCTGATAAAAGTTATGGTAGGTGAGAAAACATTATGATCCTGAGTAATGAATCACAAAATCACTGCAACGAACTCATCAGAATGCAAATTCAAAATGGCGGACGGTGTGTACCTGACAGGGGTCACCAATTGTTGGTTGGAGCAGGGGATACTAGTCGGTAATCAATGACACGTAAGAGACGTGTCAACTACGGGGCAGTATAGAAGCTGGACACGACTGAACCCAAGGTATATTGCGCATGCTACAAAAATAGGAAGCGAATCAACCAGAGCGAGAATCGATGCAGCAAGTTACTCACCATAAGGTTTTGTGTCAACGGATGTGCAGTCAGTAAAACAAGTGGAGTTTTTGATAGTTAAAACAACCGCAAAATCCAATGTTGCAAAATACTGAAACAGCGTGTTTTTCGGTACACTACACGCTTACAAAAGACTATGTAAACTTATTGGTTTCCATCGACCGATTCAACAGGTGGGCAGAAGCTATGTATATTCCTGACTGCTCTTCGGAAAGGTTAAAAAAGCCTCTCTAGAATGCTGTGTTACAGTTTAGCTGCTATACCATCGTAACCACCGAGAGAGAGCCACATTTCTAGTCGAATTTTGCAACATTTATTAAAGATTTAGGATGTGTCTACATCCAGACGGTGGTGTATCATCCGTCCTCTAACAGCATGGTGATGTGATTTCGCCGCAATTTGAAGGCAGAATTCCAAGCTAATGTAGACTCTTCAAGTTGCGAAACCCTTCCTCTCTTCTTCATAGGCGTAAGGAGCGCTGTGAAGAGCGAGTTCGTCGCAAGAACATTACAGTTACACTATGGCCGCTCGCTGCGTTTGCTTAGGTACCTGGTAGCACCATCACCTTTCACTTGCGATTTAGCTACGCAAGGTGTACCCATCGAATAGCTCACCAGACGTGAAAGCTACGTCCGCCCACTCCTCGGTTACACAGGACGATGTTGTTTTTGCCCGAAAATCTTTCTAGTTGTTCGCACGTATTGCTTTGCGTAGCCGGTGATTGACAGCTTCAGTAGTCGCCATCCATCGGACTTTTAAAAGTAGCAAACAGCAAGATCAAAACAGTTTCATTCGGCCAAAATGTCTAACCCTACCGAAGGCCTTGAAATAAACCAACATAACACTCTAAACTTTATTGCACACGTAACGTTTCTCCCTTCCTGGCGTTGTACCTGCGATAAAATATTTTACTTTCTTGCACAACGACATGCTCTAACCACACTGTCTAAACGAATAGCTTTCAAAAACGATGCCTTCGAGGAACGACACAGTTAAATAAGATTCAAACGCGAAAGGTAAATGTATCAATAGAAGGAGGGTCTTTCTCACAACGCGCGGAGGACGGTAGAGGACAGGCTAGATCCAAGCTTATCGCTTGGCGGTAAATTAGGTAGAGAACCTACCGAATTTTTCTTTGGAACAGCCCCATTTATGGTCTGAAAACCTAGGCGCGACGGCTCGACGTGATGCCCTTGATTTTGCAAATAATAAATTAATAAAAAACGTAGTAGTGGACCACATATTCCGACGAACACTCTCTATGCTACGAACAATCACGGTCATTTTTCTATGCACGACCATGCATTGTGAACCAACTTTCACAATATTTAGATACCAACAGACATCTTTCCTCATTAGTTTGGAGGAAGTTCAGCAGCCCCGCAAAAGATAATTCCTATTGTTTGCACGCAATTTTATGACCGATCGATTGCACAGCATATGTCCTATTTAAATGCTCTAAATCATTCGTCCATATCACATCGCAAAAATCCGCTCAGTGAGTAACTGAGTTGTTATGCACTCCAACCTCTCTCCATCCAACCGGATATTTCTGTAGCCACTCTAACCTAGTCCGCTGTATACGATTTCATTTGCCCACTGATACTATACCATTTTACAGGCAATTTCACGCATAATGCTAATAAGATAGCGTGTGACAAACTCGAAATAACGTGTTGTGTATTCAAGTTCACGCGGGCATCAATTCATTCTCTCCCTGAGGGGTTACATGCACGCACTATCAGTGACACTCCCATTGGTCATGGAACATCAACCAAGAGGACGCCCTTGGTGTATGCACAAGGATAGATGTATGCGTCTATGGGGGACAGATATGCTCCCGAGTAGGTTGATACATTGCTGTTAACGGAAGGCAGACACGGATCAGAGTGTCAGTGCTAGGGTCACCAACAATACTCTTGACTGTAACTGGTCAACCTAGGATGAGGTGTTTGCACGTTCCCCGTCAGCACGACTTTAACAGATCTTTTGTCGGAAAGAGCTACCAGTGGATCGTATTTTGATCCGGCCGGTAGTCAGTGTCTTTGTGCCAAATTTCCAACGCTATCCTAACAGCCGAAACTTATGGAGCGCACAATTTGTGCTCGGTCCAAGGTGCACAGTAACAGTGGCACATTTAGTCTCCAGGTTACTATGGCATCTGGTCGAAACAATATACCGCATGAAGATTATAATAATCCTAATCATAATAGGCATTAAAAGAAAAAAAGAGGAAGAATAATGGGCATGTTTTCCTCAAGAGAAAAGCTGTGGCAATATTTGGCACAGAACATACACGCACAGGTGATGTCATGTTCTTGCAAGAACAACATCAAGTATTCTTCTTATATTTGTCTGCATTTCTGGACTGGTATTTGCCTCATATGTTTATCTTGTGCGAAGGTAGGAGGCAAATTTGCAGTTTGAATATGTTGTAGACACTGAGGACTAATCACATTGCATGAATTGATGATATTACACCCATGAGACATTATCTGGGCTTTCATTAAATGGATGTTCATACGACGATTAAGGAATTCACATAGTTCAACTGTAGCTGCGACTGTACGCATGTTATGGGAAGTGTTAGCGAAGGATTGTCTGGCTCCCTGTATGTGGTACTCAGACTTATCAGAGAAGTTGAAGGTACAAGAATATCTGATTCCGAGGTCACGGGTAGACCGCTGTATAACAGATACGTTCGCTATTACGTGTGATGAATACTCCGGGTGTCAAGCGACCGCCGCATAGGATACTTGACTATTGTGCTTAGAACGTCATCATCCACCTGTCGCACCAAGTCTCAAGCGAATAAATGTATTCTTGAATGAGTGGCAGTACATTCCGAAACTCAATTCCTCGGTACTTGTGGACAAATGATATATCATTAACAACTAATAACGACACGCCATGTTTGTTAGCGGAACTGCTATCATTGACACAAAGTAGGGAAATCAATGTACCGAGACAAAATCCTTGTTTAATCCCGCTGGTAATTGGACGCGGGAAAGAACAATAGACGCCTAAGGTGACTATTTTAGTGAAACCTTTTATGGATGCTGATAGCCAAGCCATTAATTGGTTGCCGACTTCAAAGAAACCATGCTGATTAGGTAACCGTTTATGAGGCACCAGATCAAATGCTTTGAGCATGTGCATGCATAGAATTAATATGGTATACTTTGAGTCAATGGAGTCCGGTATGTAGTCCAGGTGATGCAGCTACCAGAATGTGTACGATCGTCAGTCAAGGAAACCATTCTAAGACCTGTCTATCAGCTCCAGTGAGTTGATGAACTACCTCACACCTTTTTACTAATTTCACCAACAATCCGGATATGATAAGAGTGTTTTGGCTTGGCCTGTTAGTATCCAGCTTCTGTTTTGCGCAGCCCTTGAGGCGAGAGCTAATGCATGAAGTGTTCCATTGCTACGCATATTACTTGGATTCCAGTGAAAGGGCAAACATATACAAAAGGAGCAGTGATATATCAAGCCCTCCCAGTTTCATGGCGAGTGGGGGATGTCATCAGCTTCCAGAATTAAACACAGTTGAATAGACCGTGATGCTTAGTGGATGTTGCAGAGAGCAATAGCACTTTAGATGGAGACTTGGTGTAATTATAGCGTTAGTGTCAACGGTCAGGTAGGTGGAGAAGAAAGAGCAAAATGCGTCCGGATGTCGTCCACCATTTCAGTGAGTAATGAACAGCGTTTCTCGGTTCTTAGACTGGGAAATCAGACTAGCTGTTTTGCTTCGCATGTCATTCGTATGGTGGCTTCATCTTCATGTGTTCTCTCCATCAACTGAAAGGGCTTGATTTTAGAGCTGAGTCGGTGCATTTGTGAAATCATTCTAAAGTATCCTATCCTATCGGTTTGCTGGATTGCGGACTCATCGAACGTTCGGCTGCTTCCTTTTAAACGTCACTGCTTTGTTTTTCTTGTGCAGCAACGATGGTTATGGCATGCTGAAACTAAGGATAGAAGTGCTCTTCGTCTGTGCAGCATTGCTGCAGAGAGAGAGAGATTGCATCTCAATCGCAGGACCGAATCATTTGACGGAAGGGTTTCCAGTTAATACTGCGGCTGGTGTAGTGGGAAGGAGGTACTTGTTTGGTGGCCATTTTAACGTTGAAGGATAAGAGTATCATGTTGCCGTCGCTACCGGAGATGTTCTCTAAAACGACTCTTTGAATTTTTGTCATACCCACTGTAAACAGCACGTCTAATGTGGTCGTCAACCTAGTTGGTATAGTAACCCAACATGTCCAACCAACTCTGACGGAATAAATGAAGGCTCTGTGTATAGACAAGAAGGTCTGGGAGGACAAGTGCATCTTCGGTATGTTGTAATCACCTACAGCTATTCTTTGTTTGTACGTCTATTCCGATGCAAAATCGAATACGGAGACGATACGGACAATATTCATGGTTGAAGAATTTTGCGGGTTGCGGATAGTTGCAAGTTCACCGAGGCTCCTGAGACGGAGAAACAGAGAGAATCAGGAATATTCATCAGTGGTGGATGTTCAAACTGATCAGCTGCATATAGGTGATGGAGTTGCATGAGGCATCCTCCACCTTTTCTTTTACAGCGATGTTTACGAAAAGGTGTTAAGGAGGATAATTGCATTACAGTCCAATACATCACCGCGGTACCAAGTTTCGGTAGCGAGGATTTCTTGCAGCTAATTTAAATGTGCAAGCATGCTTAGGACATACCGTTTGTTGATAACCCACCTGGCGCTAATCCAATGTTGTGAAAACATATCACAAGTAATGAAAGCAGTGTTCACATCACTGCTGTGTGAGTCATGAGAACGCCGGATTGTTTGAGCGGTAAATATGTATGGGAGCATTGGGAACAACTCTATTGCTAATAACCTTGTGCGCAGGGGTAGTGTGCCGTCTGCTATCGCCGATATACCTAGTGAAAGGAGAGGGTTGATGTGTCAAGAATACATTGCGGTTGACTTGGCGCTGAGCTTATTTGGTCATGTGACGAAATTGCAGACATAACGGGTGCATATAGTTGGCATGTGCCGCGTATGTGCAGAGTTTAATGGCCGCGGCTCCATCCATATATATATATATATATATATATATATGCAATTCTATTAAAAAATTTCTACTGCATTATCCCCTGGCACAACACCATGATGTCAGTCACACGAGCGCGTTACAGCACCTTATCTCATAATATCATTGTAGCCGTTTAAATGAAGTGTGAAACCGAAAACATAGAAACTCTGCTCCGATAAGCCGTGAAGATCATACACCCCACGGGCCTGTTCCAGTTCGTTGCCCTCGGATGAGCTGAATCGAAGAAGAATAAAAGTGACTGCTTACGATCACATGGCTGGCACCGTAGTTGTCGTGTACTCATTCAGTTCATGGACGCTGTGGTTGCGACAAAATGTTTTACGAGTTGGGACAGATTGCAAACACTACTACCGTCCAAGCACTGTGCGTCGTGATAAACCGAACCCCTGTGCAAAGGGAAGTCTGGTGGAGCGGAGGCTACGTGTCTTCTAATGGAATACAAATAACAACGTATGAATTGGACACATGTACTTCAGGCCGATGATCTACACCAGTCTAGATGTTACAAGCCGCTCACAAAATGAGACCATTTAAATGATTATGAATGCAGACGGAACCACTCTATTACATCCAGTGACTTGACTGTTAGACTCAAGGCTTCGTCAATTACATCACTTGGCTACAAAGACTACCGTATTGCTAAATGCCACATCATCGCCGAAGGCAACACCGCAGGACCAATAAATAGTGGCGGCGCACGAAGTTCACTCGGGTGATTCAGGTACACACGGAAATCAGCCAAACGCTGTTCTCTCATTTAAAGACGTCCTTGCAGCTTGTTGTGAATAATTCACAGCGGGCTCCGCGCACGTCAACCCTGGCATGGAAAACTACTACAGGCAGCGAAGCAAGTAGCTATGTTTGAACGCAGTGACATTCATTGCTGCCGATGTGCAAGCTACGCAGATACATGTTGTCATCAGAAAGCAGAGAGATCTTGAAGCATTGTGGGACGATGATATTGGCTCCACAACGCATGCTTACAATGCATTACCAGTGCTTGCAACAGCACAGTACACAAGCAGCGCCTATAATGGAGCGCAAGTGTCTGTCATGTCAAGGGTGGATTTAACCAACAACATCCTAACTTGGTACCAGACCACCTGCTCAGCAGCGTACTAGCTGTGTTATCGATTGACAGAGGCGATATCTTAACCTCCTGCCATTTTACTCTCCTTTGAATGGCAACGTTATGCAAACATTTTTCTTGGGAACGTCGGACACTCGTTCGTTCGCGGTTGTCGCGTTCCAGTTTGAGTGCTTTCCTAAGAAGTTCTCCGCACGTCCATTTTCGCCTACTGTACAGGGTGGCCATGAAGTCTCTGGTCCCTGTAAAAACTGATGTTTTTATACAATGCCACTTATTAGTTTATATTTACACATTTATCATAATAGTTATAGCATATATATAGGATGCGTTTGCCTGCCTATTTTCAGGCGTACAATTGAAAAATGACTGACACAAGTCCCTAAACCATTGAAGGAAGTCTCAGCCGCTATTTGGGTACGTGATAGAGTAGTAGAAAAAAGAACAATGATTGACGTTTCCACCATGTTCCAGGAGCGTTTAAAGATGCCTGTTCCAAAACAGGACACATTATTGGTATGGGAGAAGAAATCATTTGCATCCGCAACTGTGCGGGATGCCCATTCCTCCGGATGCCCTGTCTCCCGAATGGAGCACGTGGAAATCATTCAGCAGTAAGTTTTCAATTCTCCAAACTAATCGACTCGTAAGGGATATGCTGAATTGCATGTTCCACGCTCCACACTCCAAAAGGTACTCAGAACTAACCTAAGCATGTCAGCATTCAGGCAAATGTTGGTCAGTGAACTGTCTGATATTGATCGACAGAATCGATTGGAAGCGCGCCAAAACAAACTTCGCAAATTTCCCACAAAAATCAGACGTCACAATGTCTTCTTTAGTGATGAATGTGCTGTCCATCTCAGCTCACGATCACGAAATGTTTAGATTTGGAGCAAGATTAAGCCATACTATGCTGAAGAAATTGCCCACAAACCACCGCACATCATGATGTGGGAGGCAATATCAACCACCAAAACCAGTAGGCCATTTTTTCGCCAACTCAGTGAATCAATTCATCTAGCAAGAATGGTTGGAGACCTGGTTCATACCACAATTGGTTTCAACTGGAATCATGAAAACTGCAATTCTGCAGCACAGCCTTACTTTTTCTGGACAAGTATCATGTACAATATTTTACATTTACACACCGATTTACGTAGGTATATGCAGAAACCTGGAGTGTCGGGGGATTATGTGGCCACCCTGTAGAGGAGACGCGTTGCAGCTCACATGTAATCGCTTCATTTGAGCATGGCTGCCTAACGATCGCAAAGATTGTACAAACCGGAGCTTGTTTGTAATTCACGGGATACTAAATGTCAAACATGGGCCAGTGTATCATTTAGGTTTGTTTTAAGCTAACATCTAAATTTTGAAGGCGTTGTGAGATTCGTCCTCAACTGTAAATTCGGTTGCGGCGTAACAGTTGCTTAGCGCCAACAGTATTTGTTCCGCTTGCTCGGCAGTGTGTACAATGACAAAACTGTCATTCATGTAGCGGCTAGATTAATGCACGTGGTGTATATTACATCTTGATGGTCGCTGTATACAATATATCCAATCCACTAAGTAAATGTAAACAGCTGACAAAAATACGCGAAATAGCTGCACTCTGCTTGGTTGTGTTCGAAATTAGGATTGCGCAATCGCGGTTGATGTTGTGTGCGCAGTCTCCGAAGTTGTAGCAGAACCACCATCGTGGATCTGTATCTGCGAGTTTCGCGGAACAGTCAAATCATTGTGCCCGGTGCAGAAGTAGTTCGGTCAGCCTCCGCCTAGTACACTATGTTTCCTAAGTTATCCCGGATCGCATAGTAGGGTAACGGTGGGTGACACTAATTGTGGACGAAATCTGTTTTACTGCACTCAGAGGACAACATAAGCAGGCAGCCACCGGAGCATTTGATGGCACAACTAAAGATATGCTCGTCAGGCGGGAGCTCTGCAGTACACATTTAACGTAGAAACCGAGTATATTTGCTACAACATGTTCTAACTCTTTCGTTGTTATACAGGCCTGCATTATAGACTATTTGTTCTACTGAAACGGATGGAGCTTCGATTTTCACACCCAAAATTAAGTGGACTAATTTATGGTCAATAAGGTTAACTTGAAAGCTTTTAATTAGGGTTTACACAAATCCCTTATAGAAATGTCCTCGCGTATTAAAATATTACGAATCTTTATCCTTGCATTGCAAAAGCGATCTGGTTGAGTCACTTCGTTGCAGTACTACAGAACTCGCTGCAGCTCAAATTCAAGTTAACCCGCCATGGTGCAACCGAACGGTCTCGGCAGTCACGGACGGAACTTTGAAGGCTGTAACCGTATAAACTAGGCTTGTCTGTCTTCCCCAAGAAGTCCAGCATGGTATAAAACGTGGGTACCAACGAACGTGATGCGGCATAGGCGGGTTGTTATTGTGCCAGGGGCTTGAGAACCAGACATTCAATGTGATCGCGCAGCTGCAGTGAGTACGGGAAAGGCTTGTCTGAAACTCAGGACAGATGCTTACCCGATCTGAGCTGCGGCAGTTGACTGCCTCGTTAGCGGAGTATCCATGCTACCTGTGATGACTTTCTGAG
The DNA here is from genome assembly GCA_944474145.2 of Dicrocoelium dendriticum. Lineage (NCBI taxonomy): Eukaryota > Metazoa > Platyhelminthes > Trematoda > Plagiorchiida > Dicrocoeliidae > Dicrocoelium > Dicrocoelium dendriticum. The sequence continues at coordinate 11,062,197 of OX104070.1, forward strand.
TGCTGGGATTGTCTAAGTGTTACTCAATGTCTGTTCGTACCCAATACGTCAATTGACTCATGTGACGATGCGCTTTAATTGCCGTGTGACTTCAGTGCCTATTTGATTGCTACTTTCTGTACTTTGGTTGCATCTGAATTCCTCAATAACGGATCTTGCCAACAGTTCGTTGACTTCGACCACCTATGGATGCTGTTTAACTACGCGCTATTAGTGCGATACACGAGGTTACTAGAAGGGGTAGGTAGTCGGTGGCTGTTCAAAACGTTATGCTCTTAAGTTAGTGTCAACTAACGCAGTGAGTAAGGCCTATTGTTGCCTTACATCCAACTGGCCATATCGCAGAAATGACTGGAAAATATTGGCATCATCGCGGCGATAGCATTATTTGGATACAAGGTGACATATATGTGGTACGGAAATACTAGTGGGTTATTTTTATGAGGATATAAATGCATATCTATGCAGCATTTACCATGTAACTCGACAAACGAGCATCATGCATGAAAAGGAACAGCCTTACTTCTGCTAGCACATGAAAGAAAATCAACAGGTTGGTCAGTGCTCCCCATAGCTCTCGTGATTTGAGCGCGCCGTATCAACTTCACAAGCAATATGACGCATTGGGTGCATGTGCAGTGGAAAATCACATTGCTGCTGAACACCAAATTCTCTCAGGTGCGCACAAACCGTTGTATCATCTGCAGTAACCTAAATAGATGAATCAATGCACAAACGATTAGCGCAATTAGTGCTGCGGAATGTCGATATTTCATCTATCGGTCTGTAATACTTCATTCACAATTGCAACTTCCGTGAGTGCCTGTTATAGGTTTGAAGGTACTTACGTTCTTCTCTTTCTCGTGGTGCCAAGAAAACGAGCCCACGAAGGGACGGGTAACAGCTATATTGGCAACATGCTCAGGTATGCAAGGCTGTCAATTGTTTGAGATTTTTACAGGGTTACAATAAGGATATCTTTACAAATATGTTGATTTGGTACTTTTGTCGCCATATGCTACCATCTCGCGGGCATTCTTATTTAGTTATATTCGGTGCCGCATGCTGGTGCCATGATGGCGGCGGTTTGATTTGGGCGGGGAGGGAGTATGAAAAGGAATGTAACAATTAGACTCATAAATCAAAGTCAGATGATTTCTACACAATCTTACTTAACTGACTGGAGTAATACGGTTGGTGCTATTTGCGAGTAGCACGTTAGAGAGTTGCGAAAATAAGAAAAAAGCTATATTTAGGTAACTCCAGTGAATCATCAAACTCAAGCTGCTTTATCAGAATAACATTGGCAGTACTCACATCGTAGGGATTTAATGCATAGTGTAGTGTCTAGACATTGGTTCGTCTAGTTATGGCGTCGAACTAATCAAGTTGTGTTTTCGGCTGCCAGATGGTTGAGATGCTGGGTGAAATCGGTTACATTCCCTTCAGCCTTCACATGTAAGTAGATATTTAGGGCGTACGTGACTATGCACGTAAAAGGTAGTGTTGAAAATGGAGAATTAAACAGATAAGTAGACTGAGAAATAACCGCTTATTCACTGCAAAGTCAGGACTTATTCAGTGACTCGTAGTCTTGTGGAAATGCCAAAGACACGGTGATTAGTAAAGTATGCAATAGTTATGTGATTTTTGGTGTAGAAATATCGAAGAAATGCACCACAACTAAGAGCGAGGCTATGGTCTAAGGAGTAAGTTACTGGGCAATATCAGTAAGACAATAGGACGGTAGAGGTTAAGTATGTAGGAACCAGGAGTACAACAGATTCGGTGCAAATTGAAGTAGGGTAAGAAAGAACAAGTGAAGTGATGCGGTCATTCGGGGAACCGTCTCCCGGAGAACTGCTTCCATGCGGGGTAGTGCGTTGAGAGGTTACACCCGCATTTCCACACCCCATCTGGTCATGTATCGGTGTGGTTTAAAAAGCACGCTGGACACTACCGATTTTATTCATAATTTGGGCAATTGTTTTTTAATGATCTAGACAGCGCATGCGTCATTCATAGTTTTTGCGTGCCTGATGACCGGGATCACAGGTTGGCGTCTATGCCATTAAGTGTGAGTTAAGCAGTTCAGACTGCACCCTTGTTTTAATGTTTGCACCTTTTTTATATTCACCAGTCGGTCTTTTATCGTGCGTATACATATTGCTTAGAACAATGGACATTGATTTATAACGAGTAAAAAAGCAAGTGCTTGACATGTCCCGTAGGTTGTATAGCGTGATAAAAAAGATAGCGAATGGATAATGGAGCCTTCAGTTCGGGCGCTGACAGATGTAACTGCACTGTCGTATAGAGGGAATTTGAAATGAGAATGTACGCACACAAAGCAACAGGGGAGTGGTTATTGTTCACATCATAGGCGCGAAAAATAAAAAGGTAGCAAGGACAACGCTTACTCGTGTGCAACAATCTTGGGTCGACAGGATACAGTAATCCAGTGTCTGTAGTAGTAGCGTTTATCAAATTTCATGCAAGGAGTTTGGAATGACTCATTCGCGAGTAGGGTTATGGCACCATCCCCTGTCGGTTGTGCATTAGTGCCAGCATCTGGTGGTCATGAGCTATAGCACGTAGTGTAAATGTGACAGGGTATCGTCAAGGCGTTTTTGAAGAGGGATAGGGTGGGTGCATTAATTACATGTTCCGGGAGGGCGTTCCAAGGCTGTGTCATTCGAAGGGAGAAATAGTTTTGCCGACATTCCAGGCGGCTGTACGGCGTGACTAACTTAAACTGATGACCTCTTAGCGAGGTGTTTTGACTGAGTATTAGAAGGAAACGGCATGGGTGGTTAGGGTCTCTCACGATTAGGTACACCATTATGAGATCGCCCCTTAGACGCCGATAACGTCCACTGTATATTTTGAGGGTCTTCAACCTGAGTGGGTAGGGGAGGCTGGTCAAATCTCTGATGCTTTTCGTTGCTCTACGTTGTGCAGTATCGAGCGCGGTGAGATGGTGCTTGAGCCAGGATTGCCACGCTTCAAACCATCACCTCAGGCGATCGGCCCATTCGTGACCAACAGAATAACAGGAGAATAAGAGGAAATATTTAAATATGGGTGTAGAAATATTAACAAATAAACAGCCAAATAGCATGTCTCGCGACATTGTGGGATGTCATATGATTGGGTGTGATAAATATTGTAGCAGTTTACAATTACAAGTATCTTTATTAATTAATTGGCTTCCCCTTTCAATACGCACTAGGTGATGCAAATCTTCCGGTTGTCATAGCGCAGTAGAATATTTACAATATACAAAGAGATATAAAGCAAGTGTTACACATACTTTGTTTCTCCACCTACAAGTGAGACTTCAAGGGGGGCATTTTCTATCATATAATTAAGGTATGATGGAGTGTGGTGAAGCTGCATTATAGGTCATAAGTTGTTTGGACCGGACGAAATTAACACGTCTGTAGACACTTGAGGACCGAAGGCTTTCATTATGTTCCGCATGGTTAGAAAACTCCCAAGTTCCTTTCAAATTTGGTTAGGTTCTCACTTGCCAAGACTTTCAATCATAGCTTGTTCCATATGTGGGTTTACCTTACCAGGAAGTAGTTGGAGCGGATCTTAAGGTTCCTATAATTTACAGGTGGTGAGTAACCCCTAATTTTTGCGGGATAGGTTGTGGAATTTCGCAAATTACTATCAATTCCGACATTGTACACGCGTCAATGTATAATGTTGTAAAAGAGAACTAGATTTTTTCTCAGACAGCGCAGCCATAGAGGGTCTAGTTTAGGGCGGCGACGGTGGTCTTCATAGTTCAAAGTGGTGGACCGGCCAATAAGGAAGTTCGTGAAAGAACGTTGCATGTTTTCTAAACCTAGTCGGTCCATTCTACCCTGGTGCCCATGGATAACTGTGCAGTACCTGAGCATGGGTCTCACGACTATCTAAAAGATTTCCAGTCTCTATTCGAGTAGAACAAAGGATTTAATGATCTAGGCTTTCAATTGTCTGCTCTTTGCTATCCGATATGAGACATAATCGGAGAAATTTAGCGATGCGGAATATATTACTCCAAGGTCCTTGACTGAAGAGGAGTTTAAGATGTTTGGAGTTGCTAGGGTAATGAAACCGTCCAGTATTCAGCATCCCTACCCAAGCACTTGCGGATAGTCTCATGGACCGATTTTTACCTCAGCAGTCCAGTGCAGATACCTCCGCGTGTACGTTCCTAAGTCTCGAATCAAGGCTATCAGGTGGAAATGGGTAGACGAGTTTAATATCGTCCACAAGGTGGTATGATCGTCTATGTTTGATGGGATGACATTTGTTATTTATATACATTATGAAGAATAGTGGTCAAAGGACACTGCCTTGGACAATTCCGCCTGTAACTTCTCTCAAGGAGGAGACTTGCTTGCTTTTTAATCTTCTCTGTACGATCTTCTGGGTAGGGTGTAAACCATTTCGGCAATGGGTTGCTGAATCCGTAAGAGTGCAGGACGGACAGCAGAGGTTTATGTGGCACACCATCGGAGGCCTCGTGCATGTCCAGCAGAATGACAATAACTGCCATTCCACTGTCAGCAACCGATGTTATACGGTCGAACATTTGTATTTAGCAGGTTAAACAGGATGAATTCGTGAGAAAGCCGTGTTGTGTGCTGTTTACCAGACTTAATCTTGGTAAGAATTGAATAAGGCCATGTATGACAATTGGATCCAGTGTGTTTGAGGCTGCCGCAGTGCGATTAATAGGGCGATAATTCTTCATGGAAGATCGGGAGCAAGCTTTGTGTTTTGGTGCTTTTATTGAGTGTTTCCACTGCGGAGGGAAAAATCCACTGTTTATGAATAATATGAACTGGTTTAGTATCAGAAGCAGAATGTTTTTGTTTTCATACTTGATGACAGCTGGAGGAAAACCTCGGCGTCGTGGCTGAAACGACGGTTTCATGGAGATTATACTCCTTTGAACATCACTCAGGCTTACGGGAATACTCGAGAGCTCCACATCTGCCTTCCGTTTTAGAAGAGGATGGAACATAGTGATATCTGTCTTGAATGAGGTCACACAGTAAGTTTTCCATGGATCACACATTTGGCTAACCTCATTAGTTACTGAGCCGACTTCGACTCTTGGATTTGATGATACTAATTTGTATCCACCTGTTGAAAAGTCCCACCAGAGTTAGTAGATTTTGCGGCTTTTGTAACGCTCTGTTTTCTTCGATGATCTCTGCTTGCAATGCCTGATGTATTAGTTTCAGTGGAGTCTCATGAATTTCCAGTAATGTTGTAAAGTTATTGTAAAGTTATTTGCCAATACTGGGAATATTCCCGACCCTATGGCAAGTCCCTGTTCCTGAGTGTATAACCTAGGTTGGAACATAAAATAAGACGTGTTAAGGCACAAGTGCATTCCTTCCGTTGTTTGATCTATCGTAAGCTTCGTCCCCTCCCAGCTTTCTGTCCCCAGTTAGACGATGTTTCGCTATCTCCAAAGCCACGCTTATAATTACCTTGATAAAGAGAGAGCTAACTTCAAAACTGATCACCATTTCATCCGACGCATCCTCAAGACCCGACACCTTTCTCGCAAAGTTATAAGAGTTCATTGCGAACGTATTCGTTCGCACTGTCAAGGGTTGCAATATGCGTCGGGATAACTATGCCATCTACAATAGGTCGAATGGATACATCTGGCTCATGTATTTTCGGTAAGCCATACCCTCTTGGTGGAAGAGATGATTTCGGGCAAATGTTGCACCATGTTCCTGGTCCTAGATACTCTTTTACGTTCCTTAAGTAATTACCAACCTCAGTCATATTCTTATTCATCACTGACGGGACGGACTTATTGGCTATAACTTCCTATGGTCCCGTCAGTAGGTGGTCCTCCAGTTTCTCCAAATAATCTGACTCGTTCATTATCACGATGGTTTTGCTTCTATTGCCTTTGGCGATAACAATGTACGGTTCTCCTTTCAGAGCAGTTAATGCGACAGGTTCCTCTGGCTCAAAATTCGGCGCGGATGTGTTCCACTTCCTTCACTGAAAGTAGCGACAACTTCCGGATTCTGTTGATCGCCACAGCATCTGCAGCACAGTGCATTCTCTGAGTGGCGGAGATTAAGCGCTTGTTTGCCGTCGAGTAAGTGGTGTTAACCTTACACGGTAGCTCGGGGCATCCATTTTCCGTAGGTGCTGTCAACACCGTATTTCTTAAGCGGTCTGACTTGCTTATGCTTCGTGATGAGGCGCATAGGCTAACCGAATTCCATGAGCGTTCCCGTTATTTTCTCTATCTCCTCAGTCAGATGATCGCTCAAGCAGATACGTCTGGCACGAGTGAAAAGCTTTTCACCAGTACACGATTGTGGCTCATCGGTGTGAAACTGATAAAGCATAGATGTGGACCGGATCATGTTGGTTTCCGTAGACGGACGGCTTAAGGGCCCAGTATCCCATGGTAGCGTGAAGCGTGCCCTTTCAGGGACTGTACATTTGTGAAAAATGACGGCTGCGATGTAGTTTTGTTGATTCGCACCACTGGCCGCTTGCAATTTAGAAAAGCCATTTTCCTTATGCAAACTGCTCACGAATTACCATTGCCTAAATGATGAATAAAATCGGTAGTGTCCAGCGTGCTTTTTAAACCACACCCATACATGACCAGATGGGGTGTGGAAATGTGGGTGTAACCTCGCAACGCACTACCCCGCATGGAAGCGGTTCTCCGGGAGACGGTTCCCCGAATGACCGCATCACTTCACTTGTTCTTTCTTACCCTACTTCAATTTGCACCGAATCTGTTGTACTCCTGGCTCCTATATACTTAACCTCTACCGTTCTATTGTCTTACTGATATTGCCCAGTAACTTACTCCTTAGACCATAGCCTCGCTCTTAGTTGTGGTGCATTTCTTCGATATTTCTACACCAAAAATCACATAACTATTGCATACTTTACTAATCACCGTGTCTTTGGCATTTCCACAAGACTACGAGTCACTGAATAAGTCCTGACTTTGCAGTGAATAGGCGGTTATCTCTCAGTCTACTTATCTGGTTAATTCTCCATTTTCAACACTACCTTTTACGTGCATAGTCACGCACGCCCTAAATATCTACTTACATGTGAAGGCTGAAGGGAATGTAACCGATTTCACCCAGCATCTCAACCATCTGGCAGCCGAAAACACAACTTGATTAGTTCGACGCCATAACTAGACGAACCAATGTCTAGACACTAAACTATGCATTAAATCCCTACGATGTGAGTACTGCCAATGTTACTCTGATAAAGCAGCTTGAGTTTGATGATTCACTGGAGTTACCTAAATATAGCTTTTTTCTTATTTTCGCAACTCTCTAACGTGCTACTCGCAAATAGCACCAACCGTATTACTCCAGTCAGTTAAGTAAGATTGTGTAGAAATCATCTGTTTTTGATTTATGAGTCTAATTGTTACACTCTTTTTCATACTACCTCCCCGCCCAAATCAAACCGCCGCCATCATGGCACCACCAAGCTGCACCGAATATAACTAAATAAGAATGCCCGCGAGATGGTAGCATATGGCGACAAAAGTACCAAATCAACATATTTGTAAAGATATCCTTATTGTAACCCTGTAAAAATCTTAAACAATTGACAGCCTTGCATACCTGAGCATGTTGCCAATATAGCTGTTACCCGTCCCTTCGTGGGCTCGCTTTCTTGGCACCACGAGAAAGAGAAGAACGTAAGTACCTTCAAACCTATAACAGGCACTCAAGGAAGTTGCAATTGTGAATGAAGTATTACAGACCGATAGATGAAATATCGACATTCCGCAGCACTAATTGCGCTAATCGTTTGTGCATTGATTCATCTATTTAGGTTACTGCAGATGATACAACGGTTTGTGCGCACCTGAGAGAATTTGGTGTTCAGCAGCAATGTGATTTTCCACTGCGCATGCACCCAATGCGTCTTATTGCTTGTGAAGTTGATACGGCGCGCTCAAATCACGAGAGCTATGGGGAGCACTGACCAACCTGTTGATTTTCTTTCATGTGCTAGCAGAAGTAAGGCTGTTCCTTTTCATGCATGATGCTCGTTTGTCGAGTTACATGGTAAATGCTGCATAGATATGCATTTATATCCTCATAAAAATAACCCACTAGTATTTCCGTACCACATATATGTCACCTTGTATCCAAATAATGTTATCGCTGCGATGATGCCAGTATTTTCCAGTCATTTCTGCGATATGGCCAGTTGGATGTAAGGCAACAATAGGCCTTACTCACTGCGTTAGTTGACACTAACTTAAGAGCATAACGTTTTGAACAGCCACCGACTACCTACCCCCTTCTAGTAACCTCGTGTATCGCACTAATAGCGCGTAGTTAAACAGCATCCATAGGTGGTCGAAGTCAACGAACTGTTGGCAAGATCCGTTATTGAGGAATTCAGATGCAACCAAAGTACAGAAAGTAGCAATCAAATAGGCACTGAAGTCACACGGCAATTAAAGCGCATCGTCACATGAGTCAATTGACGTATTGGGTACGAACAGACATTGAGTAACACTTAGACAATCCCAGCACTCAGAAAGTCATCACAGGTAGCATGGATACTGGCTAACGAGCTAGTCAACTGCCGCAGCTCAGATCGGGTAAGCATCTGTCCTGAGTTTCAGACAAGCCTTTCCCGTACTCGCTGCAGCTGCGCGATCACATTGAGTGTCTGGTTCTCAAGCCCCTGGCGCAATAACAACCCGCCTATGCCGCATCACGTTCGTTGGTACCCACGTTTTATACCATGCTGGACTTCTTGGGGAAGACAGACAAGCCTAGTTTATACGGTTACAGCCTTCAAAGTTCCGTCCGTGACTGCCGAGACCGTTCGGTTGCACCATGGCGGGTTAACTTGAAATTGAGCTGCAGCGAGTTCTGTAGTACTGCAACGAAGTGACTCAATCAGATCGCTTTTGCAATGCAAGGATAAAGATTCGTAATATTTTAATACGCGAGGACATTTCTATAAGGGATTTGTGTAAACCCTAATTAAAAGCTTTCAAGTTAACCTTATTGACCATAAATTAGTCCACTTAATTTTGGGTGTGAAAATCGAAGCTCCATCCGTTTCAGTAGAACAAATAGTCTATAATGCAGGCCTGTATAACAACGAAAGAGTTAGAACATGTTGTAGCAAATATACTCGGTTTCTACGTTAAATGTGCACTGCAGAGCTCCCGCCTGACGAGCATATCTTTAGTTGGGCCATCAAACGCTCCGGTGGCTGCCTGCTTATGTTGTCCTCTGAGTGCAGTAAAACAGATTTCGTCCACAATTAGTGTCACCCACCGTTACCCTACTATGCGATCCGGGATAACTTAGGAAACATAGTGTACTAGGCGGAGGCTGACCGAACTACTTCTGCACCGGGCACAATGATTTGACTGTTCCGCGAAACTCGCAGACACAGATCCACGATGGTGGTTCTGCTACAACTTCGGAGACTGCGCACACAACATCAACTGCGATTGCGCAATCCTAATTTCGAACACAACCAAGCAGAGTGCAGCTATTTCGCGAATTTTGGTCGGCTGTTTACATTTACTTAGTGGATTGGATATATTGTATACAGCGACCATCAAGTTGTAATATACACCACGTGCATTAATCTAGCCGCTACATGAATGACAGTTTTGTCATTGTACACACTGCCGAGCAAGCGGAACAAATACTGTTGGCGCTAAGCAACTGTTACGCCGCAACCGAATTTACAGTTGAGGACGAATCTCACAACGCCTTCAAAATTTAAATGTTAGCTTAAAACAAACCTAAATGATACACTGGCCCATGTTTGACATTTAGTATCCCGTGAATTACAAACAAGCTCCGGTTTGTACAATCTTTGCGATCGTTAGGCAGCCATGCTCAAATGAAGCGATTACATGTGAGCTGCAACGCGTCTCCTCTACAGGGTGGCCACATAATCCCCCGACACTCCAGGTTTCTGCATATACCTACGTAAATCGGTGTGTAAATGTAAAATATTGTACATGATACTTGTCCAGAAAAAGTAAGGCTGTGCTGCAGAATTGCAGTTTTCATGATTCCAGTTGAAACCAATTGTGGTATGAACCAGGTCTCCAACCATTCTTGCTAGATGAATTGATTCACTGAGTTGGCGAAAAAATGGCCTACTGGTTTTGGTGGTTGATATTGCCTCCCACATCATGATGTGCGGTGGTTTGTGGGCAATTTCTTCAGCATAGTATGGCTTAATCTTGCTCCAAATCTAAACATTTCGTGATCGTGAGCTGAGATGGACAGCACATTCATCACTAAAGAAGACATTGTGACGACTGATTTTTGTGGGAAATTTGCGAAGTTTGTTTTGGCGCGCTTCCAATCGATTCTGTCGATCAATATCAGACAGTTCACTGACCAACATTTGCCTGAATGCTGACATGCTTAGGTTAGTTCTGAGTACCTTTTGGAGTGTGGAGCGTGGAACATGCAATTCAGCATATCCCTTACGAGTCGATTAGTTTGGAGAATTGAAAACTTACTGCTGAATGATTTCCACGTGCTCCATTCGGGAGACAGGGCATCCGGAGGAATGGGCATCCCGCACAGTTGCGGATGCAAATGATTTCTTCTCCCATACCAATAATGTGTCCTGTTTTGGAACAGGCATCTTTAAACGCTCCTGGAACATGGTGGAAACGTCAATCATTGTTCTTTTTTCTACTACTCTATCACGTACCCAAATAGCGGCTGAGACTTCCTTCAATGGTTTAGGGACTTGTGTCAGTCATTTTTCAATTGTACGCCTGAAAATAGGCAGGCAAACGCATCCTATATATATGCTATAACTATTATGATAAATGTGTAAATATAAACTAATAAGTGGCATTGTATAAAAACATCAGTTTTTACAGGGACCAGAGACTTCATGGCCACCCTGTACAGTAGGCGAAAATGGACGTGCGGAGAACTTCTTAGGAAAGCACTCAAACTGGAACGCGACAACCGCGAACGAACGAGTGTCCGACGTTCCCAAGAAAAATGTTTGCATAACGTTGCCATTCAAAGGAGAGTAAAATGGCAGGAGGTTAAGATATCGCCTCTGTCAATCGATAACACAGCTAGTACGCTGCTGAGCAGGTGGTTTGGTACCAAGTTAGGATGTTGTTGGTTAAATCCACCCTTGACATGACAGACACTTGCGCTCCATTATAGGCGCTGCTTGTGTACTGTGCTGTTGCAAGCACTGGTAATGCATTGTAAGCATGCGTTGTGGAGCCAATATCATCGTCCCACAATGCTTCAAGATCTCTCTGCTTTCTGATGACAACATGTATCTGCGTAGCTTGCACATCGGCAGCAATGAATGTCACTGCGTTCAAACATAGCTACTTGCTTTGCTGCCTGTAGTAGTTTTCCATGCCAGGGTTGACGTGCGCGGAGCCCGCTGTGAATTATTCACAACAAGCTGCAAGGACGTCTTTAAATGAGAGAACAGCGTTTGGCTGATTTCCGTATGTACCTGAATCACCCGAGTGAACTTCGTGCGCCGCCACTATTTATTGGTCCTGCGGTGTTGCCTTCGGCGATGATGTGGCATTTAGCAATACGGTAGTCTTTGTAGCCAAGTGATGTGTGTTGTTGTCTAGTGATGTAATTGACGAAGCCTTGAGTCTAACAGTCAAGTCACTGGATGTAATAGAGTGGTTCCGTCTGCATTCATAATCATTTAAATGGTCTCATTTTGTGAGCGGCTTGTAACATCTAGACTGGTGTAGATCATCGGCCTGAAGTACATGTGTCCAATTCATACGTTGTTATTTGTATTCCATTAGAAGACACGTAGCCTCCGCTCCACCAGACTTCCCTTTGCACAGGGGTTCGGTTTATCACGACGCACAGTGCTTGGACGGTAGTGGTGTTTGCAATCTGTCCCAACTCGTAAAACATTTTGTCGCAACCACAGCGTCCATGAACTGAATGAGTACACGACAACTACGGTGCCAGCCATGTGATCGTAAGCAGTCACTTTTATTCTTCTTCGATTCAGCTCATCCGAGGGCAACGAACTGGAACAGGCCCGTGGGGTGTATGATCTTCACGGTTTATCGGGGCAGAGTTTCTATGTTTTCGGTTTCACACTTCATTTAAACGGCTACAATGATATTATGAGATAAGGTGCTGTAACGCGCTCGTGTGACTGACATCATGGTGTTGTGCCAGGGGATAATGCAGTAGAAATTTTTTAATAGAATTGCATATATATATATATATATATATATATATATATATGGATGGAGCCGCGGCCATTAAACTCTGCACATACGCGGCACATGCCAACTATATGCACCCGTTATGTCTGCAATTTCGTCACATGACCAAATAAGCTCAGCGCCAAGTCAACCGCAATGTATCCTTGACACATCAACCCTCTCCTTTCACTAGGTATATCGGCGATGGCAGACGGCACACTACCCCTGCGCACAAGGTTATTAGCAATAGAGTTGTTCCCAATGCTCCCATACATATTTACCGCTCAAACAATCCGGCGTTCTCATGACTCACACAGCAGTGATGTGAACACTGCTTTCATTACTTGTGATATGTTTTCACAACATTGGATTAGCGCCAGGTGGGTTATCAACAAACGGTATGTCCTAAGCATGCTTGCACATTTATATTAGCTGCAAGAAATCCTCGCTACCGAAACTTGGTACCGCGGTGATGTATTGGACTGTAATGCAATTATCCTCCTTAACACCTTTTCGTAAACATCGCTGTAAAAGAAAAGGTGGAGGATGCCTCCTACAACTCCGTCACCTATATGCAGCTGATCAGTTTGAACATCCACCACTGATGAATATTCCTGATTCTCTCTGTTTCTCCGTCTCAGGAGCCTCGGTGAACTTGCAACTATCCGCAACCCGCAAAATTCTTCAACCATGAATATTGTCCGTATCGTCTCCGTATTCGATTTTGCATCGGAATAGACGTACAAACAAAGAATAGCTGCAGGTGATTACAACATACCGAAGATGCACTTGTCCTCCCAGACCTTCTTGTCTATACACAGAGCCTTCATTTATTCCGTCAGAGTTGGTTGGACATGTTGGGTTACTATACCAACTAGGTTGACGACCACATTAGACGTGCTGTTTACATTGGGTATGGCAAAAATTCAAAGAGTCGTTTTAGAGAACATCTCCGGTAGCGACGGCAACATGATACTCTTATCCTTCAACGTTAAAATGGCCACCAAACAAGTACCTCCTTCCCACTACACCAGCCGCAGTATTAACTGGAAACCCTTCCGTCAAATAATTCGGTCCTGCGATTGAGATGCAATCTCTCTCTCTCTGCAACAATGCTGCACAGACGAAGAGCACTTCTATTCTTAGTTTCAGCATGCCATAACCATCGTTGCTGCACAAGAAAAACAAAGCAGTGACGTTTAAAAGGAAGCAGCCGAACGTTCGATGAGTCCGCAATCCAGCAAACCGATAGGATAGGATACTTTATAATGATTTCACAAATGCACCGACTCAGCTCTAAAATCAAGCCCTTTCAGTTGATGGAGAGAACACATGAAGATGAAGCAACCATACGAATGACATGCAAAGCAAAACAGCTAGTCTGATTTCCCAGTCTAAGAACCGATAAACGCTGTTCATTACTCACTGAAATGGTGGACGACATCCGGACGCATTTAGCTCTTTCTTCTCCACCTACATGACCGTTGACACTAACGCTATAATTACACCAAGTCTCCATCTAAAGTGCTATTGCTCTCTGCAACATCCACCCTGCAACACCACCTGCATTGTCTGGTATGCATCCGCTTAACTTTGCGTCCTCCCTAACTCAACGCATGCCTTTACTACGCCCGACTCCGCCACTTGAGCAGACTAGATATATGCAAATGCACCTCGGACTCGCTACCTGCACCCACGTATTTATCCGCACCGACGCAGTGCGGCGCCCTCTTCAGCCTCCCTATACTGACTCTTTCAGATTTCTGCAATGGACGCCAAAACATTTTACTTAAGACCAGAATGTTCACCGAACAACGGTGTCCATCAACCGCCTCAAAGTGGCTTTCTTTGGCGAGCCACTTGCAACCCATCCTGATGCTAACGAACAAGCATCCGCACCTGCGGTGACTTCCCGAGCACTGGATATCGCGAAACCCACCGTTCCCCTTGACCTGCAACCTACCGCTACTCAACCCTTGGCAGCCGACCGACGCGTTAAACAGGTCAAACGTCCTGTCCGTTTATCAGAGTTTGTAAATATTTGCTATTTCTAGTAACACGAATTTTCGTCTCTAGTAATAATCATGCGTCTCATCCACAAACGTTTTGCAAAACCAACAAAAAACCCAAAACAATTTGAAAAGGTTAAAAGCGTATTTGCTTTTATCATGCATGCCATGTTTCCTCACCGGCGTCAAGTCACCTCCACCGACCCTTGCTCACCCCCTATGAGTTCCAAGTTCCAGAATCTCAACCGCCGGTGCTGCCAAGGCCACCCCCGATTGACCAGCAAGCCGGCTCAACGCCAATCACGAATGAACCACCAGCCGACCCAAGACCCCCTTCCTCACCCAGGGAAAAGTCAGTCGCGCCCGGCCGCAGACAGCCACTAAAGGGTTGGTTCCCAAACGCATGGCTAGGCGTTGCCCACGAGGACGCCAGATATTTCCGTGGGACGAGGACGCCCGGATTTCTTCGTGGGACAAGGACCGTGGACTGGAGTGCAGTGGGGGAGTGAAACCTCCCAAGCACACCGTCGGGTCTGCAGCAAACGGAAGGTCCTGTCGGACTTTTATCTGGACTAGCCAGTTCTATTTGCAGTCCGAACCGCCCGCCCCGACAGCCCACCGATGATGTACTCTGATCCATACGATCATCATAAATAATAACTAACAAAAGCCTGGACTCAGCGAACTCTGCTACAAACCCCACTTTGGAAACCCTTGCTCAAGCCCATGCAACTATTCGCACCCATCCTCACCATTCGTTTTCCACCACTAACAGCTCTATCGAAGACTACCATCCTTCAGGCTTCTAGGGAAGGCCCTTGTAGTGTACCGGAAAACACGCTGTTTCAGTAGTTTGCAAAGATTGTTTTAACCATGAAAACATCCACTTGTTTTACTCACGGCACATCCGTTGACACAGAGCGTTATGGTGAGTATCTTGCTACACCGTTTCTCGCTCTGGTTGATTCGCTTCCTATTTTTGTAGCATGCACAATATACTTTGATTTCAGTCGCCTTCAGATTCTATACTGTCCCATATTTGACACGTCTCTTACGTGTCATTGATTACCGACTAGTATCCCAGGCTCCACCCAACAAGCGGAAGTGGACTATGAGATCGTTGTGCACGTAGTAAAAGCGTGCGCCTAAGGTCAGAACCATGCCTAGTGGGCTGTTCGTGTAATCCGCAAGCGGCGGCCCAATTGCGAACATCGCGATGTACGTTGCACCAAACGAATCGTGCGGGTACCAGTTTAACGGATGTATGAACGCCGAGGTGAGACGCACCATGCAGCATACGTAATGCGTTCTGCCGAAATACACGAGGCATGACAGTTTGCAGCGTGTCCACAGAGGAAAATCTCTCCGGCTGGCAGCTGATTGTGACAACCCTACGTTACTTAAGTACCTAACTCGAGTTATGCAGGAAATGAGAGAAATGCCAGCTTTTTATGAGTTCCAGTCGCGCAAAGCTTTTCTCCAAGGCTTATCTGAAAGCGTGGCCGCCTAACTGGAATCAGATCCGACGAATATACTTGCAGTATTTTTCAACAGCTTCAATTATCCTGCAACGTATTCATTAATTGCGTTTAATTTATGGGTACCCGCCATTGAACACATAGCTGTCAGTATTCTCTCTATCGATAAAACTTTAGTATCACAATTTTAATGTCAGAGCTGCAAATGTGATAACTTTCTCATTTATGGACTATTTAGGTTGTCACTTGCTAAATCTTGGGAAATTCAGAACAGCAAAATGTATTTCCGCTTCTTTTGGCTGCAACTTTTGTCCTGTTCCTGTCTAGCGTAAAGCTGGAACTGCATTTCCACTTCGAGAGTGCAAGCTGACTTTAGTTTAGAACCTAGACTTAGTAGAAACCACACTGATTTTTTTCAAAGTATTTTGGTCGCTTATGTCATAGTCATGTGGTACACACATTTGCAAATCCATAATATGATGCCTCTAAGCACTGCCGATGTGACTAACCAAGGATAGGACATCGCTGGGAAAACCGCAAGTTTTTGGAATCGGCGTTTCGACCTTTGCCAGCAACCGAAATGATACGCCATACTGTGAAAGTTAGGTTAACGATTAATGCACGAAATATGGAAGCTCTGTGTGGATTTTGGCCAATAACATCTCACGTCTCACGTCTATAGCTAATGGTGAAGCTTGCTCGGTAATCTTAATGTATTGTAGAATCATGCAGCCCAGAGCCAGTTACCTTGATAAGTTATGGCCATCCAAAGTTGCTGTACCCCAAGGCTAGCAACTGCCTGCAAGCAATAACATTTGGTCCATCAATTGTTTTCTGGAAATCTTAATTCACATCGGATTGTACCTATTCTCGCCAAGGTTGCTTTTGGCTACGGGAGAGTAAGACACTTAAAGCGGAATCTCTTTACATTCTAATCCACCAATATCCCCCGGCTGTGTTATTTTGGTATGCTCCTTGACTGTTGTAGCTCATAATAGCTACCGAAAAATAAACCATATTCGACATAGAATCCCAAGATTGGTGCTAGATGAACAGCGGAGACGCGACTACCATCAACCACGGTCACCACGCAGCGGAAGTGATTGATATACACTATTGGTAGGGATTTCGCGGACCTGCGAACGATACCAAAATTTCGCTCATACTCTACGGTGTGATCCTCGTGTTCATCCATTTGATTAACAAAGAACAAATCGTTCGGGTTTCTGGTCATATCTGTGCTCGATTGGAGTTTCCAATGGAATACAGCCGTGATCGCTATGGAACCTCAAGCAATGGAAATTAGACCCAGAAAAGGAAATTGCACCGAGTCTTGTGTTCAGATCTGAACGCGACTTCTCCATAGAAGTAACTCAAGCAAAATACTGTCAACTTTATAATGCATATGCATGCTAGACGCCAACGCGTCATGCCGCTGATTTGGTGTCAACTGCTAAAAGGTAATAGCGAAAGTCATTGAATTCTACAGTTGTCACTCAAGTCATCATAAGGTCTATTCACCCAAATAAGTGCACTTTCAGCATTTTGCATTATCATCAGCTGATGAACTAGACTGGCGTCATCAAAAATGCAAGAAGTTTTACAAATGTATGTATAGATAAAATGAAATTGTTCGCTGTCGTCACACGAGTAAACGGTCTTGTTTTCCTGAGCAACGGCTGCATTATGCTGAGCAGCATCTAAGGGACTTGCATAAATAAATGCAGCAGCGTTGTACTAAACATTCTTCATAACTGGTTTCAGATTATGTACACGTTCCTGCCCGGCGCAACGAGACTGGACCTTAACGTGGTGCGACGGTTTGCGTACCTCCTTAACCCATTGAGCTATACTGGGTGGTGTCTCCGGGCACCTTGAGAGCTACTCCTACCACGTTGGTCAGCGGTGATAGGTCGGACAATTTCAGTCTCCTGGTCCTCCTTGTTATGGCTTGAAATGGGATGGCGTCCATTTCTGCACAACTAAATCATTGGTACCTCCTCGCTGCCTTGCGGATAGGCTTTTGAGCCAAATGCTTTGGATGAGGACCTTAATTGTCCTCCTGTCTAGATCGGGGCGCCTTGGCAGTACCTCAGCCCACATACAACCATGGCATTTTCTTCAAATATAAACTTCATCCTGCATCGGCCGTCGCGCAGACTATCAAGGGTCGCCTTATGTGCTGCATACAGCAGGGCGGATAAGCGAAAACATGCTGCTGCTCGGGCGCCTCCCTTCTTTCTTTTCCACCTGTTTTTATTACTCCCATCACGACCACCATTACTAACCTTCTATAGTTCCCAGCTCAATTGACAGTAACCGAAGTGCCACTGCAGTGACAGCATCTGCAGCCACCTATTCGCTACACGTACTGAACTCCTATCGGCAACAGTCCCATATAAGGCCACGCTGTCCCGTTTCCATGGCGACGTTCAAGGTTCGCACTCTAAGACAAATAGGTCAACAGGATGCACTCGCACGCGCTTTGGACACACTGGATATTAATGTGTGTGTTGTGTCCGAAACTAGGATAAATAAACCTAATGGGATTGTTCAATTAACTGCACCTGGCTTATCATCTCGTTATTGGATGCACGCATCCGGAGACCCCGATGTAGCACTCATTGAACAAGCTGGTGTAGGTATCATTCCAAGCTCCAAGTCTGAGCCATCGTTCGTCGATTGGATTACGGTGAACAGCTGTTTATGTGCAGCCCGTTTGATGACATCAGCTAAGGTTGATTCACAATATAGTACAAAATGCTGCTTGTTTGTGATTTTCGTTCATGCTCCCACTGACTGCAGTTCAAATGCTGTCAAGAACACATTCTATCACGAACTGAACGTGCTACTACGCAGCGTTACTACTTCAGATATTATAGTACTTGCAGGGGACATGAGGACACAAGTAGTTGTCCGAGGTCTTCACAAGCTCAGCTGGGTGGCAGTTAAGAGCTTAACTCTGAACGGACTGACAACGCCAAGTGTCTGCTGCGCCTGTGTGCGGAGCACCAGTTGTTTCTTAGCAGCATTGCTTTTAAACACGGTGGGCGCCGAAGTGCCATTTGGTGTCCTCCTGTAGCTGGCCAGCGATGGACCGAAATTGACCACATAACCATAAGTTACAGGTGGCGTGGTTCCATCCTGAATTATCGCTCGTACTGGAGTACCTGTGTCGACTCTGATCATGCCTTGGTACGCTGTCGTTTCTCCATGAGTTTTACCGGGAGGCGCACCAAGCGTTCCCTCCAATTGGCAACTTAAAAATTGTCTGAGCCCTCGGTCAGGCAAGCCTAACAAGACGCACTGCATGCCGAACTTTCGCTGTTTTGTTCTAATAACACTGAGCTTCAATGGAATAGGATGTCGGTCGCCATGTACGACGCAGGAGCATGTGCTTGTGGCACTAACAATGGTCACCGCACCAGCCACTGAATATCCGAGAGGTCGGTGAACCTGTGGGTATCTAGAAGAAATCTCCCGGCTGGCTTTGAACACAATGTGACCAGACAGGCTATTAGGCGCGAAGTAAGGCGGAGCCTAGGTGCTGACAAGGATGCCCGGTGGACCAGTAGGTCTCAAGAAATGCGGAGACAGGAGCAGTAGGCAATTACCGCAAGCTCTTCCAGTTTATCCGCAAAACTGGTCCCAGGAAAGCAGGCGTCAGTGGGACAATCAGAGACAGCCCGGCTGCACTGATACACAATAAGGAGTGCCGTATGGCTCGTTGGGCAGAACACTTTCAAGATCAGTTCAGCTGGTCCACTGCTCCCGGACCTCTTCCTACACAGGTGATGCAGGAGGAGCGATGGACGTTTAGTTTAGAGGCTCCACCGGAGGCAGAGGTCCGAAACTCGATCACAGCCCTCAGTCGTTTCCCTGCAGCTGGCCCGGATTCCCTCCCACCTGCACTATTTAAGGATGGTGGTGAGGTCCTCTGCATGGCCTTGACCTCCCTATGCGAACGTAACTGGAAGGAAGAAAGTGTCCCTGCTAATTGGAGCGACTCGATTATAGTGACTATATACACGAAGGGAAATCGCACAGACCGTTCTAACCACAGGCATATTAGCCTAACGCCAGTTGTGACAAAATTACTGGCCTCGATTTTCGTTCGTCGCCTCACTGTGGAACGTGAATCTCGGATTAGGACAGAGCAGGCCGGTTTCCGCTTATGATGTGGCTGTATAGACCAAATATTCAGCCTGCAGCAGGTGCTAGAGCAGCGTCGCTCATACCACAGACCGACAATGGCTGTTCCACGATTTCAAGAGTGCTTTCGATTCAGTCGATCAATGCATTCTTTTCAAAATACTTGCGCTGAAAGTGTTCCCACGAAATATGTTAAACATCCTTCGTGCTCTATGCTCTAACACTACAGGCCGCGTCAGGGTCTACGGTGGCCTATCGGATAGCTTTCCGACCACAAATGGCGTTCGTCAGGGTTGTCCGATTTCCCCATTTTTGTTCAATTATGTCGCGCTTTCTATCATGCAGTGTTCCCTTTCGCAACCACACAGTGTAGGTGTTGAAGTACTACCTGGTGAAACGTTAGTTGACCTAGATTATGCGGTCAATGTCGTCTTGCTTTTCGACGATGTTGCGGCGGCACAATAAACCCTGTCTAGTGTGGTCCTATTATTTGGTATGCACTTCGCACCTTCAAACGGCAAAGTGTTGCTGCAGAAACACTAGCTCCTTTATGACCAATAGACCCTTGCTAACGAGGAACTCGAGGCGGTTGATCAATTCACTTATCTTGGCAGCTGCATTAGCAATGATGGGCGCATAGAAACTGACGTAAGCTCAACCATTGCAAAGGTCGGAGATGCCTTCTTGAACCGGCGGCATCTTTGGCGACAGAAGGGAATTTCCCTCCGTCTGAAAGACCGTGCTTACAAGGTCACAGTGAGGGCCGTTCTGCTATATGGGAGTGAGACTTGGCCCCTTCGGTTTGAAGATCTGAAGCGCATTCAAGTCTTTGATCATCGTTTTCTGCGAAGCATTGCAGGTGTCGGATGGCACCAGGGTGTCCGCAACGGTGATGTGCGTAGGCGGGTACTAGGTAGCGATAATCATGCTAGCTCCCCTAGAACAACAGATAGCACTGAATAAGTTGCGTTGGCTCGTTCACGTGCTACGTATGCCTGGTCACCGCTTACCTAGGAGGGCCTTGTTTAGTCTGCCAGGTGTAGGGTGGAGCAAGGCTCGAGGTGGACAGAAGTTGACTTGGCAGCGGGAAATGAAGTCACTGACGACCAAACTGGGTGCCGTTGGTCCGTCTCGCCCTCCGGGTTGGAGTCTACGTGACTCACCTTGTGCTTGGATGGAGACTTTACAGGAAATGGCTCGCAAGCGACACCGGTGGCGCGTCTGCTACCGTCTCCTAATCTGCTTGCCTGTTTAAAGTGTGCCTGGTGCTGAGTTATCTGCGGAGTACTGGCAGATTATGACGCGGGGCAGTGAAAGCCGCAAGGAAGCTGTTTCCCCGATGCCGCCTTATCTTTGCACGGTAGCTAGCTGGTTGTGACAGTATGTTTTCTACACAAGATGTAGGCGCCTTGACCCTGAATGTTTGCTCAGGGCATTAAGGTATTCAGGTAAGTCACCCTCCTCCCTCTTACTATTCGTTATTTTATAGGTCCTTATGGTTGTATGGCAGCGAAGCCTCAGTTTAAATGGCTGATGTACTGCTATTTTTAATTGATTGTTGACACGTTCCTGTCCAAAAGCAATAAACATATAGTTGTGCTACACAGTGATCTCATTAGAAGGGTAGCATAGGTTGGGACAAGGGGCGCTCCGCCCGGTGCGGCATGTGACGGGAGGTGGCATTTTCAGTGCAGATGGTTGTTCAATACCAAATGTAGCTTCATCGAAACTACCTCCATTGTTGAAGGGGAAAATGAAGAATGATACTCACACTGCAAGTTAAGATGAAATTGCTACTACAAACGGTGATCTCCGAGATACATTAGATGATGTTGAAAGCATGGATTCACTGGGAAATGTTTGTAATGCTGATGCGGAAGATGCGTGCGAAGTTGAATTGGAAGTGCAACCACACTTTGGCATGACAGTAAGAAAGCAATCGATGTTATGGATGCCCAGCAGTCGACTGTTAAGATTGACCATGAAATTCTCACTAAGCTTCTCTGGCTCTCATTTATTGTCGTGAAGCTCTTCGATCGTGAATTCAATATGTCGTGCTACCTGGAATAAATACAAAGCTAAGACTAAGAAGTTAACAACGAACTCGCTTTTTCGAGAGTAGCGAGAAAACAAGTAAGGGCTGCAAATACGTATGATGTATTCCCTTTAAACTATTCCCTGTTTTGCTTTAGCTGCAGCATGTTTCCAACTGGGTAGTTTGATTTTTCGACTGATGACGGTTTATTAAATTGTGGAATCATAAACCAAAAGTATATCATCACGAATGTGGTAAATCGTGTGCTCAGTCATTCCCCAACAGCAAAGAGCTAGCAATCTGGTTAGTTGTATGAATACAATTGTTGAAAAGACGTGGTTTGAAATATTGGCTAGAATACTTGATATCGTCAGGTCTCCCGTCAAACAAAACAGGACACTGGATGGTCTCCGAGACTCATCCTGGATGACGAACGGGGACAGGAAAAATGAGGGAATTTGTATATTTCTTGTCCAATTATGAGGAATTAGTTACAGATCAAATAGGAGGGGAAATCAACACTTACTTTGTCGCCACGCGTTCATAATGTGCAAGTGAGCATTTGAGTAAATAAGGTGGGAAAGATAATCGTAGTCAAGTCAAAGAAAGCAACTATATCTGCTCAATTTTGATAGCATTCCCGATGTATCTCACGAAATTCAACGGAGTGGGAATGCAGTTACAGTAGAGGAGTCGTTTCACAGCTTCATTGAGATTAACAATAAAAGAGCAGGGGAAATATCTATAGTGGTATTGAGAGAAGCCGTGAGGCACGAAATTTAGCTTCTTGACTGCCATGTCCATGCATTAAACAGTACAGCTGTTATGAAGGGGCACCAATCCGTATGCAGCGATTTCTGCGAAATCAATCCAAAGCTACATTCGTGACATGTACAAAACGGTTCCGTGAAACTGGTATGTGTTCATGAAGCTTCTGCGACGGTCCATTCCATTACCTTTTTGACAAGATAGCCGGGCTCTTCACATCTTTTTTACTTCTACATATGCTGGTATGTTTTCCTTCAAGTCACCGGTATATGTAGCACGTGTCGGTAAAATCTAACAAGCGCTGCAAACGGTGGGTTGAAGAAATACTCGGAATTTGTCACTTCTCTGAAACATTCTACAGATTACTGGAAAAATGTAACCACAAAATCAGATGTGTCTTTAATCCTCACCTCAGTATTGTCGTTCCTGTTCATATCGTTTCTTAACTTTTGGAGATCTGTTCTCCTAGAAATCAAGGAAGAATAGAAATGTCTAAACAAAAGAGGCTGGATGTGCGGCAATTTTCTGTTATGCTTACAATGTTATCGGTTTTCCTGCTTCGGATTAGACAGAAAATGCTTGATATTACAACTGATGTATCAAAGAAACATTACGCTGAGTTGGGATAAGCATAGAGTGTCGAACCCGCCGAAAGAATCGAATGGACGGAGAAGGATTATTTGATATATCGATGCCATATCGATGACATAAAACTGGAAATGTTGTCTGTCATAGACACCTTGGCTGACAAAATGCTATGGGTTTCAACAAATTCATTACCTTGCAAATACATATGCTTTTATTACACTGTTAAATCTGTTCGAGAATAACTATGCTTGTTCGCTTAGCGCAGTTGTGGAAGATGTAGAAAAAGAAGAACTCCTTCTCAAAAGAAGAATATGCTAGTATTTTATGAAAACTTCGGGAGGCGACAAAATTAACGGACCGCTGAACTTTTGAACTTCATACAGAAATATCACTTTGGAATCTGCTGCGTATCTTTATTACTTGAAGTATTAGCGCACCCAACCGTGAAACGCGTTCTCAAAACCAAGCTTCTAACGAACTACCTTCAAGCATTAATAAGCCAGACAAGGCTCACGAATTGGCAGTTCTCCCTATATAGCGGGAATTCGCTAATGGACTGATTTTGTTGGGTGTTATCAATTCTACTGTCTCAAATATGCACGAAAAATGTATCTGTAAATTTTGCTCACGAGTACTGGAACAATCAAATGCAATACAATAAAATTGCAATATAAATACCTGCATCCATGGCAGTACTTTAAATTTCGTCTTTGTTGTTATATTAATCCAAATGTATAAAGTATGTTTGTAATTGTGTGGGTTTAAGGATTTACAACTGCCAGCTTGGCGGCAGTTTTACGTCCGCCCCGGGCGGTAAACCTAGTTGTGACGCCACTGGATCTAGTACATATTAAGATGACATAATGCACATTAATACCAACTAGTTAAGAGCCAGACATAATTATATTATATTGTGAAAACACTCAGGGCCTCGATAGGAAAAACGTTAATTTCCAAGGACGAATCTGGCATACTGTTGACACAGACAGGGAAGTCTAGGGCGAGGTGTTACTTGCCAATTCGGAAAGGAAAGAGATGTTAATGGGATGGAAAAGGAAAGCTTTTTCGCTTAGTCTCCAGCGAGTGAAAGCTTAGATAAGACAATGGCACAAATACCGAAGACTGTTGGCCCCATTGTATTCTCTGACGTCAGTACCCTAGACGACGGTAATCCTGTCAACACAGTGGATTCCACAAACAATGATTGCTTGCCAATACTAAAATGTTGGTGGCACACAGATCCCTCAAATGCGAATGATCAGAGTAGTTACCGCGGTGACTGCATAACCTACTGTATCATTTTTACATTCAGTGACGCTTATCATGTGCTTCCGTAGATAGATTCTATCATTCAAATAGGTGTCCCAGTTTCATTCAATTCAAACAATTCATTATTTCAAATGTCTAGATGAATGAGAAGTTTAACTAACCCCGCTTTGTTGTTCAAAACTATTTGCGCATATCTTATTTCCTTCATATGTAAGGTGGTCCACATTGGTCTTCAGCCGAATAGCATAACCAGGTTGGTGCACACATCTTGCATTCAGTCGCCCAAGGCCACAGCTTTGGGTATTAATGCAGGCTAAACACCATTGCTTAGAGCAAGCTGTGTGATTTCAGGACACTGGCAAGAAAACTCCTAACCCGGATAGCCAACCACTGCCTCTGCAAGGGCAATTACTAATATAGCAGTGAAGAATGGGTCGCGCCATAACGCAGTTAGGTCTCAATCCGTGCTTTCGGCTCTCCTCCCCCATGGCTCAGTGGCATTAGCTGTTGGCTAGTGGTACAAGCTACGTATATTCACGGATTCGATTCCGAGCCCGGGATGGAGCGAATGCGCACCATTGACGAGCCACAATGGGGAGAAACGATCAGCTGGTACTTTTCCGGATTGGTAGCTCATCTTGCAACTTATAAACTAATTGTGATGAACAGAACAAAAGCGTACCCAAATCCGTCTACCCATTAATTAGCTGAGAAGGCGTTAAATGCTTGGAACCAACGAGATGATTTCCCGTGGAGCGCATTCGAGCAGTTTGATCCGTCCGTCTGTTCACACCTATATGCGGCCTCATGTGAAAGACAATATCTAGGCCGAACAGCACTGACAAAAATAGGTCCGGAGCACTCGAGACTCCACAGCAAAGAGCCACCAAGCACGGCAAAGTATTTTTCGATCTTTCTTATAAATGTAGGCTGAGGATCCCATGACTGCCTAGCGGTCGGTATCTGCGCCTACTCAGTGACCCACTAATGTCCTAGATAATTCTGAGGAAACCCAACCATATCTGCCGCCACCTACTGCCATTTAGCCGCAACACAAATGCTTGTGCACGACGTGCTATTCGCCGATTTTGAACGGCGAAATGGCTGCGTGTACCACATTTTATGGTTTGGTAGCACCCAGTGTGTCAGACATCAACTGAGGAGCATCAAGTCATGTGATATGTGAACCAGGCAGCAATCAAGGGCTGGCTTCTCATTTTCGGACTCTGACAGACTCCATGTGCGCCAGTGCCTGCATACAGGCGAATAGCTAAGGATAGTTAGGATGAACGAAACTGCATTAACAGCAAATCGCAAAAAAAGCAGTGAACATAATAAGTGCAATTACTTCTCGCCTATACGTAAGCCCATTTGCTAAAGGAGTCAAGCTCTAGTTTGTCACCTCCAATGATCATTCCAAGAGCTATCGCCACAAACAGACTAATCTTTCCTTTGGTGTGAGATTTGCCCAGATGTCAAGACAACTTACTAGTCAGGCCATGCAACAGTAGGACTTATGCGAAATTCTAGCTTGCCATTCGTATCTTAGGCTGCCATAGAAAATGTGAGGTGTAAATTTGTTCGTGTGAAACACCAAGTGGACCTAATTTTTATTAACTTCGGGAAAACAACTTTATGCTGCATCGCCGAACTGTGACCACATGGGGCTTTTACGATGAGTCCTTGGTCACGTAAAGCAAACTGTTTCTGATTCATTAAGAAATACGAAGCATGCAGGTATCTTGTATACATCACTAGAGATTGTAACTATCCCACCCCCGCTGCTTAGCGTTTAAGTAAGTTCCTAAGTCAGATAAACCATTCTAGATGCAGCCCGAACTCTGGTACCTGTGCTCATCATAGGGCTTCAATACTTTTATGCCTATACACATTGAAGGCGATAGAACAGCTTACTGGAGCCCATGGACGACTACATGTGACAATCCCCTGCGTGAACAACCTAAAGTTATCGCAGTCATAGTAGTGCCAAAAATTCAAGGTACCTCGGCACCGAAGCACAAAGTAAACAATTAAAGCTGAGTCAGTTGTTCTTTTTTCTGGACCTAAAGCACCTGATACGCTCCATCAGGTCGAGTTGTTCCGGCTCTCCAAATGGTCAATTCATCATGTTACCTTAAACGTGACACTATTGAGTATATTTCTTTCTTTCTACTTCTTTCCGTTTAATGACTAATCTAAGCCAGTACAACAACTGCGATACATCGCGCGTTATATTCATTTCATCAAAAATAAACGTCAGTAACGTTGGCCGCGTACAATTTACTAAGCTATGTTTCGATGTGTCTTTCATTGGCCTGCTCGGACGCGTACAACATGAGCATCCACTCGGAATGCGTCTGCAACTAACCCCAATGTTCTCATGTATTTAAAATTGTATTCTTTCTGATAGCGTGAGAGACGTAAAAAAATTGTTTTTTAGGCCATGCACAAACTCCTTTTAATAACCAGCGAATTGACAACTCATGGAGGAGAACTGACCCGTGGCAGTTATCTTCAACACACTGAGTGATGCCAGTTTATAATACCGAACAAGGATAGCTGCACCAGTCAGCAGAATAACTGCACTTGAAATAGATCAAGTGGAAGCGCAGCACAACTTTAGCGATTCCTTCTTCGTTTTTACTTTTACCTACCGGTATCAACCGTACGCCGCAGGATTAAATGTTATTAAATAATACTACACTGGATCAGCTGTGTGGATGCTTCCAATCACAGTGTGAGCCATTACAGACTTCATAACCAATCATCTTCTCTGCAGTCCACACTTACCAAAGTAGCCTGGTTGTTCTGTATTGGGCAACCGGCCCGTAGCAAGGACTAAAAAGCAGCATACCCAGTATAACTTTCTTCTTCCAATCAGACAGTGTATCAACATAAAAAACGATATGGATTACTATATCAGACTGAAAACAGCTGTCTATCGGCTACATTGGTCCAACGTGGACCTGGAGAATTTACATCTTATGGCATGGTCTGCTGACTCGCTGTGGGATCTCAGTTTTGGAGGGGTCAAAGGTTATCAGGCGATTCTGCTGCACGGACAGCTGTTTACTTGGGAGTGGTTGATAATCTCATCCTCCTAGGTGCAAGTCCAGGAACATAGGGTCAGTGAAATATGACTTGCTAGTCCAATCGATAAGAGAAATGAAAACACTGATGGATAGGGAAGAGGAGCGAGTTTATCACGAACTGATCATGTCTGCGAAACATTACATTCTGATTGTCGACCGGAAGCCGGTACCAGCATAGCCGAATATAAGGTTAAATGGCTACACCAACATAATGTGTGAACTGCGACGTCGTGAAACTAGGGTGTGGGATTCTATGAAATGAATACAGGCTGTGTTTCTCCCACACCTAGTAAACCTACAATCAGAACATAACAGTTATGCGCAAGGAATTTACTAATGGTACGCAGTAGTTGGACCGCTTCAGCTGACGCTGGAGAAGGTGTTAATGTGATCTACCTGGATTTTTCGAAGGCTTTTGATTGTCTAGGCCATAGGAGACTATTTTGCAAGCCCCAGCATTACGGGATCAGTGACCCTCTTCTAAGCTGGATTGCTAACTTGCTAATTCAACGGCAATTAGTGATCAGTGTTCGGAGCTCTGTATCGGACCACAAACATGTCGAGTGTGTGCCGCAAGACTCAGTACTAGGTCCATGTTTATTTTTGGTGTTGGTTAATGACCTTGCACAAAGAATCGCTTCAAACTTCCTAATGTTTGCCGACGATATCGTGATTTGATGCATGATTCAGGTCACGCCGACCAGTATCTGTTTCAGAGTGACACAAAATTTCCTATATTTTAACGTGAGTAAATGCAAGGTACTTTCCAACCAACTCCGGCGCAGCTACTCATACCTGCTCGGAACGAATGTACTGCCACAATCAGCTGTCGAACGTGAGTTGGGCGTCCTGGTTCAAGATGACCTCGGTTGCTCCACGCAATCCGAACAGGCCTCGAAGGCTGGGAACAAACACCTCGGACTGTTGCAACGGGCGTTTAGACAAATAAACTGCTCCATATTTCGACAAATGTTCAGTGCCTATGTTCGCCCCCATGTCGAGTACGCAATTCAAGCCTGGCATCCATGGTTGAAACAGGATCTTAGTGCACTGCATCAACCACAACGTCGGGCATCCAAGAACATAACCGGAATGCGCAATCCTTCATACCAAGAGAGGCTGCAACGATTGGGGTATTCAGCGGAGGATATTGCAGATTAGGGGGCAACCTCATTATGTAATACTTGATCCTGCGAGAACCACATCCTATGGGTCGCCCTTTATTGCGATTCAGCACCAATACAAACCTGAGGGGCCACTCATTGAAACTCACAGAACAGTATAGCCGTCTGGAGTGCCGCAGAAATTGTTTTTCCGTTCTTGTCTGTCACCCGTGGAATGCTCTCCCAGAATCAGTCAGCAATGAACCGACACTAACAGTATTTAGAAGACGGTTGGATGACGCATTCATCCACTTACACTTTGTCATGGTGCTATGTCTCCATCCTACTCCTGGAGTTAGCCATGGATTTAGTTGATGTTAACTGCGGATGCTGTGAATCTACGCGGATTGCGGGACTACAGCGAAGCAAACGATGGTACTTATATTTATAATTAATTTGCAAACTGTTTTACAATTATTATTATTATTATTGTTATTTCGATATCCGCACCAACTATCCAATGGGACTTATAATGCAGTGCTTCTTACGTCGTATAAACTCAATGTTCATTCTTCATAGTTTGCGGTTAAAATTTGTCAATAACTATTATTTCTCTGCTCTCTTTAGGTTACAATCCTCAAGGAAGCGCATATTAAAAGATGATACATCGTGCTACATACCAGCAATAAAACCTTGACATTCATCAATGCCCAGCTTACCACATTCCTACACAAATGAGGAATAATATGTTGTTGTTTGGGACTAAGTTTTCTGTAATGCAAGTGTCTAGTCTTGACTGCCATTTGCATAGTTGACTCTTATCTATCGCACGTTTTCCCACTAGGGATCACCAGGGAGCTTTGGAAGCGTTCCTCTACCACAGATTCCACAGTCTCTCATGTGATACCGAAATACCATTTGCAGTATATATTCCTAAACAGCCAAACTGGATGTAGCCGTTACACCCAGACAGTACATAGTGTCCAACTCAGATGCTACGTTGAAGCTTCCTAGAAAAACTAAGGCTTATGTGGTGAAAAGATATCAATTCATTATCTCAACCGTGGACTGCACCGTTCACCTCTCCGAAGTATTTGTCCTGGCACGAAAATGTTAGTCGCCTCCGGCATCCGCTGAATCTGCTCAGACTACGATGCATTCCTTTGTGTGCGCGCACTGAGTCAGCGCAAATCTCGGTGCATTGGGACGAAGAGGAGGTCGTTTCATGTGGCTGACGGTGTGTGGAGGGGAGAACATTATCATCACTGCATCAGGTCCCGACCTGCTTGGTAGAGTGAGATGGACTTTGGCGGTGTGATCACATAAAGAGGATTGTGACGAGAAGGCGACTCCCTGGTACAACTAAAATGGGATTATAGTACCACCGAATGCAGTGGGCAACATTTGATATTGGCACAGTGGACAGTCCCAATTTCTTTCAGTATGAATCATGTTAGCACGCTTCTCTGCGAAAAGAAACAACAGCGTAAACTAGATGTTAATTTTTTTCGCATAAATTTACTGCCTGCCCATACAAAAGGAACTCGGAACCCTAAGCGCTAGGTGCACATGTGCAAGCCTCATCACTAACTTTTGCGTGGTCATTGCGCAAGATCTTTAATGCCTAAATTCTTCATTCAGCCAGGGCTTATTTTATTTATTAATACGATGTGTTCTGAAATGGAGGTAGTTAGCACCTTACTGGTTCTCTTTTAAGCTCACCACCATTTGATTAGTAGTGAGTCTCCAGCCACGCTACTTAATTTATTTGTCGACCTTCGGTTTTCATTACACGCATGGCTACGCCAGATACGTACAACCACAAATAATTGCCAAAGTTGATTTTCGGGTATTGGAGTACCCGCTGTCGTTATGAAAAACAAATACTTCAACGTAAGTGGTGTTAACATGATTCTTGGTAGCAGTGGATGTGTCTATGGCACGAGAATGCACGTTACATGCCTCTGGACAATGGACTGGTGGCCGCAGTTTTGTTCTCACACATACTCACCGTTAAAACATCATAGGTGTAAACTCGAAATACGCTTTATTTTCAAAAACCCATCGGACACGTTTGGAAGTAAAAGGACGTCGCATGTGCAGCGCGGAATGTGGGTCGAAAGGGAGCCGTCGGATTAACAAACATGGTAGCGAAATAATGTGGTGCTTTGCAGATACAGTTCGACTTGCTATGGTGACCATTTGTCTATGACGGCAAGCCAACAACATCCTCAACGTTTTCTGTTACGATTAACGTTCCTATGCATGAACCTGTCTATGGCGACCACCAGTCCAATGTGACCAAATTTGTCCACCACTTGTGTGGTTGCATTAGAGAGGTTTAACTGTGGTAAAGCACAAACGCGCTTCTTCCACAAATATAAGGCACATTCCATGTTATTTGTACATAGATTTAACACACAGTGACTCCATAAAGACAGTGAGCCACGCACAAACAATAGCCTCTCGTTTGGGTAGCATCATTTACCTATCCATTTCCCAGCCCCCGGAGATTCCCAACGGGAGGACATAGTTTCCAGCGAACAGACCGTCTGATAAAGAGCGGTTGTTGCCAGATGTTGATAAACACGCAAATATTTACATTTTCTTGTGTTACTGACTGACCACCGGACCTGTTAGTGATAAGGTCAGAAATAACACTGGCTTTCCTTGTGGCTTCACGTCAGCGGCTAACTCAACTGGACGAAAGCGAATGAGGCGAAGGCTCACGCATGACTGTAAGAAGAGCGGATGGTGTTGGAAAAAGCGCTCTCTTGAATACGTTGGCGATCTGACTGGCAACGAACAGCTTCCATATTGCAACGCATAAATTAAAGCAATTTTTACATCACTACATTTCTTAATGCTTATGGAAGCTGATACAAATATTGGCTAATCTCTTTTCATGTGTCGTATTTGTTCCTCGGCCACTATATAGGAATATTTGTGCATTAGTAGACAAGACAATGTTGCAGCACCGGTGATGTCAGTCAGGTAAAATGTATGACCTAACAAACCGAATTGTGGAATCAATCGGGGGAAACCCGACAAACAGTGCAAAATAGGCGCACACATGTAGCACCCTACAAAGGTTGTTATTGTATCAGTCCGAAGGTGATGTTGAACGAAATTGTACAGTTAATAATTGAATCTAACTTTGTGTACTGTGCAGATTAACTGAGATGCACATAGTTGCTGAAGAATGCTCGATTTGCACAGAACACCTGTGTCATCAGTTGTTGTATGAAATTATCTCCTCGTAGCCAGAACATTGAAAGGTCGGAAGCAATGGGTAAACATTTGACCTACTGATGTATAAGCATAATAAAACAATGGATATTTTTCAGCTAAGACTAAACACGATACCCAACGCCTACGTGTAAGGAAATTTGCCTAATTTATGATTCACTCGTGAAAAATATACAGCTAAAACACCTGCAAATTTTATGATCAAACTGGTGTAGCTTTTGTACCGGATTTCACTTGTTCAAGAATGATGCTATAATACGTTAATTATTGTCCTACGCGCCATTGGCTTCTTCCACTTCATGAGGCACCAAAGTAAATTGCCTGATATGCTGTGCACTTTTAATTCAAATATACTTAAATAATTTTAGCCTTGGAAGGTTATATATTTCCATCTCACAACGCCGCACGCTACCACCACTCTGTCAGTTGACTGAACGCATCAGATAGGTCTAGCAACGCGAGATTCTGTCCCGGAACCCTTGGGATTTTGAGCGAAGCATGGAAATCCTGTTCACCTGGATTAGAGGCAGTGTGAACGGTTCTAGGCATAACAATGTAAAAAATGATGCTCCTGACGATTTTCTAACATGGGATCTCTATTTTCACACGTAAGTAATGTATTTCGTTGATTTGTAGCGGTATAGTAGGCTGCTGCGTTGGATCTTAGCAAACGGTTTATTATTCAGCAAATTATATCGATGGCACCGAAGTGTCTATTCGTATGTTTTGGCTGGACAAATCTAGAGTGACGAAGAACTTGCTAGGTTAGGCGGGGATATCATCAGCAATGGTGATAGCACCCGCCAGCCATAAAAGCTTTTGTTAGTTTCCTCTCGACATAGTACCGTTCAGTAGCAAACCAATGATTAGACAAAATCGTACGTGATTGAGGAGACCCGTGACCCAGATTGCAAAGGCACACTTTTAAAAATTGAACAGTGAATGAATGACACGAATCAGTCTGAATATAGGCGCTGATGTCGTCGGGGACGAGTATTTTTAGCTAGTATCTACTAACAATAGCACGAACTTGTGACTGTAGCAGCACAGATCAACAAGTACGGCAGTTACCACACTCTTGGATGGGCGATAAGCATGTGTAATAGCGATCTGGTGGATAGATGAGACGAAAAACATGGTTTGGAAACAGGTGTATGGACATTTATCGGCTCTTCTTGACAGAGTTAATTGAGTATATCATTCCTTGTGAATAGATTCAGTATCGTTTGCGATGCAAGCTTGCCTGTGAGTCTGTAAATAAATGTTGCCGCGTCATCACACCATCAGTGTGATTGGCATTTTGTTCCACAGGCAAGTATATCCGACCGGAAAGCAAGTGAGGCCCATGTGGTTTCTGGCCTTTGGTAGAACCAGTTCACAATCTTTGTTGTAAAGCTCTCTAGCAGAGCCAAGTTGTGCTTCGAGTGCAGGCGAAACGGAATAGGTTATTTTGTGTAGCAGATTGCAAAACAGCAACAAATCATGTTTCAATCATCGTGTTCAGCGTGATTTGAGTTAGAGTTTCTTGCCACAACGACAAATATTACTGACTGAATACTTACTAATCAAATGTTTATATTGCTGTTTGTATGCAAAAATTAAGCGCGAGCACCTCTGGACATATAAAGCGTCGTAAATACATTTGAAACAAGGCAATATGCAACTTTATTGATTTTGATAGCGGACTTTCGTCTGTTCAGCCCAAAATTTATGGTCAGCAACTAATTAATCTATCTAAAACCTTCTGCTAATTGACCACTCAATTCAATGAAACCAACGTTCTTACTCCGTAGGTTTTCTAAAAACGGCATATCTGAGTTCAAGTATGCAAAATATGAAGAGGGTATTACAGTATAGGTCTGAGCTACCACTAAAATTCGTGGAGATAAGCCGTTACTCCATGCTTGCATAAGTTATGGCTAGCGAAAGCAAGAATATACCAGTCACTGGGGACACTTAGCACGAAAGGCAACATTCCTCACCAATTACGGGTACGTGGTTTGGATTTTACACCTTGTTTCAGGAGTTCGTCATTAGGTTAGGTTCACCTTTTTCTCCATTATAAAAACCTATGAATGCAATCGGCTTCGGAAAATGCTCTCCCTTCGCTGTGGCGTAGCTTGACCCGCCCCAATAGAGTGTGCTTATGATCACGTGATACGCAAGATTTGGTCGACTTTGTGACAATGGCTGTTAATGAAAACAATCCCTGACATAACCATCGTGATATTCTGCTACAGGCGAATGCTCATCGATATTGGAGGAGTAAGGGCTCCTACACCGCATGAACTTGTTCCACGCTAAGCATCTCATCCTCAAAGAACGAAACACTGTCGAACACTCCCCTGTGTGAATTATACATATTTTTTACTAATTTCCAACCATAATTTAGGTAGTGAGTTTCATGGACCGGACCCGAGTCAGTTATTGCTGTTATCTGCATAACTCAACGTTTTATTTATTGGGGTTGAATTGCATAGGAGCTATATGGATCGAAAGGTGAATGGCACGTTCGATAATGCGCGGTCACTCAATTGACGCAGACCTCTTGGGTCTACTTGCAGTCACAGATCTGTTCAGCCTAGCCTGGACAGCGTAAGGTGACCAGATCGCACCCCGGACAACGGCGAATGTACACTACCCCCAGACTTCATCACATTTTCATCAAGGACTCAACAACGTAGACGGAGTGAACCGCTCAACCGTACCTTGGTGCATTTGCAAGGCGAATAACCAATTTCTCTACCAATTTATCCTGCACTCTGCTTAAACAATGGCTTTCAAATTGCATTGGACAATGTTCGTTCTGGTTGTGGTTTTTCTATTAAGTAGGTTACACGCGACCCCACCTTCATTATTATTGTTTGCAGAGGTGCGTGAAGACGTGACAGCACGCGAGAGAGACAACAAACGCCTGAAATTGTGGGCGTGCGCTTTGACGGCTGGCCAACACGTGCAGGCAGGGGGAGCACGAGTCGGCTGACGCGCTGGAGGTCAACTGTACCATGACTATAGTTTGTCTGTGTCCTTCAGTCGCAAATTGCGGCAGGGAGTCGACATTAGTGTCGGTTGTCTCCACTGCACGGGCAGATTATAATATCGACTACCACTTCAATATGCTAGCTGAGAGTCACTACTTGAGGCGACACAGTAACTTAGTTTTTGGGTTGCATCATACTTACGCGTAGCTGGAAGCTGAGAGGAAATTCTCATGTTGCACGACGAATGCGACTCTGACCAAGTACGTAGCGCATAAATCTATATGCCGGTATCAGCCGGTAACCTATACATTTCGCCATCGAGTCACATTCCCCTTTTCTAACCCAGAGGCACAAGAAAACATGAAACCGGATTTGGATAGCGCTGTTACTGTGGGTAATTCATGGTCTTTAGCTTTCGCTATTTCTAAGCATCAATACTGACTCTTCGCAGGATTGTGTAATGTGTCAACATGACATAGTAATTGCAGTTGATGTCGCAGAGGTTTTGCATAGGAGGATATTCTTGGAGAATGCATGGAAATTGGCCATCATTGTTAACAGTGGGTCTGTGAATGGTATCATTATAAATAAAAACATAGGACTATTCATATTTGATGCAACGTAATCGTTATATCGATACCAGAGGATGGTATAGAACTAAGCCAGACTCAACTGCTATGTCTGTGTCTCCGAATGCTTGGTGGGCAAATATGTCAAGGGTACAAACCAGCGTTCCATCTAGTCGGTTAGTCGTCGAAGCTAGAAAGATGTAGTGCTTAGTGAAAGAGACTACATCTGTCGAGTGCGATTTCGATAACAGGCATGTCAGCATTACTGCTTGCGATACAGGTAAATAGGCTAGACCCATCATATGTTGATGGTAAAATTTGGCCTTTTCTATGATTGCCCCTCTGGCTCGTATAATACAAAAATGTTTTTATGCTAGACACTTGCAAACCATTGGATACAACTCGGTGCGAACTGCATAGGAGTAGTGAAGTCACCGTTCCAATAAGTAGATGAAATAAGTCCGAATACTGCAGGTGTCGGTGAGTAGCTTCCTTTGCGTAGTTTGTCCTCTATCTTGACGCCAAGCGAGTATTACGAAGAATACGTTTACACATAGCTTTACTTAATGCGCTAGGGTCATGGGCAAAAAAAGCAGTTCCAACTGAGTCAACAGTTCGGTATTCCAGGCTCAAGAGCTTGGAAGACGAGCTAGGTTTACCGAAACTCTCCAATTCCTCTTCAGTGCTTTTCTTTGACATCTATCTTAGTAATACTCATTATCTCGAATGGAATATATCAGAACAAAATAGCACTACTGCTTTAGAAATATGTCACACTAACTGATCAACAGTGAAACATGCTCCACGTGCACATGTTAGTCTTCACTGCTGCAAAAGTACGTCCCATATAATTGCTAAAACGCGCATTTGCTGCTGCAACTCATGGTATTATGAGTCAATAAACTACTGGTATCTGTAGGCTTAAAATTGCTTGATACCTTTCCGTCACTTCTCTGTACACAAGGTGAAGTACTCTTCAACACCCTGTTCAGGAGCTAATGTTCGAGCCCGATCCCTTTCGCAATTATGTTGTCTGGTAGGCTACTGAAGAACTCACGAAGAGTTCAGCTTACTCGACAAATAAGTGGGAGGGATTGTTCATAAATCGAACCGGAATCAAAGCCCCAGATCAACATTAATACATGAAGATGGATTGTAAGCATTGCTGTTACCGTAACTATAACCTCACTATAGTGCCTGTTGTCGGAAACAGTTGCATGTCTTTGGTCTGAGTCGTTTCTTCTTAGCTGGATTGAAAACTAAGATCAGCAAAATACTGCCTGTTGTGGAGACAAAATCTGTTCCCAGGTTACTTGGTTGGATTCATACGAATCCAAGAGAGGTAAGCCTGGAATGTAACTAATATCTAACTGGTAACTAGAAGTAGAAGTTAGACACATTCAATAAATAGAAAACTTACGTTCTCTAACCTACTCTATCAGGCATGCCTGATTCAAGAACTTGGGATATCCTCTGAAATTATTCGAACCGAAAAGCTATGTTATTAGTACGCTCAGTACGCAATGTGATTAATGCAAACGCTCCAACGGTTACAAATTTCAAGAGTACGACTTGCGATTAAACCTTATGATTAGTTTCCCAAATGTTTCAGCCCCGTGTTGAGTGCCGATCACTGATCCACCCGGTGTAATATAATGGGTTTATACTTGGTCATTCTCAACACGAAGAATGCCTAAACCTAGATTCATCACCAGTTAAGGTTGGCTGTGTCTGCATAGGTCAAAAGAAGCTAGAATACCATCGGAACTAATGGAAGTTCTCTAGGTTTACTTGTTGGTCAAAAAAGAAAACTGAAATATATGTTACAGGATTTAAAGAAGGTAGAAAAATGAATTGTTTATCTATGGTAGCAAAAATGGACGAGGCAACATAAGATAACTGTTCCATTTTTACTGGGACATAAAATAATAAGCTGCCTAAAAACACTTCCAAAAATATTGATATCTGAGTATAAAATTTTGCTAAGCGAGTTACGCAAAGCCTGTACTGTACAGCTTGAAAGATTAAATCGGAGTGTACACAACGCAAAGACTTTAACCGTGAAGATTAGGTTTAGGTATCACTTGCACGTTTCGTCAAGGCAACTCGGTGAGTGTGGTCAAACACGTGGAGGAAGCATACTTCCGTATTGTGTGTACTCTGTTAAATTGTAGGTTGGTACTCGCTTTTCTTGATACTCAAAAATAGACGTTCCTGTGGAATAATCAAACAGGTTACTAGATAAAAACGGCTGTGGGATCTGATAACCGGGGAGTTCGCTTTGAGTCTGCTGTAGGGGGAAAGAGGAGACATCGAAGGTAGACGGGATGGGCATGTGTATCACAGATTGGGATGTGGTGGACTTTAGTTGTGCCGGTGGCGTATAATAGGGATCCGCGCTGAAGTTGGATAGGTCAACCGAATTGTCGTTATCAAACAAGCCATCATCCGAAGTTGACTCACACTGCTTGTTTGCCACTGTGGGATAAAGCACGGAACCCAGCTTGCGTGTTGTGTGTCCCTGCTTCAGTGCACTGCGTGATGGCTGCTTTGACGGTGTGCTCGTGAGTGTGTGGGATTCCGGTTTGACGTTTCTTTGGAATTGAAGCAGCGATCGGGGACTCACTTGCAGAGTTGAAGCGACCAGATTGGTTGTATTCTGTGATAGGCCTTCTGTTAGAATACATGCTAGCTCCAATGGAGACGGGGATTCATTTCTATTCAGTAACTCTGAAAGCGATCTGATGTAGTTCTTTGCTAAACGTAGGGTCTCGATTTTACTCAGTCGTTGTGTTGCAGAGAACGTGGGAATATGACGGCGGAGCAGTTCCAGTGCATGGTTCAACCCGTGCATGCGGCTTCTTTCTCTGGCATTTGCACGCACCCGACGATTCTTCAGGCGAACTTCTCTTTCTTTGGTTAAGGGCTTCTTTTTTGGACCTCTCTTTTTCGGTTGCCTCACTGCATCTAACGGTGCGTTTGGAGTTTCCCTGCTCACCTTCTTTGCTTGAGTTGAGTTGTTCGAGATGTCAGAATTCAGTGCTGCTGTGAGCGGTTCAAAAATAACGCAATGAATTAAAGGTAAAGCTGACACGTTCCTCATAAACGAGAATATAAGGATGACAACATATTCCTTCATCGTTAAGCTTGACAACACTTGGACATCCTTAAATGGGTCTTCAATCATAATCACTGTTGATGTTTACTATATTTGATGAAAAATTAAAGATTATCAGGATATCGAATATCTTATGTAGGACGGTTAACTCCAGGCATCACATATGACATTATGTATATTTAGGGAAAGTAGCTACATTTTTAGCAACCTGCGGGTACTCGCCAAGTCTATGCACCAGTGCCCACCTAACACCGATGAAGGTAATAGACTTGCTATGGCGGCAAATGCTGGTAGTTCAGGATTTGATTTGTCAATGGAAATGTTCGGCGCGGTTAATAACCCAGTCTAGCTACTACCCAAACTGTCTCTGCTGATCGCTATTCATTTTTATCCAGGACCAGCTCTGAACAACGGCTGGGAAATGAAATCATAATACACTAGAATGATCCCTAGATTCAAGCAGGGTACTCGGGAAAGAGCCCATGTTATAGTCCAACACGTAGGGGAAGAGGTAGAATATAAACACTCTGTGAATGAAACCCATGGACTTCTGTCAAATTAATCTCACATTGACACAATGGATGAAACTTTGGTGTTGGACACGAAGACTGATTTGCTGAAAAGCAATCAATAATCCTTGCTGCTTGAAGTGTAATATAAGGCAAGCTAGGAGGAGAATCGGCTTTGAGCGCTCCTAGTAGAATTTGGCGGCTGAAACCAGGGAAATCGAAGACGTTCAGCATGATATGGCTGGCTGCATTAAACGGGTACATGATCTGTTTTGTGCACGACATCAAAAAGACACAAGTCACCAGTATCGCTTTTTCGAAGTCACGCTTTATCTGCCACGGTAAAGTTTGAAGTTCACTCCATTTCCTTTGATGGACCCAGATTGTGACAACGGATGCTATCTGAACGATCAAATCGATCATTACATTTGTTAATCCAGTGAATTCTTAGTTTTTGTGAGATTACCTGCTGTTTAGGGTTTTTATACGTATAAAGGCTACCACATACTTATGCAAACTGAGTGCTACCCGCCCGAAAGCGCTGCATTCCACTACGCGTTTCGACCTTGTCTGATCTCGTTAGGCAGAGATAGCAGACTTCTAACCCGCTTCCACTGGAATGTGATTTGGGACCTCCACTCATCTAGTCACCGGGTCACGATGGGAAACTCCTGGCACAACGCTCCTAGTGATCGAATTAACCAAAGCTCGCTCCGAGGCGAACAACTGTCAATCTTGAGATTGAGCGTCGCAATCCAACCACACAACGTGTACTTCAAAATAACCCTTCAAGCAATCTGCCACATACTTCTTCATTCCGGCAGCACAAGTTGATGACTTTCCAACATAAAGTTAATCCATACGGTTGTCTAGAGTTAAGTGGTTTCAGTTCTTAACACATAAGTCAAGTCCAGAACACGCTTCCTGCAACCACGAAGCTTGAATACTCAGATGCAAGAATAACACAAAAAGATTGGATTAGGACCAAACAGCTAAACTACTGACGGAAATGAATCGCTAAGCCGAAGTCCAATTTATTGGAATGAAACATATGATCCTGATGAATTGCTCTCCTGGTCACGTAAACAATCCTGCACCGGTGTCTTTTATTCAAATGGTGAATAAGATGTGCTATCTATTTTGTGCTACTGGATAACTTCTGAAGTCATTTCCAGTGGTGTATAGCTGTCACATCTATCCGTTTTACTGCACAACTAGATAAAGCAAAGAAAATAAGTGCCGGACGCAACATGGTACTTATTTTGACTGCAACAGGTAAATCTAATTCCGTTTAACAAGGACAAGTGCAAAACCGTGCATGTCGGCCACAAGCCCATGTAAGAATTAAGCTTGGGGCGACATTCTGAAAACCGCCTCACAAGAGTGAGACCCTGCGTCGGTGATCCAAGACGACCTCGGCTGTTCGGCTTGGTCTTTGAAGGCGTCCAAAATCGCGAACCAACATGTTAATCTGTTACGGAGGGCTTATGTGAGGCCTCGTGTTGAGTACGCGATCCAGGCTTGGCAACCCTAGTTACAACGCGACCTGGTTGCACTGGAGACCGCACAGCGATGGGCAAGAAAAGATGTGGAGGGATTGTCGTACCTGCAATACCATAGGCGACTAGAAGCCCCGGGAGTGTACAGCGGAAGGTTTCGCCATCTACTGGGTGACCTCATACTGGCGTTCCAGAAAGTGTAAAACCCTGGTCACGCTTGCCGAGACCTACTGAAGCTTAGCTGCAACACAAAATTGAGGGGTCATAAATTGAAACTTTAAACCCAATACAGTCGTCTTGAGTGTCACCGGAATTCTTTTTCCCTTCGAGTTTGTCTACCGTGGAATGCTGTTTCTACTTATGTCATTTCCGCGCCCACGCTACCCACCTTTTTAATAACGACTGGACGATGCTTTAGACTAGTTAGATTACTTGAACAGATTTCTATCCATTGAAGGAAGGCAAGACGTAGACAAACATTGTACTCATCAACCCCAGGGAAGCGTGCTGAACGGATATAACTATGTGTTAATGTGGCTAATATGGTGAGTCCACAGATGCGTTCTTCTGTTTTGTGTAACTTCATTGAACGAACGTTATTCCCACAAACCATCCCACGGGACTTATCAAACATTGGTTTTTTATCCGTATAGTACCACTGTTCCATGATCTTAATAAGACAACTCTCATAGACCTGAATTTATTACGTCATGGTAATCAACGAACTACCTCGTTTCCGGGGTCCTTTATACTGGGTGAACCTCGCCAAATACCCACCTAAAACGACGTCGCATAATTACATTTGGTACATTAAAGCAACAGTGCTTCAGTTTCATCTGTTGTAAAGTACAGGGTTCGAGGTGAGCAACAACCAACTATCACTGCGTCGGATTCGGCCACAGCTATCAGAATGTTTGAAGTCTGCCTCAAAGTAAGTCCAGGTTTAAGATTGATTGTCAGTGGCTCAGTACCATGAGAAATCCCAAATTCAGTTGTGGGCAAGTCCTGGGTTACTAATCAAAATAATTAAATATTCAGCAAATGGAATCAAAATAGTGTTAAAATTTCGGTGACTGGAAATGCACCCTTCGAAGGTACGTCAAAGCGCATTCCTGGCTTTGCTTTAATTAATCGGAATGAACTCTTGAACTTTTCTCTTTGTACATATACAATGGACGTGAATGCACATAACCAACGTTTGACAAAAAAAGATAACCTTGGATTACAAGCGTAAGATCATAATAGATGCAGGTCCTAGTCTTGTGATTATCCTACCCATAACCCATGCCATTCAGCGTCTCAAACAATAAATCACGCAGATTTTCTTTCGTAAAGAACCATTACGAAAAACCGCACGCGAAATATTCGGTGTACAATTATTGATCAATTAATGATTGTGTAAATAATCAAATCCCTGCTGTGCATCAGGTGTTAACAGCAAAATTTATAATCCACTCGATGTGGAACTCGGATGCCTGTGCATTATAACGCCACACATAATGTATCCTATCGATTCTGATCTAAATAATTCTAGTGAAAATGAGTATTAGGCTGCTTGAGGTATCCGAGAAAAGCATTTTGGTTCTCACCATGTGGCCGTGCGTTGCAAACGTACTTTGGAACTACGTTTTACTACGCCGCTACCGAAGCCCTTGAAAAACCAGCTAGCTTATGATAACAGATGAAATGATAGCTCGTTGACGTTTCACTACCAATTTGAGGCTGATTCGCCCACCTAACTATTCAGTATATTACGCTCATATTGCTCGGTGATGATGTGTAGGATTGTTATAAAGGCGTAGGTACATTCGGCAAGAACAAGAAAGGCTTTCGTTAAGAGCAAATTTCGGTCTAGTTAACGTCCCATTTCAAGTCCCATTCCAGCCATCCCTACCTGAAGAATGCCAGCAAGCATGAAAATCAGTTGCAGATGGTGGTGTTGCCAGCAAGTAAATCTTAACGCTCTTCGGCTTCAGATACAGTCTCAGTGACCGAACGGTTACCTAGAGGCAAAGCTTGCACCAGGCTGAGAGTTGAGATCGCACTCTAATCGCAAGTGGATACTCAAGTCAAACCGAAAATAGTATCAAACCAACATCAGTGTTTCATTAATCTGAGTGATTATCCTCTTGATTAAAGCAGGCTAAATGACATTTGGCTGCAAACTAGAGGTATCCACTCTGAAACTTTTCCAGCACGCAAACGGTTTACGAAGCTGTGGATGGGAAGGGGAATTCACGGACACTGCACTAAGTAATTGTTGGATTTGAGTACCAGTCAGGTGGATAGTTTGCGATACACAATCTCTGTTACAGTCGTGGTTCAATTTGAAGCAGCCAGAATCGAGACCCCTCTACTCCTGCTGAGCTAATTCACCACTCGTCTCTACTCACTTCTTTAATACACTGGAGTGGACTGCCTGTTTTAATAAAGTTTTCTTTAACTTACAGTAGGGAAGCAACCCATTTGTTGTAGATCAGTCACTGGACACTTGCGAGAAGAAAAAGTTGTCCTTGTAAGTGTTTATCTTTGATGGTTTTCGGAAAACTCTACTGAGATAGATTGGAAGGAATTTATATTGAATGATTTGTGTAAGTGTAGGTTGTCATTTTACGTTTAGCCCGGCGAGTTTACACACTTTACTTCATACCAATACGTAATCGGTGGTCTTTTATTAACTTCGTAATTCCACTTCGTCGTCAGCCGACTTGTTGTGGTTAGAGGGCAGCATTGTAACGAAACGACAGTGTCACAGCTACCACCATTCTTTCGGTTATCCCGTAGCTACACACCTCTCCGTCTCGAGTCAGGTGCGTCTAGCGATCGCCTACAATTTCTAATGCGATGGGTTGTCCTCATCTTAATGGCCCATCTAAAACATGCTGAGGAAACGCAGTACCAAATGGCTCACTGATAACCCAAGTTTCAGGTGCCCTGGAGACGACAAATCCATGGGTTACTCCCAAACAGGAACATGTCGTCCAGACAACTAGCCATAAATTCTCACGGCTGACGCTACACTGTTTTCAAATGGCACCCTCAACGGTGGGAATATTTGAATCGATACAACACGCGCTGTTATTTTATAGCAATCATCAAAAATACACATCGT
Organism: Dicrocoelium dendriticum; assembly: GCA_944474145.2. Lineage (NCBI taxonomy): Eukaryota > Metazoa > Platyhelminthes > Trematoda > Plagiorchiida > Dicrocoeliidae > Dicrocoelium > Dicrocoelium dendriticum. The sequence continues at coordinate 11,105,987 of OX104070.1, forward strand.
TGCTTCGACAGTGGCCCAGTTACGAAGATCTTCTATAATTTTGACCACCTGTCAATAAATGGTGAATGAGAAACATGTCAGACAAACTTAGCTCTCGTGAGGCAGAAAATTAGAACTCAAACTTTGCCAGTAAGTTTGACAATGGTTCAAAAGAAGCGTCCATGCTCCGGTGTTGACACAATTCAACGAGCTGCAGGCATAAACCCAGGACTGAGTTCATATTTGAATTGCATAATATTTTGTGGCATGTAGCCAAGTAATAATGAAAGTAAAGGGACGGCGCACTGTCGTTGACATTTCTTGTTCACTCTTAAACGTTGGACAATTGTCATCCTACTAACACTCGTTTATTAGCCCCTTCGTAAGTTGACCGCTCAAGCGACCAGACCAAATTGGTCAACACACAGAGATCTGGATCCATAAGTCCTACTTGGTGAAGTTTCAAGCAAAGAAAATTAACCGGTCAGCTAAGAGAAGTGATCAGGATTTGGAGCTGGTCAACTCCGGATGCTTTACTGTAGTTGAAGTTGGACAGGATAACATTGTGAGCGTTGGCTAACTGCTTCGATAGTCTGCCTAAGCGACAGCAACTTAAACTGGTCTTTCTGGGGAAATTTGCTTTGTACTTGATACAATTTCATCAAATTAGCTATTGTCTACCTGCTCTATCGTAAGATATTTCACTTGAAGAGAAGATTCATCTAGAAACTAACCAATACCACCGCAAAACCTACTTATTAACTAGAGCCCACACATTCGCTAGGATCTCACCTTACTGAGAAAAATGAGTAAGCCAGATGTCATCGAGAAGGCAAGATAATTGAAGCCAGTTATTAATAAACTATTACTAAATTTACTGGGATCCGTTTCTGTGAGTCTCTAGCTCATTGTTGTTTGCGGCAATCCAACAGATAATCCAGGATTAAGTTGAAGAACACAGTTCAAACTTGTAGTAGCCGTGGTTTTAGGGGCTGTATAGAACACCTTAATGATACTTTTTCGCCTGTATACTCAAGCGAGAATGAAGGCCTGCTTTGGTTTTATCTAGCTCAGTTTTCCTGTGCTTCAAAAATTTGTTAGCCCCATGAAATTTGTTTCGGGGCTGAACCACAACACTGATTTCCTTTTGCTCAGTGCTGACCTGTTTACTTGCAAAATGATCTAGGATGACTATGTGAAAATTTTACACAACTTCAAATGACTCACCAAAAACTGAACAATTACAGCGCTGATTAAGTCTTGCAACAATGTAAACTCATTTATTCATAGCTCGACTGACAGCTATGGGCCATCCAATGCAGCCAGTAGACTTTTGTGATGTGTGAGTGTTAGAAATCCTTATTGCTTTCCCAGTGGCAAATGTGAATGTACAATCCCCGAAAGTAACGTAGGTTTTCCAAGTGTATGGAAAGTATGTTGCATAAAGTTCCCACCACTTTGCGACCGTTAGGCGTATGCCGATAACAGTGGGTGTCTGAAACCGAAGCCACTATTCAGGCCCATCAATAAATGCTGGTTACTTTGGTTATAAGGTGGACTTTTCATTCCACTTTTGGCTGGGATTGGCATACGTTTCCCAAGGTGTACCCTATTTTGCTACATAGCAGATGCACCAACGACATCTCTTTGGCACGAATCAAAAGCTCGAAAATTTTGGTAGATTATGCGGGTAAACATTCGTTTAAGTTGTGGCATTTTTTATAGCAATTATCCTGATTTTCAACTGATGTTCCCGTTAAACCTTTCCCACGAGCCTGCACTTTGTTTTGGCAAACGCAACTACCAATGTCTCCTAAAAACATTCTCGTTTCGGTTGTCTTCTTACCCTCCCAAACCATTTCCGGTTTATGACTGCCTAGGCCTTCTAATCAGCATAGCCACACATTGTGGCTGTCAACAAGCACTACTAAGTTTCAACACCGTTATGTCGAATTTTCAAAGCAGCCGTTTTTCGTGGCATACAGGACATGATGTACACCTACCCGCATACACGACTTTTCTCTCCCCCGACTAGATGGACGTCATATTAGTCCGTGCTTCACACGATTATTGCTGCTGGCTCTTTTCAACCCCTTCTTCTCGTGAAAAATTTCAAAACGAGATATACACAAACGGGAGTAATTGGCACGTTATTCGACCTGGTCAGAAGAGCGCAATAAATGAATGTTCCGCCGGATTACTTCACACTTAAGGACCTAAGTGGCTACTCATAGGACTGGCATGCATTGGTCCGGCATCTGAATGACTGTCAAGTACACTGTAACTACACAAGGCTCTGGTGGATGCGGGTGATGTGATGAGCGTAAATTAAGCTTAAAGCGATCCAGGCCCCTGACATTGCAAAGGAGTAACCTATAATCTGTGCCCCTCTAGTGTACTGATCCTTGGGAATCGATGTGCGCAAGATTAATATCCTTATCTTACCCCTCGTGACAGCGCAAAGTAACACATGTTAAGACATTCGCTACAAATATTTCAAAACAAAACAGCGTTTCCGCAGCCGTTATGTTTGTATAATATACTGACTAACAAATAACGCAACTAGTGATTTACTGAAATATGGAAACCAGACAATGGTAATTAGCCCAATCGTTTGAGTGATCAAGTATGTAAGACTAGATGACTGAGTCGTATTTTATGTAATTGTATAAATGTCCATTCAACCTTGAATAAGAAGAGCTTTCACCAAACTCATCGACTATACACGAATTAGAATGGCAAACCACTAAATATTTTTGTACGCCAGCTACGGCGCTGCATTCAACAGTTAAAAGGTTCTCAACGTCCTATAAATTCGGGAACATTTTCTCAAGCTTCTTAGCTATCGCACAAAAACGATGGAGCCAGGCACTTGAAAAATGCTTTCCTAAATGTATGAGCATCGTCACATAGCACTTCACGCCCTGCGTAGAGCATGGTTACGACGTCATTTACCCAGATAAGAGTTGCATGTGTTTGATGGACAGGGAAACACTTGTGCAAACAACCCATTGTTTGTAACTCCTACAACGGCTTCAAGCTATTTTTGCAAAAAGTTACCGCGATACGTGCTAATAAATTAGTTCATTGCATGAACTTACCAGTATCTAAAGATTTGCAAGCAATCTGGCCCATATTCCTGAGATATTGCTTCGTATCTTGTGTATTGTGGTTGGACGATTGAAAGACTACGGAGTCAGCCTCACCAGTAGAGTAACCATGCATCCCTGTTGCTTCGAATGGCGACTGTGATTGTGGTGTGTCATAAGGACCAGAGAGGACGGGAGCTGGACACACCATAGAGCTGAATTGATGGTCCATACTGCAATAATTTTGCGTCCGACGTCAATGGGAAGAAGCAACCTGTCAGCTGATTCGCACCAGTTTTATCCGTGAGCTTGAGCACATTTTGAGTCGACCAATGAAAAGCGAGGGATATCCGAACTAGAGCAGAATATGAGCGGCCAATTGGAGACACATGTTGCCCGCAAACAAGCAGTGGCAACTTGCGTGGTGTCAATGAGGGATTTGTTGCGGAATCCGTTACGGAAACCGTGTTGCGGAATCAGTGGAATACTCAGTCGTGTCATGCTTTAACCTACATAGAGGTAAATGTCGTTACCTAGGGGATTAATGAAGGTGATTCAGTGAACACAGGCCGATCTACAGAAGCGAATAAGTAAAATTGAGTTAGTGCATCAGAAGACGTCGAGCCCCTACCATATTTGCGCAGTTTAAAACAATTGTTTGAGTACCACCTTATTTTAGCACAATCTTGGGCATAGTGTAGTATATGTCAACAGAAGCTAACTTTTGGATTACGATAACGCGAAAGCTGATAGTATTAATGAAAGTAAGGCTTAAGCTTCGCCACAATTTTAACACACTAACTGAGACAGACAAAACTGGTTCGTGAAGCCTTCCACAATGTGACTTTACGCTGCCGCAATAATATCCCTGTTTAATTAACGAACGAATTCCTGAATCAAATAGCTACATCATTTCCAAGTATGTGTAAGGTAAAGTTCTGCTTTAGCATGAGGTTTGCAGAAAGAAAAACGCGCAACAATTGTGGTGTAATCACAGTGTTTAGGCTACGCCGTCTACAACATCCAACTTTTAGCCTAGAGTTTAGGCGCACAAACAACGTAATCGGCTCGAAGTGTAGAACAATTATAAGCAAAACACAACGCCAATAAGTGATTGCCAGCTACCACTTTGGATTTTAGCTGACCAGAGTGTTGATGTGACTTAGATCAAATACACAAGTAGCCTGATTGAGTAAACCAAATAATCCACAGATTGAATAAGAAGGAATGATAACAATTTACCTAGTGATGGAGAACCACGATAACTGGATATTCATCAACTTATGGTGTCACTCAGTAGAGGCATTCGTTACGAAGGTCAATCAGTGTACCGCTCGGGCGTTGCTTTGTACATAAATTCAGGGTCAGTTATCTTTGTGAATCTTCGGTAAGATTTAGACAGGAAAATTTGTTAGAGAAGCATAACCGTTCGATGCATTATTTTTGAATGGAGGTCCTTCAAAGCCTGGCACCGCTTCAGAGCATTCTGGCCCACACCAGGAATAAACCGTCAAGACTTTTGTTGAATCTAGTGCATCATCCATACTAAGAATAACTACGTCAGAACGACAATCAGAATATTTAGGATCAAAACTTTTCAACTATTTGAAGGAATTAATTTCGGAAAAAATGTGGCCAGCGGGTGATTAAAAAGTAAATACGATCAACGCGGAATCAACTCTTATGGGCTGAGACTGGGGGATTAACCGTATTATATAGTGCGAAATTCATTTCTCACGTTGCTGGCAACGCGATAGCGGTAATGCTGTTATCGACTTCGCATAGATAAATTTTAACAGAACTCGATAATTGCAAGATTGAGAAAACAATAGGCCGTACATATTATGGTTCTGCAAACAAGGACAATTTGAACAGATATAACCTTAGGAGGCAACAGTTGTGCAGCCAAAGTGCGTCCTGAGTATCATGACTTTTTCGGTCACCTGAGTGCATATATTCTACGTAAGGAAAACGTTCGCCAGCCAACTACGAACGCTATATGTCTGGTGGCATCCGATTCTGGATTTGTCTGTCCGTACTCCCACATAGGAAAGCCACAGGACGTCTGCGTAAACACAGGGACCATGGTTGGCTTGAGCTGCACCACCCAAGGCTTCATTCACACACACCATATGCAGTGCAAAAACCCGAAGGAATAAACGAGGGAGGCATGTTGATGTGATTTATGTTTCATCAGTGCTGCCGGCCCACAAGCCTTCAGCATGCACAGTAGCACCACCTCTGTCTATCCGAATTGGGATTCATGTGTACCTGACGTACAAAATTCGGTGACTGGGCCGTTCCACACAGGATGGAACCAGTCAATGAGCCTGGCAGGATTACGAGGACCAATAATCCCCAAGCAACGATCAACTGTCTCTTGGAGTCAGTTTAATCGAGCTAGTGTTTTTCGACAGCTAGGTACCATGTCAACATTCACACCGAAAGCAGCCACACTGGGGAAATAAATCAACAGTCAGTATCTGTAATGCAGAACCTCAACTCGCAGGTACACGCACAGACCAAGTGCAGTGATGATGAACCACATTGCTACCTCGATCGCATAACTGCTCTGGCTTAGTAAATTGAATCGCAAGCGCCGCGCTGCTGGTTCCCTATTCAGTTTGCTTGTCGCCTCGTAGGTGTTGGGCCCTCATGGAGACGCTGGTGGTTTACCCGACCGGTTTGGTTGTGGTATCCGCGACCGCCTGTGCTATAAAACCATGTGCTTGAAGTTCATGGCCTACACTCCGTCCATGAGTGCTAAAAATGAGAGTTGCAAACAAAGGAAAAGGTTTGCGCAATAAGGCGGCATTTACAGTTGCAGCATGGAGTATCCGAGTGGTAAAGAACGAAAAGTCACCGTAATTGTACCGATTGTTAGTAGCTGTTAGCGGTGGGTGCTCAATTAAGATAAGAGGCATTTTGGTGATTAATCAAGGGCAAGCGATTAATGGTGTACTGTTGCTGTGAGAGGCGAAATCCCATCAGATTGAGCGGGAAGAAATACGCCTACTTGTTATGGCAGTTTACCGCAATGAGCTTGCAACTCATTCTAAGTGCGGACTCCTAATCACAGGCTAGGCGACTTCCTCGTGGGATCGAATTTGAAACCTGTCTGTAAAGTTGATGCAATGCAATTTCAGCACCATCAGCGTGGTAAGCATAGAACCGTGAAGACAATATACCCTGTTGCTAGCTCTTCAGCAGATGAGAGCAAAAGTTTCATTGCCAGAAATTAAAGGTGGTCGAATCAAAAGGCTGTGAAGTATAAAGACAAATGCCCCTTCCTCAAAAGTTATATGCTCATGCTTGAGCAAGTTAGTATTACAGGAGCACACGAGTATCGGGTTACAAATTGCCGTGTAAAGGGACTCGGCAAGAATGAGGATTCCAACTTTCTGTTCTATGGTTGTTGCAGAATGATTCATGCCCTTGGAACGGTCTAGCGTGTTTAAATCTTTTGGACAATAGCGGTTAAGTGCAAGCCAAGCTTGTTTACACATATCTTAAACCAGGACTCAAGTGTCTGCTCTAATTCAGCTAATTCATCATCCTCACTCCCAATCAACAGACTTAGGCTAGTCTGGAAAAGCACCAGACGTCGGCTTTTCGACCTTCCGGATCTCATCCTTGGTGCGCCTCCCAGCGGACGCTTGCCGGGTTCCGCCCCATGGCTTCAGGATATCAACAGCTAGAGTCGCTTCGCTATGGGTAACAGCCACGGTGCTGTATGACTGACGGTTGACTATGCTAGAGCCCGGATAATCTTTCACTGCCATGCCAGTTACGAACTGTGCAGAGGACAGTGCTCAGCCTCACGAGCTAGAACTTTCCGCACGGCGCCTATGTACGACATAGGACAGAAGCTATCCAGACAGGTTTTATGTTACTGATGAATAGTAGCGAGGATTTTGGTGTAATCCAGCAAATGCGTCACCGTCCCTCCCAATCAGCAGGTTTAGGCTAGTCTGGAAAAGACTAGGCACCAGCGTTTCGACCTTCTGGGTCTCATAAGTAGTGCGCTTCCCAGCGGACGCATGGCGGGTTCCGCCCCCATGGATTCAGGGTGCCAGCAGCCAGTGCCACTTCGCTATGGGTGACAGCTACGGGTCTTCATGAATGACAGTTGACTAGGATATAGCCCTTCTTCCCTAATTGCCTAAATTATGTGGCTTGCTGGATTAGTCGAAGCGTAAATTATCGTTGGCCACATCGCTGACGGATAATGGCACTGTGTGCTTAGACAATTGGGTTTCTGGAACTAATAAGAAATCGAGCATAGATTCTACGCATCCTTTGTACATCGAAAGACCTTAATGGAATACACCGATATGTGTTCTCTTCAGATATGCCAGCCAATATTTCGTTTCTGCGTAATATTCTTCGGCAGCCTCATGGTCATTGTTTTCTATAAGACGTGTAACCTGAAAGTACGCTAAGGTGCAGAACATGGAAATTTCACTACCACTGCCAGTAATACCAAGTTTGTATTTAGATTGCTGCATGCAACCGTATCTCCAAGTAAGATTTAACTATGGTGAAACTCTCTTCCTGATCACCAGAAAAGAGGTGGGAACATGTCAAATGTTTGTTGCATTAAACTCCTAGCCTTGGCAGTAGACGACGCTCAGTGAATTCAGCTAACTGGTGATCAAGTCACCATCATTAAATTAATACATCCCGAGTTTCAACTTTGTCTACCTCCTACTATGTCCAGAATATTAATCCCAACAGTGACGAAGGTAGTTTCGTTTCGCAGGCTTTGCAGATGTCAAGATAGCAAGTATCTGCACATTAAAAACCCATTTCGAGGAATTCACCTTTGAACCCGTGCCTCCAGAATACTAACTCCTTGAATCGAGAATTTTGGATGCCCATTTGGTCTGGAACGAAAGCACAGATTCATGCTTAATTCAGACAGCCATCACACACCCGGAAAACCACTGGACGCGCGTTTCCTCTTTTCGGGAATCGTCAGTGCTGCGCATTCCATCGGACCCTTGGGTAGGGTCTGATTGATTCTAGATGTGAAGAAATGCTAACTAAACCATCCAATTCCGATTACTACTCCTCTATAACATACCCAATTATCAATGATAAGGGTATTTGACACGAGAACAATTGAAAAACGTGAAAGTGATAATGCGCTAAATATATAAAATTCGTCTGCTGTTATTTAACTCAGGTATTTATTTTGCATGCTCAAGCAAAATTAAATTAAACTTTGCATCTGGTGCAATCTCCTTTGCAGATCACCGCCTCGTTTAAACACAGGGAAGTAGCACGTCAAGCTATGTAACTTAACCAATTGCGTGTATGTACAAGGCAAGGTTCTGGCTTTTCGTGACATATCCGGTTAGTGATATTTAACTATATCCAAGCATTAGATGCATGGTTGTGCTTGACGGTGATTGGTTTGATTACGTAGTGTGCTGGTGTTGATTGACTATGCACCAAGCCGATCTTGCCAGATTCATCACAGAAACATAAGAACACATTACCCGTTACTTTGGATATGACAATACATATGATCGCGTCATTGCTAGGTTCACAGCGAATAATCAGTACAAAACAGGCTAGGGTGAAGCAACTGAGTTGTACCCGTCTTCTTCTTCTCCAATGGGTAAAAAACAGAGCTTTTCTTTGGTCGCATGTGAACAGAGATTTGCCTTAGTAGCTGGACTCAGGTTCGCTGTGTTGCCCATTCAACACGCTTTCATGGTGAAGCTCAAGCAATTTTTAGATGGACTTTGTGTCACAGAGTGTTAATTTGACTGGTATTGCAAATGTCATTGAGAACGTTGATCAGCTAAGCCGAGAGCCTAGATCAGGTATCAGGGCTTCGAGAAATTGATTAAAAGGGCACAGTGAAGGAAATTGAAGCGTTCTGGCTCCACCTATTGCAAGCACGAAGATGTTAGTCCTTTTGACTTTATTTGCGTAAACGGAGTGCATGCAACACACCGGACAAGACTGTTGTTCATTGCAGTACTACCAATGTCAAGATACGCGCGCATTTTCTTAGAGTTCCAAGTATACTTTCGTTCGCCTACCAATGTTTGGGCAATCAATCGAGAAAATTCGTAGGTTCGTAGATGGGTAGGGTAGGTAAAGGTATTTAATCCACAGATCTAATCCATAATAAAGTCGACTTAAAGTAGCGGCGGAAGCATGGTTTAACGACTCGATTTTGACACGTCACACCGGTACCTCTTGCACTGCTTTGTATCAACCTATGGACTACAATATTAATAAGAGATGGTACATCGTTACTCTAATCAGCTTTTTCTATAATACTAAATAATACTAGACTCAGTGGAAATAAGTACTTTCACGGCTGTCTCTGAACAGGCTCTGGTGCATAGCTGAAGAACCTGTAGAACTTGGACTAACTTCTCACAGTCAGAAAAACTTGTCGACTGACAAGCTCAGTTCAGCCAAAACGGGCATAGAAGGCTTCTGACCGTAACCGTTAGAAGTATTTTCAGTTCGATTCTCAGCACTATATTTCAACGTCAACTTTAATCTAATGCACTTCAGCGGGGTGTGAAGTAATCAAGTACATTTATTAAATTTAGCCAAAGTTTAGTAACCATTTCTATTGATTTATGTGCAAGACAAAAATGTGACCATATTTAATGTAACTCATACTTTACTTTCTATTCATTAATTTAAGCCACGCTATTGATGTTAGAACTCATTGGTTAAGTGTAGGTATTTACCCCAGCCAGGAAAACCCAAACAGTTATAGTTCTTTGCAAGATAGTTCACTTCAAGCTGTTTCAGCGCGCCTTTACTTTCAACCGCAGAGCAGATAATGCATGTAATGTGCGCACTATCGCGAAAGATATATGTAAGGTAATAGTACAACTTTATTAGCGTGACAGAGAGAAGAACCCTGCACAAATTCATCGCACATTAACATACTCGGTTACTCATGTAAGCTGGCCATTGTCACGACTGCGGTCTTATCGTTTGGACCCACCATAACCACAGCTCCAAGTTTGATGCAGCACGTAGCTGTGTAAATTAACTAAAACATGTCGGTAAAAGTGCGATATGAATTCTAGGTTCCTCGTTTGATTCGTTTAGCCCAAATGCCATCTTAATTCAAATCACTACAAGCCGTGCGCATGGCTGTGATCGTTAATGTATTTTTCACCGTACTTATATCTGGCAAACAGTATGGATGCGATTACAAAATAATCCACCATTTTGTTGTACCACGGAATTTATGACGAACGCATACACTTTTTTCACTGGCATGTACCTAATGTTTTCGTACTGAAGTTATTCATGCACTGGAACCGAACACTTGGAAAATGATCACATTACGCCATCAGACTCTGAGGAACAAGTGCTACTAAATGTGGTATATTGCTTGCAAACCTAAACGGTCGTGATTTTAGAGTCGAACTGACTGAAGAAACTACCTTTGGTTCCTCTAATCACTGAATTAGACAGTCGGTTTCGACTCTGCCTGGACTATCTAGACAGAGACAGCAACAACTTGGGTTGACGCCCTAGCGTTGGAGTTGGCAGCTTGCACATGTATAATTAGGTGATCGAGCTTTGCGAGCAGCATTTGTCAAACTCTTTTGGAGCTTAGCAGTTGTTTTATGAGTACGCAGTGTTTACTCGCATTGTGACATCTAACCACCATTTCTGTTTGAGTACCCCGAAAACTTTCCAAACGGGTTTTAGTACGCGGCGGTAAAAGGATGCAACTTCGAGATTCGCCGATTTGATTGCATCCCATCTGATCCTAGTGGCCAAGGATTATAGCAGTTTAAACCATGGTGTGGAATTGAAATACCTGTCGAAATCCAAGTAGATAATGTGCGCCAATACCCAACAACGAAGCAGCCCCACTTACTTCACGAAAACTTTTAAGACCCCTTTTGGGAATGGGACGGCACGTGAAACATTTGGCATAAAGTTTTGTTAAAGTTAAACTACTAGAAATACATTAGTAGGGCAGTCATAAACTATTTACTACTTCAAATAAATTGAATCAGCCCAAATACTTTTTAGTCTACTAGTGACATTAGCGAAATAATAAAATACGTAGTTTAGGAGTTACTGATTGCGAGCATGCGCTTCTTAGAAAGTACTAAGTACTAGTGCTCGGTCTGGTTGGTATTTATACCGCCGATACCGGCTCCGAAGTATCCGGTCAGGCACAACAAAACATAGTCCCTAGCAAACGGCACTAATGTCCGTTTAACAGCACCGCGACGAGGCGGATGTGACTCGCCTCCAACTAGTCACGGCCCCACTTTTACGTAACCAAGTGCACCCTCATCACGGACGTTACTTAACCCTTCTAAAACTATCCACACGATCAATCACAATTGTAGTGACGCATATTCAAACACAAATAACAGGTAGACACATCCACTCCCACATACATGTGCCAACCCACAGCACCAATGTTCATGGCTAACTTGCACCCTTTTTTATAGCTACCTCGACATTTAGTTGTACCTTTAACATGATCATGCCTACATAGGAGTGCATCGCATTGCGCGAGAATAATTTATTTTTTATTAGTTACGCAAACGCTTTTCTCGTATACAAATCGACACTAAACGTCACCCATTGCGCATTCAGCACTGTTCCAATTATATTTGGTTTCATAAAAGCATAAATATACTTTCAGCATTTCATTCATCCTAGGAAGCTTCGGAGTTGAAGGTCAGTCCAGCTTTAATTGCTTAACCGTCAAGTGAGATTTACAGGTATCTACACTAGATATTATGGCGAATTCATCAGTAGCTTCTAAGCCAAATGGTCTAGTACGTATTCTGAAATCTACCAGGCAGCTTTTTCGTTCTACTAAGACTCTCATTGGTGTGCATCCGACCGATGCATGAAAAACCAGGTTTCGGCCACTATGAACTACGATATCCGATGACACGTCCTCTTCACCAGTAATGAGAACATTCGCTTCAACTTCCTCTGCACACTGTATCATGTGTAGCTGCTGTTGTGAGAAGTCATGAGTCTGGAGGCAATCCTGACCGTTACGAATTTGTTAACTTGCATAACAGTGGAGAGTGAGTGGCATTATATGGTAGTCAGCTTATTAGTTCCGATCATCTTCCAACTGTACCCTTAATATAGCTCCAGGAACTGCTGGTTATTCGGAAAATCGGCTGGTGTAGAGATGTCACGGGCCCGCTTCTTGAATGAACCGTGGTAAGTGTGTACGAAACGGCGGTCTGATGTTTTGCTAGATGTGTGATAGGCCAGCTGAGTTAGAAGAACCGCGATTGACTGACAACATGTTTACACTAAATTCCCTTATTCATTAACTCAACACAATGTTAGCGGATTATCTAGAAACGTCTCTAAATGTCATTCTAAGGAAATTCAACACAAACTTTTAGAAGGCGCAAAGAGGTATGCGATTTCACATACATGAAAAGTCGGTTGCTGCATGCACACTAGAAATGTACGTCGATTCCCACTGTATATAGTGTATAGCGATCGTTTCATCAATGCTTCCATGGGCAGCACTCAGATGGCCTATCTCCACTCTGAAGCAGGCGATGTCCTGCTAGCGTTACAAATAAACGCAATGCTCCCTAGAGGGCATCAGAATTGTCTTGTCGTATGTGGATTCATATTGCCGGTTGCTCGATGCCGTTGTGATATGAGTGGATTACGCGCAGTGCCTGGCTTCAAAGTGAATCTCAGTCAGCTCTGAGTCTACTCTTAATACTACGTACACCGACTGGTTTCCTATTGGTTTAAATTTTCAGGTAAACATAACCAAGCTGAGGCTCAGATGGAGGGACACAGATTTATAGCAGATATATTTTACACTGAGACATAAAAGTTTCAATCTTCCCGGGAATACCCCATGCTTTATGTCAAAATGAAAGAATTTGTAAAGAATTCGTAAATCACAGTACAAGGTCGATTAGTTAGACCCGGACTCCAAAAATGTGAAAGTTTGCTCTTAGATCGTCGTAGTAATGTGCTGGTGATCGGCAAGGTCTTGTAATACTGAATGCTTCTATAGGTATTGTAACTCAGGTTCCGGTTACAGTCTGGTTATTACAATTCAGAGATTGCAAACAATCACGAAACTTGCCACATAGTGCAGCTACGGTGGCAAGCAATCGGTAAAAATGGTCTGAATTTAAACAGTTCTAACCTGAAGATTCAAATCTTTAAGTGTAATTTGCATTATTTGGTCGAAGCACATACCCCAACCATTTGTACTTCATCCAACGGATACCTGGTTGATCTTGGCCTTGGGCATGGTCTGGTTATGAGTTAGCCTGGCTTGCAGGTGAAATGGTACCAATCAAAGCACTGAAACGGCAGGTGGACCTAGACCAGCGGTCACCAAAGTTGTTTTACAGAAGACCGGACTGACAAAATGACTAGTGCGAGCCGCATACTCATTCTGCACATCGAAAATTGGGTGTTGTCCACCAGAAAACACTGCAAAAACAAGACGCGTTTCGATGTCATTTTAACTCATCAAGTGGAGATAGACGGCCTCGAACCCGCAACCATTAGAATAGTAGTCGAAACCTCTACCCCTTTGGCTACATCGTCAAGATGGGCAAAGCTAGGCACAACAGTTAACTAGGACTTGGAGGGTCAATTTTGGATTACACGTTGTGTGATGGAATTGCGACGTGCAATCTCAATATGGACCGCGATTCCCATTGAAGTGAACCTGGGACCGTAGCCGAAGCAAATGGAAATTAGGTGTTACCTGCTCGCAGACATTACACAACCACGACACGTTTCGATCTCATTTTATCAGGTGGAGATAGCAGGCCTTGAACCCGCAATCATTCTGCACATTATTTGCAAAACAAAAGGAAAACTCAGGGCAAAATACCTGGAAAACGGTGTGCACAATGGCTACTTTTCTTTTCTTAGTAGCAATAATAAAGACTGAAATAAATGCTATATGATCAAGAAAACTTCTTGGAGTACAAGATAATAGGTTTTATTGAAACAAAAAAAAAATACTACCAACGATCATTAGTTGAAGTAGATAAACAAACGCATCTAGGAGTCCTCGACATTAGAATGTGTCATATAAGGAATGTAATGTAAGCGTAAGCAACAAAGTGCTTGGGTGGCTTGAGCATAGCGTTTCCACCAGAGACAAGTGTTGGGTGCACTCAGATGCTATTCGCAAGTGACACCTAAGCGGCGTGCCGTGTACGGAAGTACGGAGAACAGTTTGGTCGGCTGGACCTAACGCGTATTGACCAAAGGTACAAAGAACGGAGGGCGGGTAAGCAAGAGCAGACGCTAGTGTATAGCATGACACACAGAGAGAAAGAGCAAGTGATCGCTATGTACTATCAGTTAAACATGTGAACCAACGGATATAAACAGGAATAAAGTCCAATGTCACCAAATATTTAAGACGTGGATGTTCCATATTCACTACGCAAGGTAAAACCAAGACTTATACCGAATAACGGAGACAACTATATATAATTAACAAATCGCTCTCCTCCGAGAGTCAAAATAAAGTCTGGGCAATGATCGAAATCATTTGTTAGTAACGCCAGGCATCGTATATGCCACAACTGTGTCTGTCGCTGTTTTATCTTGGTGTCGCACTTTGTTTAATTTTCAATTTTGTGTCTCGCGCTCTGTCTGTGTTCATTTGACCGTACAATCTTCTCGATCACGCCCCGTCCGTTTTGTCCGCCTCGAGTTACGCTCGAACATATCAGCTCTACTTTGTCTCCCTGTCCAGAGCACAGGTTACGTACGCTGATGGTTTTTCCAGGCAATGCGCCTCGTCATTTTCGTGACTACGCTGTGCTTTGCCCCTTTCAGGTTCATCCGGCCTCGATTCCTCCGCCGACTCGTCCACTCTTGATCAATTTGCGTCGACAATGGCTGCTTAACCTCTGGTTGGTCTACCATGCATTGGTTGACTTTGCTCAAACAAGCAACTCCTACCGGAACCCATATGTACAAACCACAATAAGTTGCTCTCTCTACACAATAACAATTCGGTCCGAACAGCCAGCTTATATGGCTTCTAAATGCCATATGTGCAGAATAGCGTCGTCGTAAGACGAGACGTTTACGTGACACGTGCAACTAAGAGTTGAGCAAGCAAAAATTGCGGAATAGAGGTACGACGTAAACGGAAATATTACGGCACACATGAATGGGTTCCAACTTTGTGACATCACTGATAGTACTATAGTACAGTGTCTCAAGCGTATAGTCACCGACGCTGCGATAGGCGGTGTCAACTGCCAATCGTATCGTAACGTCTGGTTTTTCGTACGCTTTATTAATCAAATCCGGGCACACTCGGTGGACCAGATGTATTGACGTCGAGGGCTAGTCCCGGATCACCAGCCGAAATTTGGTGTCAGTAGACATAGACTAAGAACTATTAGGTTGCTCGGAAAGTTATTTCGTATTATGTACGAAAAGGAAAGAAAACTTGTTATAGTGCATAATTATTTTACTGAATTACATGTTGTGCATCCTGGTCCAATACCATTTGCCATCTTTCTGGCAGTAACTTTATCCCACGCTTATAACAAATTTGTTCTTGGCTGGAAAAACTGATCAAGGGATTTTGACCTCCGCATTTAAAGTAAATGTTTTACCGTATGAACAAATTTGCAGAGAAGAGAAAAATTGATACAGACGTTGCCAGAGTTGGAGAACATGGTGAGTGTGGCAGTGTATCCCACCCAAACTGTGAAAGCTTTTTGCGAGTTACAAAACTGTATGAGGTCTAGAATTATCTTAATGGAGTACCACACCTTTTCTATTGAGTAATTCTGTCCATTTGTTTAAGTGAATCATTCGATTTGTCCAGCTGAAGGAGTGATTATCGTGCCGTCCGGTAGAAGCTTTAAAACCATCATATGAAATCCCAGCAAACAGCAAACACTGCTGAAGAATATCGGTTTTCGAATTGGTTCCAGACCGTTCATTTTGTTTACTCTATGGTGTGTTTAATATTGTCGTAGACAACCCAGTGATGATACTCCTTAAAAAGGAAGCAGATGTTAACGTTTGAGAAACAAATCCCAGACGTGAACCTTATGGCCCAAGTTTCGCTGTGAGAACAGGAGACACCCACATATCGAGCAATGAGATGATAGCGAGGGGTTTCAAAAGATCATGGACAGTTGAGGTAGATAAATTTAATCGAGCAGGGGTCTCACGAGCCGTTTTTCGCCGAGTTGCATCAATTGAGAAAAATTAATAATCAATTATTTAATTACTGCAGATAATTAATTATTTAATGCCAGATCGAAACCTTGCATACCAGTTTTAGCAATGGCATTCTGGTAATACCTCTTTTCTATGCGCATCCGATAATCTTTTTCTTGCTCGAACAACATTTTTCTTCTTCAATGGCTGAATGTAAAATTAGCTGAAAATGCTGCTTTCCCTTTCCATATTTAAAAGGACAGCAACTAAAAACTACTGTGTAGAGTCAGTCAAAGTTTTGCACACGATAGCCTACCTATATCAGCTGTCAAAATAGATAATGAATATGCGGAGTAAGTATGAAGTTGGTTGTGAAAAATTAATAAACAATACAGAAAACCAAATTGCTTTCCGAACCACCTAATACCAGGAATAAGCTTGCGTTTATGACCGGTGTGCTTTCGAGAAATGAAGTACGGTTTAAACTACACAATGCGAAGTGCCAATAATGGATGTTGCGTCGGACGTGCTTATAGTCAAAAGGAAAACATATGGTTTCGCGAAAGTTAAGCCACTTCTTACCATTGCACGCTTCCGACCGCTATTCGCATGTTTCAATCACAAAAAGGAGAACAGGGGAGAGCAGTGCAGATTTACATTTGATGATGCCGCAGGCTGAAATGACAATTGTTGTAATGAAATTTCAGACATTTGGATATTTTTCAAAGCTTGTCTTTAAAGTCTAAAGCGCCAAGCTCCGTTGGCTGGGACATTCCCATGGATAACACGATAATAATTGACTGGCAGACCACTTTTGACTATCTCACCAAAACCTATGGGTATCACAGTCAACGTTAGTTACCAGCTTAGCCGCGAACGATCATTTATGCATAGAAATATTGTTTAAGTTTCCGTAGTTTAACATATAAAGAAAATCCTTCACGTATAAATTTTCTCAAAATTTGTTTTAATGCGTGTTTTCAGAATCAGGAACTCGAGTACTTGCAAATGATCCATTTCGTAAAATTGTTTGTGACACTGTTTTTAAAATTACTGTGTAGCGAAATCCGAGGACAGGGAATGACGACTCGGGAAGATTAGGTGACATAGGTACAATTAATATTGTGCAGGTAATGATAATGGAAGAAGAAGTTGATTGTTGTCATCTAGTAGGTTAGATGTTTTTCGGGTCAGGTTTCGCTAATATGTCTGGAGATTGCTGCAAGCCAGATGTGTTTAATCCATTCGGCATAGTGCAACACGTCCCTAGCGTTTTGCTAAATGTGGCGAAGCTTTTACTCACGCGTATCTGTGGTTGGATTTAATTTTATAAACTGGCATGTCTAAATTAGAAAAATGTTGATCCGATTTCATGAATTGTAGGGTGAGGGTAGTACGTGACCAACATTTCGAGGGAAATAAATAGGAGTATTCCGCAACTAAGTTGCGATACACTCGGAAGCGTCGCTTATCTATACTACTAACGAGAATGATACTTTTGCTTACTGGTCGTTGATAAATGAGATCCAGACAAAAGTGATGAAAAAGTTCACACTAAAACAGGGTTGAGGAATGTCATATTACCAGCATGATACATATTCTTTAATCATATTCTAAAGTGATTCAATATTTGAAAGGGTCAGTTGGAAACACTGATTGTGTAAATGGATTACGACGTGCGCTCTCAATGCGGATCGCGATTCTCATTGCAGTAATGCTCGATCAATGTAATCGTCCGGACTAGAATTGGAGCTGATGAATAAAGGGGGTTCCCGTTCGAAAGCATTGTAATTTAAGACCGATTTCTAACTTACCTCCTATCTTCAGGTAAACAAATTCGAAACCGGGAGTTGAGTGTGGCTTTTGCAAGAGGCCAAAGTCCAATTTGCGTTCATTCTTTCGCTTTCAGCTAATTGTGAATAATGGTACTACATTCTAGAGGAGGTTTTATAACGAGCTTTAATATCTCAAGTCGTGTTTCATACAAGAAAAATGCTTTAACTAAATAAGTAAAGAAATCAACTATTCCGCAGTGGACTTTCTCTTCGATAAACCACGTGAGACATCTACGATTGTATACTAGCCTGGATAAATAAACAAATAAATATTTTATTCGCAGATTCATCGTTACACCATGATCAAAATTTTACAGCCCGTTATTCGCGAAGGACGCATTACGTTGCACGCTATGGGAAGATGGCTAAAAGGCATTGGTAAGGAACAAATTCGCCTGATAGACAATAGTCTGTTTTAAGTGAGTTTTCATGTGTGTGGTATAGAGATAAACAGTAATAACGTATAAAGTGGTGGCGGAATGTGCATTTGGGGAAGTGTATTGTAGTGTATTCAATAATAATAGTAAAGTGTAGCGCTGCTCATTTGGCCAGTGTGAATCCTTCGGCAGTGACTTTATGCGCTGGCGAGTCACATGCACCACGTCACAATGCTGTTAGACGGACATTTGTGGGTTTTTTTATACTAAAAAGGCTTGTCAGGCGAAAACGCAACGTCTTGGAACACTGCTGTCAATGAACAATGAACGATGATTTATGCCGGGTAAAAAAGCAGTTGCTTGGCAAATCCCGCAGGATGGTGGGGTAAACTACAATATCAAAAGATATGTAAGTTATCTGTTTGAGCGTTTATCTTGCAGATATGCCGTTGAATAACCGTGTGTACATGGGAATTGAATACAAATGACGAAGCAAAATGGGCACAGGTATAGTTGATGTACTCCGTGAGAAAACTTAAAACAAGCATATTCATTTCTTTACCGCCTCTTCAGCGTTATGTAACATTTCAATCCGGTTTGAAGGGATAATTAATATGTCCCAAAGTAGCACAGTTTGGGCACCGAAGTGATAAGGACCAGGAGCAACACCCAATGGTTGTTTGAGAATATCCAACGTGGGATAGGAAACAACGAACTTTGGGGGAGAGTTTCAGGTTTGCCAAACCCGAAGTGAAAACTAATTCCGCCAGCATTCCAAGCGGCTATACAGTGCACAGAATTTCAGAGGATTACCTTTGAGATTAGTGTTATGGTTGAGTTCCAGCAAGTACCGGCATACGTGATTATGGTCAATCAGTATTTGGTAGACTAAAATGAGACCGCCGCACAGTCTTCGGTAGCCGCCACTGAAAGCTCCCAGTTACTTCAGCCTTTGATGGTAGGACAGATTTCGTAGGCCCTTGACTTTCTTTGTGTCCCAGCATTGTGCTTTCCCTAACACCTCTACGTCGCGCTTCAACCAAGGTTGCCAAGATTGTATGGATTATTCAACGTGAGGGCGCACGTAAAAATTGTGCATTATGGGGACGACGGATGGGTCGAAACTTCCGAATACTCTCCGAAGCAAGCCGACGTGCTGGTTGACTCTCTTCGCAGCTGATTCTGACTGCTTTGAGCATTAAAGGTCACTTTGAATGAGCACACCAATGTTGCTTTCTTGGGAAGTTGTTTGCAGTACGTCTGACCCAACCCTATACACGCAGTCATGCCTATGACGCAATTGAACAGCGTGACGTTTTTCCACATTGAGCGTTAAGGTATTCAAAAGTGACCAGGTTGAAATGTTGTTGAGGTCACGATGGAGCTTTTCGTGGTCGTTCTGTTCTTTGATCTCTCGCCATAACTTGATATCATCCGCGAAGAATAGGAAAACGGAAGTAATTTCCCTCGCCAGATCGTTTATGAAAATCAAAATAGCCGGCGCCTGAACACCGAGCCTTGTGGTACGCCGCACTCCACCTCAATTGCGTCGGGCTGGGATTCTTGTACTCACACATCCGACCTACGTTCGTGTAGGAAGTTTTCTATCCAACGCAGTAGTTGGTCACCACTATCATGGAGCTGAAATTTTGGAGGAGAATTCCTCGGTCCAAGCGCTCAAACGCTTTTGAGAAGTCCAGGTAAATGACACCGACTCCTGCTCTACCATCAACTGCTTCAGTCCAGCTATTGCGTGCAATTAGCAGGTTCATAGTGCATGAGCGCTTTTGTCGGAAGCCGTGTTGCTCTGGTGCTATCATCTTGTGATTTTCCAGATACTGCATGAGTGCATCAGCGAAGATAAACTCCATAACTTTGAAAAGCACAGGGAGTAGAGTTATAGAACGATAGTTGATTGGGGCTATGCGACTTCCTCCCTTATGGATAGAAGTGATCAACCCTCGCTTTCATATTGTTGGTATATATTTCTCCTTCATACAGCGCTGATAGAATATAGCCAGTGGTACCGCTGGATCACTGGCTGCTGCTCGTAATGTTTTGGATCGATCGTAATCGACACCTGGAGAGCTATGTAAAAGTAGGGGCAACAGTTTCTTTGACACACTTTCTGCACTAAAAGTGATATTAGATAACGCTTACGGTGGGACAATAGAAACAGAGATAACCGCTGGGCTAATTACAACCTGCAATCTTTGTAAATAATGGAACTGTAAGAGACTGGTTACTTCCGCTGCTGATCGCGTGCATTCATCAGTCGCGACCAGTGCTGGAATTCCGCATTGCACATTATGAAGACCATTAACATTCCTCTATAAGAGTTTGGTCAGCTGGGGTTGAAGTAACAGGCATCAGCGCGTGACTGACGGCCGTTCACCTACTACTCGGAAAAGTTAAGTTTGTCACTTTCATAAGCTCGTACGATCCGACCGTGTGTTTTCCTGATGACATGCGGGCTCAATTCTATAGTTCGCTGTCCTCCGTGATACTGTCTGTGCTGAAAACCGACCGACTATTTCTGCTGGGAGATTTCAAACCCCTCCTTGGGCGTGATGCATCGGTGTGGACAGATGTCATCGGTCCGCATGGCATTGATTAGGCAGGCTGCTCTCACTGTGTACCCATCACGGCCTGACAATCAAGAACACTCGGTTTGCACTGTGTGCGTGTGATATAGCAACTTGGGAGCACCCACGGAGTGGTCACGCTCACCTGCTCGACTATGTCATCGTACGTAAGCGCGATATGCGTGAAATGCGAATGACATGTGTACTGCGTGGTGCTGAGTGTGGCACTGATCAAAAATTGGTGCGGACCACATTGCACATATATTTTCCTAAATCTATGTATTCCACTTCCACCGTGAATCGGAGACCTAAAATTAACATTCTTCCCTCTGTACTGTGTCGAAATGTATTTAACTGGAGAAAGCGATGGCTGCACGCCTGTGTAGTGATATGGACTGCATAGTCACGGTGGGCGACCTGTGGCACCACATTCGCGATCAGGTGACAGCTGCTGCCGAGGAGACCATCGGGCGCGCAAACTAAGCGGCCTGGTTGGTTTGATGACAACAATACGACGATTGGCGCATAGGTGTGTGAGAAGAATACAGCATCTGCTGCACATGTCGCAGACCCCCGTGACTTGGGGAAGAAGAGTCAGTTTCGCAAACTTCGACGGCGACTGACCCGAGAGCTCCGTCGCATTAAAGTTGCAAGGTGGACGCAGAACGCGAAGCAGATGGAATGCCACAACGAAGGCCGCCAACACACGGAATTCTTTGACTCCTTGAAAGCGGTGTATGGACTGAGGTTGAGGCCACTGAAGACGCTAATAGAAGGTAGCTCGGGGGATACATACAACTGGACGGCAGATATAATACAGATCTCGCAAAAACACTTTGCTTGTTTCTTGAACATCGTTCAGAAATCGACTAGCCTAGATTGAACGGCCTCAAGCAGCACGATGTGAAGGCGAATCTGGCGGACACGCTGACACTGGATGAGACGCAGAGAGCACTTGCTCAGCTGCTAAACGGCAAGTGTACTGGTGCCGACGGGAGCCCGCCTGAAGTATTGAAACAGGACGGACCAGCTTTGGTGACTGCGCTACACCAATTGGTGCAACACGAATGGATAGAGGAGGAGGTGCCTCCTGAACTGAAGGATGCCCTTATGCTACCATGGCACAAGGGCAAAGGGAGCAACCAATGTTGCATGAATTATCGTTGCATCAAGTTGCTGAGTTGTGTAGGCAATTTGCCTGTCCGTAAGTCAGCTTTTAGCACCTAACGTGGCAGAAGAGCAGTGTGGATTTTGTTCGGGTCGCCGCACCATAGATATGGCGTTTGCGGCTCGTCAGTTGCAGGAGAAGTGCAGAGAACGACACCAGCCATTGTACTCGCTTTTTGTTGATTTCGCCAAGGCATTTGAAATGGTGAACCGCGAGGCATTGTGGCTTCTGTTGGGTAAGCTTGGTCGTCCGAGAGTGCTTTTGTAAGTTTAATTGCATGTCTGCACAGTGGCATGCGAGCGAGAGTGCAGCTGAGTGGAGAGACCTCGGATGACTTTGCAGTCGTCTCTGGTGTGAAGCAAGACTGTGTCTTGCCTCCTGCCCTGTTTAATATTTATCTTCATGCAGTGTTGTCTTGTGATTTTGATACCGCTTGTACTTAAGATGTTCGTGCGGAGCGTTATATTTTTGATGGTTTGCTGAGCGTCTTTTGTTCCGGTGCAAAAAATTCTAATCTGTGTGACAACTATCATTAGGTTGCTGTTCGCTGATGACTGTGCGTTGTTTGCACATAGCACCGATGAGTTGCAGCACATGACTAGTGCTCTGGCTTAGACAGCGGACAAATTCACAACACGAGCAAAACCGTCTGTCTCTTACAGCCTTCACTGGAGGTGCAAGCTACAATGCTCTCGAAAATCAGCATTAGTGCTGAAGTATTTGAAATCACCTCCCGCTTCTGCCACCTTGTGAGTGTGGTATCGACTGACCAGCAGCTACACAGTGATCTTCTTATCCGGTTATTGAATGCAGCGGCGGCATTGGGGAAGCTAGAGTACCGAGTGTGAAACAACCATCAGCTTACCATTGGCACGAAGCTGATGGTGTACAAATTCATTGTGCTCTCCTTTCTTCTATATAGTACTGAAACGTGGATGATATACCGGCGGGATGTGCGACAACTCCAGCTGTACCATCAATAGTGTCTACGACGGATTCTGCGCTTTGGTTGCTGGGACAGAGTTACGGACAAGGAAGTGCTGTGTTTTAGGGGAATATATGCAGTGGACTGCATAGTTTTGTTGAGACAACTGTGGTTCGGTCATGTGTGGCGTATGGATTTGACGCGGAGACCGAAGCAGCCATTATATGGTCAGCTTAGTGTTCGGAAGCGGCATGTGGGGAAACCGAAGCCTCCTTACTAGGATATGATCAAAGTGAGCCTCTCACGTTCTAATGTTGATTGCAGGTCATAAGAATTGAAAGCGGTTAACGGGCGTGCATGGCGCGATTGTATCACGAAGACCTTCGCCGAAGTGCAAGTGAAATCCCTCTTGCATGCCGAGAAGAAGCGGTAATTTCGAATGCGACAGGCGCAGACAGGTTGTACTCCGTCAACCTTGAGTGCATGATGCTATAGCACATGCGGTCGTCAGTGCCTGAGTAAGGCAGGCCTGCTGCGCGATGAGTGAGTTCTCTCTTGGCCAACACCGAAAAGACGACCAGTCCTGCTGAGAGCGCAAGCAGAACCTGCGCAGCATTGGTAGGTACGCTACATTCGATTTACTAACCGCGCTCTTGCATGCGGAGTCGCTTTAGTTCACGTGGTGGGTTTGCTATATTGTCCTAATGCACTTTTTATCTCATATTAATGTCTACCTTAACTATCTTCTATTAATTTGCACAGGTCGCTTAAGCTACCTATGGTTAAGTTCTCTGAGATTTTTGCTTTCGTGGCATCTTCTTAACGTATATGTTCTGACATCCTGAACTTATCGCGGACTCGTTCGTAAACCATTTATTTGATATGCGCATTTAGTGAAGACTTAGGTCACCGTATCTATATGCATTACAGCTTACTGGTTGGAAACAGCAAGAAGTGATATTTGTGTAGATGCATCGAATGGGACACAAGGAAAAAAGCCTGCTATGTTGGAGTGCGCTCGATATATTTTATTTCGACAAAGTGTCTGTCCAGGAATTTACGAAACGCCGACACCGACTTTGATATGGTCGTTTCAAATGCTTGGTTGTTGCTTGATAACCCCGCGGTGGCCTCGCTTGATGGTGGTTGTTGTTTACCGCCCACCATCCTCTACTCTTGAGATGGGCTGCAATTTGATGGCTGCGTTGAGGCAAGTGATAAACAGGAAGTACAATCACATTCTAGTCACGGGTGACTTCAACTTACATGCTCTCGAATCCCAGGCCACACCAAGAGAGCAATTCAAAGCAGATTTGCAAGACCTGGTTTCAGACTTCCCGCTTTATGGCCACGTCACTACGCCCACCAGGTTCAGGGGAAACAATAGGCCATCCATATTGGACCGAATATTCACCAATGAAAAACTGAGGGTCGAGAGAGTGATACCCGAAACCCCTTTGGGCCGCAGTGATCATGCGACGCTAGGGTTTCATTATAAGCGCTACGCGGATTATGATAAAGAGCATGCCGAGGAATATCTTGTCGTTACCAACTATGACGACCTGTCCGACCTCACTGATGCAACCAGCTGGTCATTATTAGCTGAATTAACCCTTGAGGTGGCCTGCGGAAAATTCGTCAAAATATTTACCAAGTTCGTGGCAAGGACATCTGAAACCAAACTCTGCCGGCCTAAAAGGATGAAGTCTTTCGTAAGGAGCAGGACACGTAAATGCATGGCATTAAGGGACTTGGCATGGTACACCTACATAGCCAGCAGAACGACCATACCTGGGATGTCTACACAATAAAAGAAACCACTGTGTCAAACTCGTCCGGGAGGATAAACTGAAGGACCAACAAGGTCTAGTGGAAAAGTTTTGCTCCAATCCCAAACCGCTATACAGACACCTAAACAATTTGCGCCGTGTTAAGCTCGGTATTCCTGCTCTGCACACAGCATGCGGGTTAGCCGAAACCACACAAGAGGCGGACAACGTTCTTGGACAACAATTTGGCCGTACCTTACAAAGTGTGCAATCATCATACATCCTGCCCAAGCAGATAACGCCGCCGTCAGGGTTTAATCACATATCGTTCACCTCCGCAGCCGCACTGAAGAGGTTGATGTTTCTGCGCGAGTTCAGCTCCCCGGGTGCGGACGGCATTCGCCCGAAGGTGTTGAAAGTTGCTGCCATGAGTTTGGCAGGACCACAAGCAATTTTCTTTCAACGATGTTTGAACGAGATGCACGTCCCCAAGATGTGGAAGCACGGAATCATCACGCCTATCTACAAAACTGACAGTCGTGCTGAACCAGCAAATTATCGCCCGATAACACTACTTCCTGTGATCTCCAAGGTTATGGAGTTCATTGTAGCTAAGGCTTTGATGGGGCACCTGGAGAACAACAAAATTCTCGGTTCGGAACAGCATGGATTTCTCCAAAATCGCTCCTGTAGCACTAAGCTGTTGATTGTACGTGCAAGCTGGACGGAATCTGTGGACGCTGGTGTAGGAGTCGACGCGGCCTACTTGGATTTCTCAAAGGCATTCGACCATATAGACCATCACATTCTCCTCCACAAACTCCAGAAATATGGAATCAACGATCCTGTTCTGAGTTGGATAGGAGACTTTCCCGTGCAACGTCACCTGAATTTGAGGGTTAGAAGCAACCTGTCGGAATCCATCGAAGTTCAGTGCGGCGTACCTCAAGGCTGGGTACTTGGACCCCCCTGTTTCTGGTTTTCATAAATTATCCCGCTAGCGTGCTATCTTCTAACTGTTTGCTATTTGCTGATAATCTAAAAATATGGTGTACTATAGCTGCAGTGGACGATCACACAGTGTTACAGGAGGACCTGGACAAAGCGTACACATGGTCCATCGAGAACATGCTGCATTTCAACGTCACCAAGTGCAAAGTTCTCAGTATACGGCACAAGATTATGCACAACTACCGCCTAGGACCACAAATTCTACAGCGGGATGCTCACGAGTGCGATCTCGGCGTGATAGTTCAAGACGAACTCGGTTGTTTGAGGCAGACTGAAAAGGCAGCTAAGAAAGCAAAGCAGTACCTCGACCTTCTTCACAGAGGTGTCGGGAAGTTTGACCCTTCGATCTTTCCAAAAATGCTTAGTGCGTACGTGAGGCCTCACGCGGAATACGCTATTCAAGCGTGGCAACCCAGGCTCAAACACCATCTCACCGTGCTCGATACGGCACAACGTAGGGCAACGAAGAGCGTCAGAGATTTGAGCAACCTTCCCTACCCACTCAAGCTGAAGACCGTTAAAATATACAGTGGACGTTATCGGCGTCTAATGGGCGATCTCATAATGGTGTACCAGATCCTGAGAAACCCCAACCACCCATGCCATTCCCTGTTAATATTCAGTCAAACCACACCGCTAAGAGGTCATCAGTTTAAGCTGGTCACGCAGTACAGCCGCCTGGAACGTCGGCTAAACTATTTATCCCTTCGAGTGGCACAGCCTTGGAACGCCCTCCAGGAACATGTAATTAATGCACCCACCCTATCCCTTTTTAAAAGACGCCTTGACGATACTCTGTCACATTTACACCACGTGATATAGCCTATGACCACCAGATACTGGCACTAACGCACAACAGAGTGGATAGTTCCATAACGCTACTCAAGAATGAGTCATTCCAAAAGCCTTGCACGAAATTTGATAAAAGCTGCTACTATAGAAACTGGATTTCAGTACCCTGTCGACCCAAGATGTACACGAGTAAGCGTTGTCCTTGCAATCATTTTTATTTTTTCCTCACTTATTATGTGATCAACAACCACTCCCCTTATTGCTTTGTGTGCGTACATTCTCATTTCAAACTCCCTTTATACGATATTGCAGTTAAATCAGTAATCGCCCTAACTGACGACTCCATTATCCCTTGATCTATCTTTTTTCACGCTAAACACCCTACGGGACATGTCAAGCACCTGCTTTTTTACCCGTTATAAATCATTGTTCGTTGTTCAATGTGCCTACTTTTCTATTACCCACTACCTCTTCTATACTGGCTCCAGGAGACAGTTGATTTTTGCTGGATGGAACGAGGCACACGTTCATTGTGGCTGTGCTAGGCTCGAAGCGTGGTTTCGTGCACTTTGTGTGGAGCGGACCAGGGTCCAGCCACCGCCTGGTGTGTGCCAATTCCCCACATAGAGCGTGTTAGTGTTGTTATGTGAAGGAGTGTGGACTGGCTCCGTTGATAAAACGTGCCTCCCGGTCTTATTCCTTCGGGTTTGCATTGGATATGTGATGTGTGGATGGCGCTGTGGGTGTTGCAGCGCAAGCCACTCTTGGTCCCTCTGTGGCTGGCCACTTTGAGAGGCTAACCCAAAACCGGATGTCGTCAACTATAAGGGTTTTCGCTTCATGCAGTAACTCTTCGTTAACTCCTGCTGATGCATCACCTTCTCTTCTTGGAGCAAACGCACACAGTAGTTACGGTGGGGAGTCCTAGTGAGCTCTCCACGCCAACTCCCTCAAGGACTGGCATTTGCGTGTTCTGCTCCTCAGAAATGATTTGCTTCTTCGTTGACGGTGGAAGGAGTTCTGCTCAGAAGCGTGCGTCACCAGTGTGTTTACCGTCGTTTTGAAAATGTCACAGGCCATCTCTGGGGGCAGTCAGTTAAGTAGTTACAAGTTACCTACTTAACAACCGCCGATAACGCGTTATATTGCGTGACTGTATATATCTTATCATCCTCTTCCTCAGGATAATCCGCATAAAATACATAGTTAGACAGTAGAGTCGCATGACCACTGCGGCCCAATAGTATGCTTGTAATTATTCCGTCTACCATGAGTCCATTCTTGGTGAGCAAAAGATCCAGTATCAACGGTTTGTTAGCAGTTCGAAATCTGGTGGGAGAGATCACGTGGTTGTACAGAGGGCAGCTGGGTATTACCTCTTGTAAACAGGCTTTGAACCGCATGCTATCCGTTGCCGTCCGTTGTCAGCTCGTGCACATTAAATTTACCTGCGATGAGAATGTGGCCGTATGACTGGCCGAAGCAACCTGAAGAACGTGGTTTAGTTTGAAGTCCATTTCATATTTAGATTTGTTGGACAGTAAGTAACAGCTAGAAGAAATGTGTCGTTGTTCCGCAACCATAGCCGACACCAAAGCGAATCCGGGGCAAGGAGCTCTAGGTAGTCAATAAGTTCACAACTGAGGTTAGCCTTGTAACACAGAATTATGCCATCACCTATTGCAGTTCGCATTCCGAAGCAGCGACAAATTAGATGAATTGACCTCTTAAGGCTATCTCAAAGCTTAACCAACTCTTCATAATCATGGCGAGAACCCGCGGTTGTGACGCCTGGCGCTCTCTGAGTTGGTCCAGGTGACTAAGAATACTGTGGGCTTCAGTATAAAAACGTGATACTGTTTTTGCTGTTAAAAGTGTGTGGGTGGACAACAAATTCGTGTTTATTTTTAAGCCGACCATTCGTCGGTCGGCCACTAATGTTTTTTTACTTGGATCCTTGGTTCTTGAGTTGCAGGCAGATTGCATGAAACATCCCAGTTCGAGATTGTCCCTCGTGGTTCTTCCTGTCCTGTCAGTTGTCGCGAATGCTATATTGCCTACCGCCATGAACCAATGGGAAGGAAAATAGTTTATTGAATTTGCATGTTCCAATAAATTGCTGACAACTAATGGGCGTGTGCATGCTATCTTTAGTCTAATATCCGTAGGTAACCTGGAGCGATGCTTTAACCAGCTATGCAATAGGACTTCTGTCATCCATTCCGAGTGTGGCACGACTTTCAGTATTATTGTAGTTTGAAGATAAAGGGATTTTTGTTAAAGATCTAGCGATAACCTCGTCCGTGGAACGTCTTTTGTGTATGCAGCACAATTGCTGTCGAGCATGCTTAAGCGAGTTGTGATCTGGAAAGCTTTCGTTCTTAGAAGAGCTGCCATGGTTTTCTTTTTCCTTTGATAACGCTTTCCAAGAAATATTTGGTTGTATGTGTACCCCGCTTGATAAATTGTGAAGATGAACGGCTGAGAGTAGGACTACCTCTGTCTCCTTAGTTGAGTTCAAGCTTACTAATAGGAATCGGGATTTGAGGCAATGCACTGAATTCGGGTGACGCGCTACGCGTCGTAGCCCAGTTGGGTCAACCCGAATAGCAATCGCATTGCAGGGGGAATGTCACTGGTTACGATCATCTACCAACGTGCCCATTATTGTGCCAGCATTGGACCCAGGAACGTTAGCGCACACGACCGTTAACGCACTGTGGTACTTTTCAACCAATGTCGGTTTGCGTGTTATGGCTGGTAAGTTGGATTGTTTGGCGGGCACTAAAGAACGATGTGAAAACGGCATCGCATCGCTCATGCTTTGTTTAGCAAATGGACGTACGGGTGTCTCTTTAGTTGTTTTTATCGAGGTGATCAACGCGTATTTTATCCGGCTCTGGACTACCGGTTTTGTGACCAACGCGTGTGACAAGGCGTCCAGGGATGAATTAATAGTAGTCGTGCCTGATGTGGCTTGCCTCTTTAGATGGTTAGTATCTGTCGACGAAGGTGACGCCGATGCCGTTGGGCGGTTCGTAAGATTGCCTTTAGCCTTCGACTTAGGAACAGAGCTCTGCGAGTTTTGCTGTAGAGCGAGATCGGTGTTGTTAGTTTCTAATGGCCAAACCCTGAATCTTGTCATGTGCTGGACTGTTTCAGTCAGTATTTCACACTTTTCACGAGCGATATTATACATTTGACTATTGGGATTGCTCTGCATGTTTGGCAAAACCAGAGCGAATCAATCAGCTTGATTTGTCGCTGTTGTTGTAGCACAGCGGAGCCGCAACAAAAGGCCATCCTATTCACGAATAATGTCACTTCTGACTAAGCGTGCAAACCTCTGCTCACTATATTTGCGGTTAGGTGGAATCAGTTTCATTGTGAGCCATTGTTGAAAACGAACGCTGCCCTTGCCTGGTCACGTGAGCTAGAGGGCAACTGACGCCCGCGTTCTTTGTCCCAATCGCACTCACAACGGCGGTTACTCTGGGTGAGTATGCACGACGCGAACACACGTACACGGAATTTGGCTAGCTTATTGATCCACACCGGTTCCAGTGGTACAAAGCCGTTGGATTTGGTTTGTAGTGCGTGGATGGAAACGAGAAATGCCTGCGATGGGCGAATACAATTAAAACCACAGATTGAGTAGTAGCTTCGTTAGTAATGATCTTATGAATGCAATTCTAGAAATGCCAGATAGTGCGATGAATCCTTCATCGATCACAGCATCGCAACAGTGAAAACTACTAGAAACAACAGAGCGGCGCTTCTGGATAGGAGCACAAAGCGCGCTAAAATAACTTGGGTAGCACAAATCCCTTTCCGTAGGAAGTGATTCCGTAAAATTATATCCACCGAACAAGGGAAGTTAATCCATTACGAATCCACTTGAACGGTAATGTCTAACTGGCTTAGACCAGGATTAAGTTCCTGCTAAGTGGAAGCTTGAAATAAGAACCCGGGTTCACTAAGGTGAAAGCAGAAGAAATCCCTCCAACTACCGCCCAACATCCCTTCTTCCTATACTCTCCAAGGTCATGGAATCTAGACTCGCCGATGCACTGGTGCGCTATCAGGAAAACTGTAAGATCAGCTCAACTGAGCAGCACGGTTTCTGCTGACACCGGTCATGTACAACGATTGTACCAATCGCACGCAGTAGTTGGATAGAGCCAGCTGACACTCCAGAAAGCGTTGTTGTGGTCTACCTGGAATTTCTCAAGGCTTTCGATCGTCTAAACCAGCTGATACTACTGTTCAAGCTCTAGCATTACAGGATCGGCGATCCTATCTTAAGCAGAATTGCCAACTTGCTACTTGAAAGGCTGGCAATGGTCAGGGTTGGGAGCTCTTTCCGGACCCCATACAGTTTGAGTGTGATGTGCCGCAAGGCTCAGTTCTACGTCCACGTTTGTTTTTGGTGTTTAGTAATGACTTTGTCCAGGGAATCGCTTCAAACATCCTAATGTTTGCCGACAAAATCAGGATCTGATGCAGGATCCAGGCGAACGCCGACCAACATGTGCTTCAGAGTGACCTAGATCCGGTGTACCAATGGTCAACGCAAAACTTACTGTATTTCAAAGTCAGTAAATGCAAAGTGCTTTCCATCCGACATCAGAGTAGCTCCTCATGCCTGCTCGGAACGAATAAACTACAACGATTCCTCTCGAACGTGACTTGGATGTCCTAGTTCAAGATGACGGGTTGTTCCAGGAAGTCCGAAAAGGCCGCGGAGACTAGAAACCAACACATCGGGCTGTTGCGACAGGCATCTGGACAAATAACCAGCTCCATATTTCGACAAATGCTCAGTGCTTATGTTCGCCTCCATGTCGAATAAGCAATTCAAGCCTGGCATCCATGGCTGAGGCACAACCTTAATGCACTGGTGCAACCACAAAGTTGGGCAACTAAAAACGTAGTTGGAATTCGCAATCTTTCGTACTAGGTGAGGCTGCAACGATTGGGAGTATTAGGTCGAAGCTATCGCAGACTAGGAGGCGGCCTGATTAAGGCATACTTGATTCTGCGAGACCCACATCATATGTGCCGCTCATTACTGCAACTCAGCAGCAATACAAACCTGAGGGGCCACTTATTAAAACTCGATGTACAGTATAGCCGCCTGGGGTGCCTCAGAAATTTCTTTTCCATTCATGTCTGTATCTGTCACCAGTGGAAGGCTCTCCCAGAATCGGTTGTCTCTGCACCGACACTAACAGTACTTAAAAGACGGTTGGATGATGCACTCATCCACTTACACTTTGTCACTTTGCACTACGTCTCCATCCGTCACCTGGAGTTTACCATGGTATTATTTGATGTTAACTGCGGGTGCTGTGAATTTAAGCGGATTGAAATACTACGGCGGAGCAGACGATAAGTACTTATTTGCATATTTAAAGTACTAACAGTTTTAATATCATTATTTGAATAAATGTTATTTCCTAATCCCTACCAACTATCCAACGGGCCTTATGAAGTAACGCTGCGTAACCCGTATAAATTCATTATTCACTGTTCATTGTTCATCTTACCGACGGATTTTACGGGCAGCTATTGGCAGCCGAGTAGCGCCGAGAAATTTCGGTTGGTTAACCGAATGGCTTAGTTAGGCCCACCATTATTCGTTGAAGTTGGTCGAGGGTGAAGTGTAGTCATGGAGAATAAAGTGAAGAATTGCGGGGAGTAAACGTTTTGAGTTATTGGTGATGTACATTGTTCTGTCCTGACGTCCAGCTACCCACCTTGGACAGTGCGAGGGTGATGTGTGCGGTTGAATCCCGTTTTGAGTATTGCTCCAGTGCGGGATCCCCAGGAAGTTCCTGACAACCTTTTCGGACCTCTGATAAAGAGGAAAGAGAAGGCAGAATCGAGAGAAGATTGCGAAGAACAGTCACGTAAAAAAGCAACGTGAACGTCCTATGTTGTGCATATGCTGACAGGATAAAATGATGTAAAGTATGCACCAGATGTTACGTTGAAAATGTCTTTTGTTATTGCGACAAAGAGTAATGGCCGCGAGGGTAGATAACTGTCCAATATAGAGAGATCAGGAGCGTAGCTACTGAAAGCGACCTGCACTATATCGGTTTACAGTGAGGCAATTAAATTTTGGAGTGAGAGGTAAGCAGTGGGTCGAAGACATGGTGGCGAGTAAATATTGAATGAATATCAGGATGTCATATGATATTGTGCTAACGCATGCAGAATAATGAGTATCACTGGCGCGCTAGGAGAGAGAACTGAAAGCGGTTCATTAGTAGTAAGGCAGAGAAGGGATAGGGCCCAAGCGCGAAGAGCAATTGGTCCATTAGTCTATATGTTTAAGAGACAACTGAACATCCGGAAAGGAAAGGCTAACGTGCGACTGTGCGCTGACAAATAATGACGCAACAATGCTCGCAATAGCTTTGTCAAGTTAATGGTGGGTGGTACATTGCGGATAAAATAGCCTAGGCTTAACATGTCCCGCAGGATGGTGCTTGATTTATTGAAAGAATAGGAAAAAGAAACTATAATCAACTAACAGTGGACTTTCCTAGCAAAATATTTCCGCCTGCCCATTTTACAATTGGTTTTCTGCAACTTGAAATGTCATCGCTATTGGTTTTCCCAGGAAAAGTATGTGGGCTGAAGCGCTTTGCTTTTCTCCATGTGCGACTAGTTTATGTGTGTTATACGAGGAAGTGCAACTTCATCAATGCATTGTCGATACAATCTTTGAAAACAGCTAATGTATGGAATGAAATACCAGGTTCTGGTAGTTCACGACACATGTGACAAACTGTTGTAAAGCTGCCTTTAACTTCACTCTCTGTTCCCCCAAGCCAGCCGGGGAAATAGACCAGTGGTTCTCAAACTTTTTGTGGTTCTTACCAACAAAGCAAGTTCAATATAAACAATTAACCCAAAACATGCTAGTTTGAAATGTCAATTAGCTATTGCATTTTTGCATTAAATTGGGGACATGAATATAAATTTTAATTACATTTTGCTATCCGGCACCCACTTGGAACCGGCGATGGATTTCTCGGTTCGTACATCTTGCGTTTGGTCAGGTACCAAACAGCGACCCAATCCACCCCACAAATTCAGCAGCAAACTGCTATAATACAATGCTGCACCGGAGGGAACAAGAGGTAGTGAACTTATTTATTGACGAGTCACATGCGCTAGGTCCCAGTGTCATTAACCGGACATAGGTGACTTTGTATAGAGAGTACGCTTGCCAGGCGAAAACTCACCACATCCTGGAACTCAGCTGCGTGACCATTCGCTGCAACGGGAAAAGCACAAACCACCCAGCTGGTACCACTAGGAGGTAATTCGGCAGACCAGCAGGAGAAGTCAAAATCGGCGGGTATTATTGCTTCCGTTATGGTAGACCATCAAATGATCGCGATGGCATGCTGCTTTACATACGTTTTGTGTGTGGCAGACTCGTGAGGAGCTGCAGTATTGGTGATGGCCAGTGTGAGAAGGTATAGTGTTCCATCCACCTGGGAAGCGGCGAATTCCCTGTGGGTGTTGTTTGGCGCAGTTCACTGACCCACAGCTTGGGCTAATTGCCTCATGTGCGCAAGCATATGAACCATCCGCAATTCCTGCTCATGGGTGATTTCAACCATCCTCGAATAAAGGTGGCCCAAGGTCGGGTTTCTCCCCGGTAACTGTGAAATCAAGACGAAGTTTGCAGAGATTATGTTTGAAACTAGGTCCACACAACGTATCAATCAGCCAACGCACATTATCCGTGCTCAACTGCGTTGTGCCTGAACCTGTTGCTGACCAGCTGCGATCAACATGTGCGTGATGTTCAGGTCCTGGAGCCCATGGCAGCTAGTGACCACTTGATGGTCACGGCCAGATGAGAACTGCCACTGCCATTTACTCTTTCGGTGGAGCCAGTTTATTGGAAGGCAGACTTTAATGGCCTCACTCGGACCGAGAGCCCGATGCACTAATCGGTACCTTAGGATTAATCAGCTGAAGCCAGTTGGTTCTATTATAAAAAAGGGAGTAAAATCACTTTCGCCCGATTTCTGCCCCTCAAATATCGGAAAGCTGAACCAATAAACCTACACTGGTTTGATAAGGAGTTTGATATGCTGGCTGGACGACGACGCCGGCTATGGAATAAATTCGTGCAGTCTCGCTTTGTTGAAGAATACGAGGCGAGCAAGAAGCAACAAAATGACTGCAACAGCGGAAAAACGAACAAACTCCGAAGTTTCGAGGAGCAGCTTGTAACCGCTTCAAAAACAGCTCCAAGGGGATCTTTACCTACGTGAAGTGCAATCTGAAGCCGGTAGGTGATACGTCTGTGTCAGAGCGCTCGAACGGACAGCCCTTAATTTCCAGCCCTGAGTGTGCGTCCCATTGGCGACGCGATCCGTTTCCGTTTCTTCACGTAACCAGGCTTCCGTACCGAGTTCGGCGCATATCGCCCCTATCGAGCTGGACTGCGTGGATTTCATCGTAGAGAAGGAACTCATATTGCTTGCCGGTCTTGGCGGTACCAAGCCTGCTGGACCTGATGGGCTACAGCCGCTGATCCTCAAAATGCTATTGGTCATCGGCTCGCCATCGATAACTGAGCTATTCAACAGGTCATTTGGCTGCTGGGCGAGAAAGCTGATTGCCAACGCGCGCCTGTTTGCCACAAATCGTGCTTGGGACAGACCATGCGAGCGTGTTGCCAGGCCCAGTCGAAAGCTGATGAAATCGCGCACCAGTCAGCATGCGTGCTGCCAAGGTCTGACCCGAAGCTGAAGAAATCGCGCTTCAG
This sequence comes from Dicrocoelium dendriticum, assembly GCA_944474145.2. NCBI lineage: Eukaryota > Metazoa > Platyhelminthes > Trematoda > Plagiorchiida > Dicrocoeliidae > Dicrocoelium > Dicrocoelium dendriticum. The sequence goes on from OX104070.1 coordinate 11,141,502, forward strand.
ACCTCACGTGTGTTGCCATTCCCCGGGTAGGCGGATAAAGACTGGCGTGCCCTAACAAGACGGCGAACTGGCCAGATGGAGCGGACAATCATGTGGGGAGCGTGAACTTACAGCCAAATCCGCCAGGCGATGTTTATCGGATTGGTGAGACCGACATATAAATATGAACATTCTCGGTCCTAATACAACTCTGGTCAACTGAGTCTTCTTCTGTCTTCCTTCCTGTCGGGTTTACCAGGGCGTCAAACAGAGCAGGCGTAAGGGCGCAGATATACCAGCAGGCGTGAATCAACCGGTCGATTGCGCGTACAGCGTTATAACATCACTGTCCGTCGGTTTATTGCCGAGCGACTGAAAATAGTGGTGAGACCGATTTAGAAAGGCGGCGATCCGAGCAATGTGGACAACTACCGGTTGAGACGCTTGACCTCTGGTTTTGCTACGACATTCGAGAAGGCCGTGAAGTCTGGTTTTCTGCAGCTTCTCGAATCGAAAAGCACGTTGACGCCGGCGCAGTACGGCTTCATGGGAGGTCCTCATGGATCACAAACCTGCTGCTGGCGACGCACGAATGATTGTAAACGCTAAACTAAAGGAAAGCCGGTTGATGTCATTTACATTGACTTCAGTAAAGCGTTTGACAACCTGAACCATGAGATCCTCTTTTTGAAGCTGAAGACATGCGGTGTTGGTGGCTCATTACACCAGTGGATCTGCGACTTCCTTATTGGTCGGACATGGAGAGTGCAGCTGAACAACCACTTGACTAAGTGGTATCCGTCGACCAGTGGCGTCCCACGGGCATAGTCCTTAGGCCCATTTTGTTTTTGATCCATACCAACGATTTGTCTCAGCTTCTCACTTCACCTTGCGCGTTGGTTGCAGATAACCTTAAGGTATGGCGGGTAATTGCGGCATCCGACGACTGTGAACTGCTACCGCGTGACCTTGACCGCCTCTCCGTGTCTCCAGCAAATGCAAACCTTCTCATCAACCCGGTCAAGTCGGTATTCATGAGCCTTGGCAAAGATGGTAATGGCTGAGCCTACAAAAGGGCCGATCAAAAGTTATGCCCATCTCCATCCGTTAAAGATTTCGGCTTAGTCTCACGCTTCGATTTGAAACGTTGTAAAACACGAAGCGGCTTTATCAAAACAAGCTGCGCATGCTCTGGACGCTCAAACGCAACTTATGCACTTGGTCCAAAGAGGTTGCAACTCACGTCTTCTCTTCAATCAGCAGACAAGTGCTGGAGTACAGCTCACCCGCCTAATGTTCGCTCACCCTGAGCGAATTGCAAAGGATTGCGAGGATACAGCGTATGGCCACAAGACTCATCCCCGTTTTATGAAGGCCGGTGCAGAAGACTAGGGTTGTACATCCCATCATATCCTCGAATGCGGGTGATCTCATTAACCACCGGGTATTACATATGCGTGGTTACCCCATGCTGAGGATGCTTTTTAATCTGCGTACACTAAGCAACCCACGAGGACACCAGTACATGCTTATCGTACCGGATTTGACACAGGTTTCGCACCAAATCTGTTCTAGGAAGAGGGTGGTGAATAGTTGGAACAACCTGCCTGCAGACATAGTCGAAGCAAAGTCTCTGTCGGAGTTTAACAAACTCCTGGTCTCGCAGTTTGCTGACTTGAGATTTCGAGAATAATCCCCAAGATAATATGTAGCTTTGCTTCTAAGATATCAGATGTAGCAACACAGAGACATTTCTACTAGCTGCAATTCCTTAGTATTCAGTTTTCAGTATTTTACTTATAGCGTGAAATTTGCTGTAGCACGTAGAATTGCAATAGTACCCAACATCCTTTTGGAAAGCTTTGCGAAGACACTTTATCTGCCCCACAACAAGTAGATTAATACGACACGCACTGAACCGTAGTGAAATAATCAACTCGAGGCTGATTGAGACTGAACATCATATTGCGCAGCCAATCCACTCTAGACATACTCAGCGATGATGAAGGTGTCTATTTTCATCAGTATAGTGAACTGTTATTGTCAAAAAGCTAGATAAGAAACGATACGCACTGAGGTGGACATAGAGTGAAACGAAGTGCCCAAAGAACTTCCCAACTATTCAGGAGAGATACGTGCACAATTTGTCCAGCATACTATTAGACAGACTGCAGACGCAAGCATTTGCGTTGGGCCTAAAATTATGTTAGCCATGAAAGCATGAGAACCGTGTGGAGGTTGAAACGCAGTTTGAGCACATGAACAACCAAATCAGCAACTTAGTTGCCTAATCTGATGCTCTTCTTGAGCAGTTTAAATCAAATTTGGTAAAAGTTTGCTTACAGTACCAAAGATATCCCATCGTCCATGACAGTATGTTAACAAAAGCGCATCTTGACGCAAAAGAAAGGCGTATTCATAACGAATCCAGACAAATATTACGAAATCGTGCTCATGGATCGTACTGAGTACGCGACCAAAATGAAAATGATCCTTCCAGACACTTGGCGTTTTATAAAATGCGAACAACAGAAGGACAAGGCGGAGTACACAGGAATGCAATCTGACAAATGTCTAAAATATTTGGTGAGTGAGGGTACTTTATCTAAAGAAGCGTATAAACAACTGAGACCTAGGGGTTCCACCATTCCCCTACTTCATAGTATTCCGAAAATAGACAAACTAAGCACACCAATGGGAGCCATATTAGATGTGAGAAATTTGCCATATCACAACTCTCATGATGGTTGACCGAAATACTGGACCTCATCCGACAAATACTTGCGCCTCACCGTTAGTACGACATGTTTCAGTTTACCGAATTAATTAGAATTGTGAACATCCCGGACTATCAAATGATTTCCCTAGAGATTGTCTTTCTGTTTGCCGATTTACCACCACCAGAGACTGTGAATTTCCTGTGCGCGTACATAGACCAGCGAGCAGCAAACATTGATATAAAACGAACCAACAAAAACAGCTGTTACTCAAATGCATCTTTGACGTACAATTTCAATTCGATAACGAGCTATAAAAACAAGTCGATGTTGTGGCAATGAATCGGCTATGTGTCTTCTACTAGCAGACCTCTACATCGGAATGCTAAAGGATGGTCCATTAAGACTGATTATCTCTGGTTTAAAGCACTACCGACGATATGTTGATGAGCGACCGGAGAACCAATTTGTAGGGCATAATCGATGGTTTTAACATAACCCATTTTAATGCTGCTTTCACAGTTAAATAGGAATATGGTGCTCAGATAAAATTTCTTGGACATTAGTTTAAACAGACGAAGCGACGGGTCTATCCAAATAGAATTGTACAGGAAGCCATACTGGACACGCCGGTACACGAATTTTCACAGCTTCGTTCCCTTAATCCGCAACAGGACTGACTGCACGCACAAAATCTACAGTGACAACACCATCAAAGAAGAAGTTAAGCGAATCAAAAGAGTACTCCTCAAGCGCGGATATCCGGAGTGCTTCATCGACACCCAAAGTACGAACGCAGAAGGTCGAAACGAAGCGACTGTTTCTAGCTCTACCGTTCAAAGGAAACAACGCCGCGGACATCTGCACGCGTAGACTGATGCAAAGCTAGGACAAATTTTTAATGCCGTCCACTTAAAGTTAGTGTGCCCGAGCAAAGCGCTAATTGTTCCGAAATTCGAAGACGGAGTGTCCGATCATCACCAATAGATGGTAATTTACTGGTTCACCTGTTTCTCCGGGTCGAGTTATATTGGACCTAGGACCAGGCACTTAAGTCAGAGAAGCAAGGAACATATCCCGAGTTGGCTCAGCAACCACAACAATCACTTTCTCAACACCAGTCATCGCGTGAACAAACAAACGGGTTTCCAGATCCTCTCGAAAAGATCAGCAACTCACAGCTATGTACTGAGAGCTAGGCTGCTTGCTACCGTGGTGGCGGTATGCACACGATTAACAAAATTCACCGTATGCGTGAAAAACGAAATGGTGCACTCGTTAAAACTGTCATGGCCAACCACCGGGTGTGAATAGTGCGGATTTAGCCAGCAAAATCACGGGTCTTCAATCACATGATCAGCCACGTTACACTTTGATCACTTTACATAAGCAATCAATTGTTCCTTATTTTTACTAGCGAATAAAAGCTAGATGGTAGTTGAACTGTTCGTTGAGCTTGGCAATTTGGTTGCAAACGTTTCGTCACCAATCGAGGTGACATCATCAGTGCGTAGTTGAGTGGCGTGCAGTAGCTAACATTGTACCTACGCTTATTACTGTATACGGCTGAAGTAGAACTAATTAACAACAATTGTTTGCGTATAGCTCAACGTTTTCTTTTGTTCTATATAGGTAACAGTTATAAATCTACATCTTTGAGATTTTCGAAACACTGTTTATTTACTTTACGCAGTCTCATGCGTAATTACTTTGTAAAATGAAATATCACTCGGTGATGCTTCGTCAAGTATTTTTGTTATATCATGGCGTTGAGCGCAGAGGCAACAATGTTTGGGAAAGCCTTCCACGGTTTCTATTCTGGAAGCGAGTGAAAATATTGTTGACAGTATATCTGGCTATTAGGCATTATCTTTTCCAGATGTTGGCCTCTCAGATTAGTGCTTTGGTTCAGTTCCAGCAGCGGACGACTAATGTGGTTTAAGTTCTCCAAGATCCGGTAAACCATTATGTGGTCCCACCTCAAACGTCGACATCAGCTCCTGTACATTCCCAGGATTCTTTGTTTTAAGGTGGTAGAGCAGATAGAAGAGGCCACATGCGTTCTTATATGCCCTTTGTTGTGGAGTACCAAGAGAAATCTGGATTGAGTGCTCTACATGCGGTCACACGGAGGCTTCAGGTATTTTGCGGGTGACTAGAGAATCAAACGGATCGAACGCTGTGTGAAGAAAGTCGCTGTGCGGAATCTTAATTTTCGAATCCTCCTCGGATTTTTTCGAGTAGCCATAATCCTGAACTAGTGTCTTAGTCACCTTCCTGAGAGGACTATTGCAAGACGAGTTATCCAAGGTAGTAAGTGCTTATACGTTGATGACGAAGGGGAACTTTTATGTAGTTAATCATGTTAAGCTGGAGTAGGTTCCTAGTTGATCACTAATGTACGCAATTGGAGTCACGTAGGAGAAAATCGTGATATTCATTGCCGTTAACACTGTCGGCGAAAAACAGGAAACTAGGATCAATACCACATGCCAAGTCTTTGCTAAGCACCAAACATAAGCGCGTTTACACCACTGATCCGTTTAGACCATGGTATTCCATCTTAATCGGGTGGAGACTTGTCCTTTAACACATACTTGAAGTCTCCAGTGTAGAAGAAATTTGGCAATTCACTAAATGACAAGACCTCCGATTCCATAGCTCTGTAGCCTGTGAAGTAGTTTTCGGCGATCCAGACGGTCGTAAACTTTTGAAAAGACTAGGTATATGACACCACTTTCTGTCCCACCATCGGCCACTTCAGTCCAAATGACTCTTGTCGTCAGCTTGTTGGTGATGCATGACCTGTGTTGAGGAAATCCATACTGTCCCGGTGTCAAGACGCTGCATTTTCCCAGGTACTTCAGTAGCGCCCCATCGACGACCACTTTCATCATATTCGAGAGCACATTAGAGTAACTGGATAACAGTTTTCTGGATCTTGACGGCAACCGCCTTCAAAAATTAAAGTCATGATACCAAACTTCTACAGGGTGAGGACTTGTTGCTCATCAAACTATGTTCGAAGAAACCGCCATGAGAGCACAGCTAGTTTAGTAATCGTAGCTTTCACCGCCTTTGGACGAATGTTATCGGCTCCCAGAGAGATATTGTCACGCTGTGTGCACAACTTTCTTAACACAATTGCTGAGTTACAGCCTACTTGTAGTAACCATGAAATCGGTAGAGTGAATGAGGGTATGTGACAGGGCCATGATAAAAGTTCGAAAATACGGGGCATATGGTAGTCACAGAGTATAGCGTGTTTATTTGCCCCTTTATGATCTGCCGTATACCTTGAACTGTAGAAGATGTCATCCTGTACTTCAAGGTAGATGCTGACATGCCCATGGAATAGTTTATTGTCTATCAAAAATCAGAAGCAGGATAGGTACACTACTCTGCTATTTACTTATGATCTCTTCGATACTGGCGCTGTGTAGTCGCGTTGATGAATAACATGATCCATGCAGCTGAAGAGCACTTGGAGGAATATGCTACAGCGTAAGGCACGTGAAATCGACCAGCCATGTACTACCGGGGCTCGTCGCTTGTCTAAAAGTCGTACTTTTCACTATGCAACGAAGCTTTCCCTCCCAGCTGAACAAATGTAATATTAAGGTGATCAAGTCAGTGGTGCTGCTTCAAGGCTGTTTGTTCCCAGAATCTCATGTTGAGCTTAGTTTGTAATAAGTTCAACTTGAGCATGTCCTGATCGTTTAACACCGATTTGTTCGCCTCTCGCTTACCTGTATCCTGTTGGTCACATAACATGGGTTTCTGTAGTCAAGAAGTGTTTATCTAGCCAAAATATCCGAATAATTTCTTGTGTCCTAAAGAAAGCATGCAAGCACCGTTATTCATGCACCGGACTGTGATGGCTGGGTCACCATGGTGCGCATGCCAACCCACCGACTTCCGCGACTGCGTTGGTTGCGCGTCGGGGGGTGCGGATGGAAGAAGAGGAGAGGTGGCCAAGCGATGATTTAGTCAAGAGGAATGAAGGCCCTTGCTTTGAAGTTGGCCTCGGTTGGAGCCTCTCGGCTTCCTGGTTGGGGTCCGAAAGAGAAGGAACACGTTTCGTTGGATATACTTACTGACATGCCTAGGGGCAGACCACACTGTCGTTTGGGCTGCACGTTCCTTTGTCCCTCCAGCTTCTGCTTAGCCTCCCCATGCAATCACGATCTCAGTTAATAGGCATAATATGACTTACGCATCACAATAAAGGTCTGTTAGTTCTTCGGAACGATATCCATCCGTTCCTGCTGACTCAGCCGGCGTGCCCCTGTTTCACATTTTGCTTCTCTTTTATATATTGGCACTATGATTGAGGTGTTTGTCACCTGCAGCTAGCATCTATACTGAATATAAGCACTCTTACACTGGCTAACCCAGCGTAGGATTCGGCGAACGCCGATGCACTGCTCACGGAATGCATCTCCCTCCATAACTTACTAACAAACCACACAATTCCAGACTTCCATCCCACCCCAGACGCGGATTGAGACCTATGAAGGACCCGCTGCGCAGGTCTCGGCCTCTCTCCATACGTCACCTGTTCTGAAGTGCCATAACAGCAAACCTGCTGGTTTCGATACACGGCAAAAGAGCGGATCGGCTTCTGTCGTTTCCAATTCCAGCCTTCTCCACCGCGAGTCCAGTAAATGCCCGCCACACAGCAACCATCAACAATCGCTACAACTTATATGTGACACCGCATTACCTCCAGTACTATCCACCTCGCTTCAGAATTTACCTACTACCTAACTGACTCTAAACTCAATGACACCGACAGACCCAGTTTCTGTGTCATTAATAGCAGTCCCTGGGACGTCCCATATGTCCGCCACTTGTGAATCACCCGATAAGACGCAGTACCCTATATCCGCGTCGCTTGCTTCACAGCGAATCCATAGCTACCAACGTGAATTTTGTCCACAAAGTTTCCTTACTGGACGTGGCTTCACACTACACCTCTAGGCACACCAGCGAGATCCGATGGGATTCATTACAGAAACGGTAGGAGATAACGGGCTCTTATAAAAATGGCACACATGTAGAAGAACATTAATAAGGTAACGAGGCCTTACACAACATCGTAGAATTTGCTACTCCGTCGAATACAGTGATGAATTCATGAGCTGTTTGCCTGCTCACTGGTTTAACTGGGCGGTCCTGGTGGACGCGGCCCTGCTTAATAACTCCAATGCTCTCAGGAAGATTGTCAGTTCCTTCCAAGACTTAACCAGTCGCATATAACAGTACTTCCCTGCCCGATCTGCCAGGCATAGTAGAAAACACTTGAGAGTTTTACGCTGGCAACTCAATGAGACAGGGGCTCCTCCTGCAACGCAGACCACACCAAGGCCTGATCCGCGTGCCTTCCCAACCGCGGGACATGGCGCTCTATCCAATGACAAGCAGACGCCCAGATAGTTAACTCCATCGCCAACATTGTCGTTATTATCAAATCCTGGGAATCTAACAACATCTCTCTGTTAGTGCCACAAAGTTGATTTGGATGCGTCTGACGTGACCTCACCCGATCACGGATCCGGGACGAGAGCCACGCATCCTACGCCAATTCGAATCGTACCAACTTCGGTCACACAAAAAATCTGCCACGCTTGCGATGGATGGTTCCCATGGCTCCGCATCTGAACGATCTATAACATTCCAACACCTGCTCCGAGAAGCTAGCCGCCTACTCCCGCCATGTGTAGATTTAACCTAAGTACGGCTCACGTAGCATAGAAATCCGTTAGCGGACGCACTAACCTATCATTTTCGACACAAATTTACTACGCGCTTCATCAGCCTTTGTCTGATGTGGATTCCACATACCTAAAAGCCATCCAAAACGCGTAACCACACTAAAAACTTTCAGAACAGTTAATTACGACGTACACTTCTTTTCGGTCATATCCAACTTCTTTATCATCTTGGGCGTTGGAACACGGTGACAGCGGTACTCCATGGCAGATTGCAGGTCACTTATCGACAGTATGAGGAAACAATCCCTGTTTTCATCGAATATTGGACAGTCGTATTCTCGTAGCCACCAGCGCCAGATCATTGATCCCCACGCGTTATCCTCTCTCGCAAAATAGACCTGGTTGTACTCAACTGCGTATCTAAATGTCGCTTATCGCTACGCCAGATAACTGACTCCGGAACTGGCGTCAACCGCATCATATCGAATGACGTTTCAGACATGGATCCACACTTCGTTGCAACTTGTTTGGACAGCATTCTTGCCTCTTACCATACTCTTCTCATCTTAATGTGGCTAGACTCACCTTCATCTCACAGCTCCCGTCTCCGACAATGCCGGAACATTTCCGTCCAATACCTGTGGCCTCCGTTTTCACTCTCCATTTGCATCGGATTCTCTCTGAGCGCTGGATTTCCGCATTTTCATCTGAAGACTGGCTAGTCGAACAACCTCTACGTGGTGCCAACTGGGTGGTTCAGGTTAATCTCGCTCCAGCTAATAGTTCGGCGGTAGTGTTCCAGGACGTGGTGGGTTACCGCTTTGCAAGCGCTCTCCCTATGAAAAGCCACAAATGTCTGCTTAACAACATCGTGACGTGGTGAATATGACTCCCCACTAAGTAAAGTTATTACCTTACCGGAGGATCTTACCCATTTCGCCAACGTCAACCACTTCAAAGATTTCAGCTGATCCCCTTTTATATTGGCGAATTCACAGAGAAAACTCATACATTTAGAGTATTAGTGACAAATTCGCAAAACATGGTGACTTACGCGTGCACACGTACATAGTACACATATATATCCACTAAGTACTGGTTAACTTGTGACATCTCCATTCCTTTACTGATGTAATGCCTTTGTATTATCAGAATCATTCCTTCTAAGGTGTGTCCCTCAATCTCGAAAACAATTATTTATTTGCTTATTTCTTTACGTCTTCTCAGGAAATGGATGATATGAAGCCCTGTCCATTCTTCATTTCATGTTGCGCTAATCTCACTCCCGCCGCTCCCACCGCTTTCGCATCTGTGGACATTTCAAAGGCCTTTGATTCCATCTTCCATGACTCTCTAATTTGAGCTGCATTATATTTTCGTGGCCCCTAAAATTTTCATTGGTTACTTTTCGTCCTACTATTCCTCTTCGATCTCAACGTTCTGGGAGATGCGAATTCAGCCAGAGCGGCGTGTTAGATAAGGGCACCCACTTTCACCCCTACTTTCATCATGACTTTCGACGAATTAATTAAAAACCAGCCGCCTGTCGATGGCTGCGCTCCGCAGGCCCGGTTGATTGGATTGGATACGCGGACGACGTGATCGTCGTAGCGCAAAACAAAGATGAACTACAGGAACAACTTCTAAATTTACAACGACTTCCAACTTAGTAGACTTACCATAAACCAGATGAAAACTAAGACTAAACTTCGTCATCGAGAGATCCAGGCAGGCAAACCGGATGGTCCAATCTTAGCAAATGAAACTGAAAAATATGACGTCGGTGATTATGCATCGGCCATCAGAAACTACGCATAAACTGTGCTCTTGGCAATCCTGTCTACTGTACATTATCCGCTTTTCTTAAGCACCAATGGATATTTCTATCAATCCCGTGTCAGCGAAACACCTGTTGTACTTGGGACTCTCGACCTTGGATATTTCCGATCTATGCTTTTCCACCATCCGAGAAACCATACTGGTGTATGACGTTTATACACGAGTTACAGTCTACCAAATACAATCACTATAACAACACAACAACGGAAAAGCACTGGGCATGCGGTCCTTGACTTAGTTCTCCAGGCTTTTGTTGAGCCATTTGCTTAATATTATGTCGGGGCATTCGTCCCACTTTGGCAAATGTCTCTACTGATCATTTCTTATGCCATACATGCCTTTGCCGAAAATAAATCTTCACCGGTTCTAAGCTAACCCGTTCGACACCCGCATATGAGCCTATTGGATTGTGGCTAGACGTTTATAGGTGGAAATTAATAACATCCAGGCTCAGTCAGACGGTTATCACATGCCTTTGAAAAGCATTGTTCGGCTATTTCATCCTTTCGTAAATCATCAGCAGTGCGTATTCCATTTGACCATAACATTGCTCGAGCCTGCAAGTCGATTGTAGCCATCTTGAGGTCGAGACCACTGAACAACAAGGGACGACCACGACCGCCGTGATTAAGTTATTAGGTGTGTTGTAGTGTAAGTCAGGGGATAGTGAGTGACACTCTATCAAACAAAGTGTACTTGCAATCACTTTCTCGCCTCCTATTTACTTCATTTTTCTCTATATCGTATTTTATCCGCTTTAACTGTTCGTTCCTTTCTGTATTCTGAAATGTCACCGAAAGCTACCTATGGTTAAGGAATACGCGTATAACAATCTGCGCTGAGCGCTACTACCTGGCCTCCATATTCGTTGGGGCTAAAGCACTTTCAGAGATTTGACTCTCTGTGAATCCCGGTGTTACCATCATCCCACAAATCCATGCTCGGTTGCCGGCCCACACTGCTTCATAGGCAAACATTAGCACGCTGTATTTGGGACTCAATGGCACACAAGGCGTTGGCTGAACCGTAGTCTGCTCTACACTGAGTGCATGGAAGCACACTTCGAGCCTAGCTAGACCACAAGGAACCTGCACCCCGCCCCCTCCAGCAACGACCAACTGTCTCCTGGAGTCAGTATGGACGAGATAGTGGGTACTAGACAGGTAGGCACCTTTTCAACATGCACATCAAGTGCAGCCACACCGGGAATATCAAGCAACAGCCAATCACTTGGAAGGACGAGGTCAAATAAAATAAATCAAGTAATGCATAGAGATACGGTGACATGACTTTTCACTAACTGAGCATATGAACTAAACTGGTTAGGAACAAGTCCGCGATAAGTTCAACACGTCGGAAAATATATCTTAAGAAAGTGTCACAAACGCGGAAATGTTATGGAGGTAAGCTAAGTTAGTTTAATGGACGTGTGCAAGTTTATAGAAGATAGTTCAGGTAGATAATTATATGAGATAAGAAAAGCATTAGGACAATATAACAACCCCATCACCTAAAATAAAGAGAGGCAGCATGCAAACACTCGGTTAATTAATCGAATGCAGCGTACCTATCAAGGCTGCGCCGGTTCTGCTTGCGCTCTCAGCAGGACTCGTCGTCGTTTCGGCGTTGACCTCGTGTGGCCTCGCTCATCACTCACCAAGCCTGTCTGACTCAGGCACTCGCGACAGCATGTTCTGCAGCACAATGCGCTCGATGTCGGAGCTTGTCGCTTCCGCAATTGCCGCTTCTTCTCTGCATGCAAGAGAGATTTCTCTTGCACGTCGGCAACGGTCTTCCTGATCAGCTCGCGCCATGCACGCCTATCAACCACTTTCGGTTCCTATGACCTGCATTTAAGATTAGAAAGCGATAATCTCAGTTGAATTATGTCCTGGTAACAAAGTCACGGTTTCCCCACACTCTGCTTCCCCAAACTCAGTTGACCATATAATAGCTGCGTCGGTATCCGCGTCGAATAAATACGCCACATATAACCGAGCCACGTGAGTTGTCTCACTTAAAATATTCAGTCCAATACATACGATCCGCTTCAACTTTATATATATATGCTCCACTGTACGACGGCCAAGGGAGCAGGTAAAGTTGTACGAATTATCGCGACGTTAACGTGTTGAGTTATGTGTGGAATTTGATCGCACAAATCATGCTCAACGGCGTTGTCACTCAAGTCGTTAAACTAAAAGTGGGTGGGTTCCTGAGCATCAGTCGTTTCCGGACGAGAACCCCAGTGCGTGGGACAGCCATGCGCATGTTGCTTTTTGTCGACGACCGTGCCTTGTTTGTGGATGAGTTGCAGCACATGAGTTCGGCTCTCATTTCGACGGCCTCCGAAATTCGGCTCACAAATGACACAAGCAGGACTGTTAATCTGCTTCAGTCTAGACCAGAAGTGGAATCCTTGGGCCTGCCGTAAATATACATTGAAGATGACGATCCGGTAAATAATACGAGCCCTTGCTACTTAAGCAGCCTAATGTCTACCAAGTTAGAGATGATGCTTGACCAGTGCATCCACGTACCGAAGTCGACAGCCACATTTAGCAACCTGGAAAAACCTAATTGGAACAACCACAAGCTCATTGTTGGGACGAAGCTGATGGTTGACAAATCAATGGTGCTGTGCGTGCCTCTACACGGCAGCAAAACCTAGACGCTCTGTCGACTGGATGTCCGTTACCTAGGTCGCTTCCATCCACAGTGTCTGGGTCGTATTCGGCTCATCGGCTGGGGTGACCGAGTTACAGGTACGGTGTTGCGACTCGGTGGTATGTATGAAATGAATTGCATACATCTGCTAAGGCACTTGAGATGGATCTGGTATCATTACCGCATGGATTAGACCCGGATACCGAAACAGCTGCCTTATGGCCAACTGTGTGCAGGTCGGCTGCACGTAGACAAACCGAGGTTACGTTACTCGGACCAATTAAACCTGATTTTATCATAAACTAATGTTGATTTCAAGGGTTAGGAATGGATGGCAGTGGATCGGCGCGAATGGCGGGAGCAATTCAAAAAGGCGGTTGCCCGGGCGCATGACTTGGGACTATAGCATGCGGAAGAGAAAATTTGGTTGAGAAAGCAACTTGCGACGATGGTGGATAGTCAACCGGGGTCGAGCGCATTGTGTTGTAGCACAAGCATTCGCAATTGCTTGAGCCAAGCTTCTTCAGTAAGCCACCAGCGTCGCCACTTTAGGCAAACATATAAGAGAAAACGAGTTACTTTAATATGCAGTACTCATCAGCGCAGAGCTTGGTAACTTGGATCCTTCCGACACAATTTACTAGCCAAGGCCAATAAGGCGGATGACGCGGTACGTATGCTGCATTGTCGTTGAATTGGATCTATGTGTGCAGGCGTTTTGAGTTTCCTGCTTTTAAAATGCTGCTTTTTGATTGAAATCACCTGCTTGACTCTGCTTGATGTGCATGTTTAAATGGTGCCTACCTGTCTATTACCTACCATCTCGCCTACACTGGCTCCATGAGACGGTTGGTCTTTGCTGGACGGAAAAGAGTGCGCAGTCATTGTGGCCGCAATTGACTCAATGAGTGCTTCTGTGCAACCAGTGGGGAATGGACAACGGCCCAGCCACCGGCCGTGTACGTCTCATACGCGTGATTTCAAAATTAGGCAGGATGCTTCTGTTCTGCTTGTTGAAGGAATGTAGGCCGGCTCCGTTAATGAAACGTGAATTCCATCAACATGCCACCCAGACTTCTTCCTTCAACTTTACACTGGATATGGGTTGTGTAGATGGAGCTGTGAGTGGTGCAGCGCGAGCCACCTATGGTCCAAGTGTAGACGCAAACGTCATGTGGCAGTCCTATGAAGTCGCATGGACAAGAAAATCCGGAACCGGATGCGACCAACCATATATATATATATATATATATATATATATATATATATATATATATATATATATATATATATATATATATATATATATATATATATATATATATATATATATATATATTCGTGGTCACATGTATTGGTTCTGTTATAAATGTAGTTCTTCTGATAGCTAAAGTCGACTTTGGCTATTTTTCTCGCTGCTGTTGCAGTGGTTTTAAATGAATGGCCGATAATTGAACGTAACAAGAATACAATTTCCGAGTCCCTAGTAGGCACGGCTGGACTCCAGTTAGTTATTCACAGCGAGCATACAGGTTTGATAAAGCCAATATGATTAATGGAATAAGAGGAAAAATTGGTAGCTTGGTTGTTCTGGTGGTAGGCGAACTGTTCGTTGAGCTGAGCAAGTTGGTCGCAAACTTTTCGTCACCAATCGAGGTGACACCACCATGTATTGTTGAGAAGCCTGTACCCAGTAGCGTAGCGTAGGGAAGCCTCGACGAGAGTGCGTTGGGTATGGTGCAAGTGCGCTTTTATTTGTCCCGATGTTTGGTCGCCTTGAGGAGAGGTCAAATTGGCTGGGACGTTTGTTCCGGCTCTGCCTGTTGGACAGATAGACGACCTATAACCTTAAGCTTTAGGGCTGACGCATTGTGACATTTGACTGGTTACTGCTGATTACGTGGTTACTCCAGTGCTCAATTATATTGTCCGCTCCGTTTGTCTGATGTTCTGATCCACCGGATTTAATCGATTGCAGTGATGACCCCACGACCTTAGTGCGACATATGCTGCATCTAATTCAAGGTGTCGGTTAGGTGAATTAGCTGTGGATTACCATGCTTCCAGAAATTCCCTCGCGTTTTGTACTCCCACGCCCCAGAAGCTTCATCATTTCCACGTCGTTATGGTGGCCTTCGTGATCTTCGTGCGCGGGAATCAACGAATGCGGATTCCATCTTATTTTTGTCTGTTTTATCCTCGGGGATTAGAGCCCGTATCTTCCGTTCAGTTTGTCCAACCTAGTTCTTAACACTTTCGTTGCAAATGATCTGGCAGAAAACATGTTGGTCTCCCTAAACGACTTTATCCTTAGACTTGGTAAGAAGTTTCCTTAAGGCGCCAATTGCTTTGTGAGCCACTGAAATTCCAAGTGATTGTAATAACCTAGTTTTCAGTTCGGAAATGTTCTTGATTTACAGAAGCAATACTTGTTTCTTTGTATGCTTTCATGACTGTCGCTGTGGCTGAAACGTTTCTTTTCTTTAAAATTTTTCTGATGACGGTTTCGGATAACCGTTCTATAGAATTATTCGGTATACGCGGCTTTCATCTAGCTATCGCAATTCAATTTTACTGCAGGTTGTTTCCGCTCATTTAACTAGGTTTGAATGCAACACCTTCTGTGGTTCATGGGGTGGTTTCTGTGGTCGTTTACTACCCAATATGTATGCGTTTTATTCCGGTATACGCATGTCTGCAGTGAGCTGTCAGTGTTCCTGTTGACCAGTAAATCAAAAATAGCAACATGTCGGCCTTCGCAAATTCAGAAAACAATAAATTTATACAGCCCATTGCACGCATAGCGCTAATAAGTTAGCGTGTTAAGAAATCAAAATCACGTGTTGTTCACTCAAGTTAACATGGGCATTTCAGCATTCTCTGTCTGTGTGTCAACATGCAAGTCTTCTCAGTGATACTCTCATTGTTCATGGGACAGAAGCCAATCGGACAGGCTGGGTGAAATCACAAGGCTAGATGTCTGTGTCTCTGGGGTGCAGGTAATTCATTCAAGCATGCTCCCGAGTGGGTTGGCACATTGGCGTTAAGCGAAGGCAGACAGGGATAGGAGTTGCAGTGCTAGTAGGTTATTAACACGTGCCCGATTGAAAGTGACATCACACCTAAGATGAAGTGGTTGTGCGTTCATCAGTTGCAACCCCTTTGACAGATATTTTTGTGACGGAAACAGTTACCATTGATTACATGTTCGCATTCTGATGAGTGTACCAGATTACGCCCGTGCAGTCCTATGCCGAAATTGCACAGCGTTGTCCGAGCAGTCTGTAACGTAGCGGGCACACAATATCTGATCGGTCCTCGGGGCACCATACCAGTGGCCAATTTAGGCTCCAGGTTAGTATTGCCTCTGGTTGAAAACATATAAGTCACGATTATGATGACGATGATGAACATAATAATAACCACAATAATAATATCATCATCCTCATTATACACGTCAGCTGGAGGTGGGAAACACCTCAGCTACTGTGCCGCAATACATAAAAGAAAAAGGAAAATAAATACAAAAGTTTCATGCCAGCTGAGCTACCAGCAACAGATAGGCATCGTTCCGGTAAGCTGTCAGCCGGCTACTAGGCAAAAAGAAAAAAATATTATTATGTTTTGCGCTAGGAAATGAGATCGTAGTTGGAGAGGGAGGCTAAAAGGGATGGGGAGGGACAAAGAAACTCATAGCAGGAACGCCACCGCGGTCGGCTCCTTGCCATGTCAGTAAATGTAGCCAGCCAAACGTGTTTCATCCATCTTTTGAACCCCAATCAGGGTGCCGTGACGCACCAACCGAGGGCAGCACAGAAGTGGGGGCCTTCATTCCTCTTGAACAAGTCAGCGCTTGGCCACCCCTCCTCTTCTTCCATCCACACCCACGGAGAGCACACAACGCACGTCGAGGGAGTCGGTGGGCTGGCATGTGTAACACGTGGCCCAACCATCGGGGCCTGGTGGGTGAAATCACGGTGCTGAGTGGTTCAGTTCCTTTTCCTGTGCCGTACACAAGGAGTCGAACACGCTCGTTGCTCACGCGGTGTTCCCACCAGATGTGAGCCAAACTGCAAAGGCGCCAATGGTCGAACGTTACTAGACTCTTCATGTCCTCTGACCTTAGGGGCCAGGTTTCGCAACCGTACAGTAGGGTCGAACATACCGCTGCATTGTACACTGTACCCTTCAGGGCGAGAGTAGTGTCGCGCCGCTGCCATAGGTGGCGAAGGTTAGCAAAAGCACCACGGCTTTTGCTATACGGTTCGTGATCTCGTCTTAAATACCAAGGGCGTTGATACAACTTCCTAGGTAGTTGAATTTCCGAACGACTTCCACCTGATCCCCACCAAGGGTCAGCGTAGGAGGCGATCACTGCCAATCTTGGAGGAACGCTTTACATTTTGATGGTGCAAATCAAAACCCAAAGTGGCTGACAGCCAATACTAATCTGTCAAGCTCGGCTGGGCACCTCTGGGAGATGTCACAGATGAGGGCAATGTCGTCCGCATACTCCAAGTCAAGAAGTCGTTCTCCTGGGAGTAGTTCCACACCTTCCAAGTCATGTCCTGTAAAGGCAATCTCCATGACTTCGTCAATAGCGAAGTTGAAAAGGAAAGGTGACAGCGGGCATCCTTGTCTCACACTGCTGGAGATAGTAAAGGGAGACTACAGCTTGCCGTAAGCCCTCACACTGCCTGTGCTACGCGCATATAATGCTCGGATAATATTTACATATTTCGCGGGTACACCTTTCCTGAGTAGACAATTCCAAAGGGCACATCGATCAACCGAATCGAAGGCACCTTTGATATCAAGGAACACGACTGCGTTAGGCCGCCAATATGTGTGATGGTGCTCCAACAACTGACGCAAGGTGAAAATGTGGTCGATGCAGCCACGACCTCGACGAAACCCGACTTGCTCCTCACGACTCTGGCTTTCACGAGCGCCGGTCAGTCTGTGAAGAATTATGGAGGTGAGTAATTTGGAGGCGATGGAGAGCAGACTAATTTCTCTATGGTTGCCGCATTCCGAACGCGAGCATCCTTTGAAGATGAGAACAATAACGGAGCGGCTCCAGTAGGTTGGGATAGTCTTCCGCTCCCACAGTTTGCACTAGTAAGTTCATGTAACTGCCTTTTCCAACAAGAGCAGAGCCTCCGAATTCGAAGAGGGCTGCCGAGGAAGCTCATCTAGGTGCCCGCGACTTTGTTCACTTCCAACATGTCACGATCTCACGTGGACTTCTAGAGCGACAGGGTTGAATCCAAAAGGGACAAGCCCACGGAGCAAGGCGGTCCTACTGGGCCGGGGAAAGAAACTAATTATTTCTCAGCCAGATTAAATATGCTTTTCCAAAATGCTCAGCCTAACTCTAGACCAAAGTGTTTCTGGACAACTTGTGGATAGACTGTCACATCTCATCCACTTATGGTTTCATTAACACCAGATCTCCTTTTGCCCGGCTTTCCGCGTATCAGACGGAATAACTACGCCAGTCTCCTGACTTTTTAGGCACCATGTGTAGAGGCGACGCCCACGGGCTCTTAGACGGGCGAATAATGCCTAAGTCTAGCATGTGCTCGAATTCGGAGCGTGCAATTTTGAGCTTGTCGTGGGTCATGCGCCTGGCTTTTGCGAACACAGGCGGACCTTTCGTAGCGATGTGATGTGTCGCGGCGTCGGTTGCGGAAGGCAACGGGACGGCAGGACGGAAGGCCTGCGGAAAACTATCGAGCAGCGTTTGCCCGACGGGTGAAGTAAGTTGAGTCGCGTACACGGGACTGACTGACGCGGTGTCGATCAAAGTCCTAATGACTGCGAGATTCGTAAGACGGTCGACTAGACGGTGTCGCTTAACGTTGACGAGTAGGTCGTAATTACGTAGGAAGTCGAGACCAAGGATAGGCGTTTGAACATCGGCAACGAGGAATATCCATTTGAAAGCGCGTCGGAGGCTGAGATTTAGCGTGCGCGAGCGTTGACCATATACGCGGATAATGGTTCCGTTAGCTGCGCGCAATGAGCTAGTCACCTTTTCGGTCGGTTCATTTGGATCACGCGGGAGAACGCTGACTTCTGCGCCAGTATGGACGAGATGGCGAACTCCGGTTCTAGGATCGGTGACGAAGAAAAGGCGACTGAGTTGACCAGCTACGCCCGTCGCACCTACGTGCTGGTCCGCCCGTTTCCCTGCTGCTGTCCTTTGAAGGAACAGGGCGGGCGACATGAATTAGCTTGCTGGCCGAAGCGTTCGTGGTACCAGCAGTAACGGTTTCTATTCGGTGATCGAGAAGGAGACTTCGAACGTGAACGCGAACGGCTCCTAGAGCATTCACAGCGGTTATGTCTGGAGGCCGAAAGGTCTGCGAAGTGTCGAGTCAATTTTGCCATCTGGGATTTAAGCGTAGCGATATCGTTGTCCGGTTTCGTGTGGACCTGCGAAACCTGGCCGTACGACTCCCAAATTCGGTCGGCTGTATCGGCCAGTTTGGATAAAGGTGCATCCTGACTAGCGCAGAGGATGAGTAGCATCTCGCGCGGAAGTCGTTGCAGCCACATTTCCCAAAGAAAAGAATCATCTATCGAAGTGGGTTTAGCTAGGCTCTGCCTTTTTCGAAGCAGCTGAGAAGGCTTAAGATCGCCAAGATCGGTTTCGTTGAGGAGTTTCGTAACTCGTTGTCGATCGGATAAGCCTGTTCTTCTCAGAACAGCTGCCTTGACTGCATCGTAAGTCTTTTGGTCGTCAGGAAGATCTAGAATGTCATCAATGTCATCGATGACATTTAGCGGAAGCGCGGAAACGACAAGGTGGAACTTGATCTTTTCGGACCTAATACCACGCAAAGAAAATTGCGACTCTAGCTGACCAAATCAAGACTTAGGATTAGTCTCGCGAAAAGGTGCGACAGGAAGCGTGACTGTGCCGATCTGAACGTCAGAATCTACACGATCAGTTGCCATAGCGAGCTAAATAGCGAGCCAGCGAGATTAAACCGGAAAATGAAAAGTGAAGATCAGACGGGTTAGCGAAAAAATGTGGCCAAATCTGAAAAGAATGGTTAGCGAAAACTCACCGGATAATGACCAAAATTCGGGGTCACCAATAAAGCGCGAAGCGGGATCGGTACGCTTTAAGACCAATACGCGAAAATAAGGCCAACCTCCGATGAGTGGAGAACACCAAAAGTAACGCTAGGAAAAATTTATTAGGTAGGCGAAAGGCTATCTAGTGCTAAAAATAAGGCACCGAAAGATAGCTAGCTAGGGAAAGGTGTGGTCGCGTGCGCGGAGAGCAAAGATGGTCGCGGAGCCGAGGAGCGTCGCGCCGTTCGAAAGCGGATACTATGTTGACTCAAACAAACGCGAGCAACGTTCAAACAGGCGAGCAGCTATTTTGTTATGTACATCGAGAAAATATAATTTGGTGATTTTGTACTATTTTACGCAGCATGCGGCAGCCAAACAGGGGAATCTCCAGGTCACTACAACATCCAAAATATCAACATGTCGGCCTTCGCCAATTCAGAAAACTATAAATTTATACAGCCCATTGCACGCATAGCGCTAATAAGTTAGCGTGTTGAAAAATCAAAATCACGTGTTGTTCACTCAAGTTAACATGTGCACGTAAGCAGTCTGCACCTGTGTGTCCACATGCAAGTCTTCTCAGTGATAATCTCATTGTTCACGGGACAGTAGCCAATCGGACAGGTTGGGTGAAATCACAGGGCTAGATCTCTGTGTCTGTGGGGTGCAGGTAATTCATTCAAGCATGCTCCCGAGCAGGTTGGCACATTGGCGTTAAGCGAAGGCAGACAGGGGTAGGAGTTGCAGTGCTAGAGGTTATTAACACCATGCCCGATTGAAAGTGGTCAACCTAAGATGAAGTGTTTGAGCGTTCATCCTTTTCACCCCTTTGACAGATATTTTGGCGGAAACAGTTACCATTGGTTCGCTTTCTGAAGTGGTCAGTAGCCCGTGTTCCTGTGCCAAATTGCCAGCGTTTGTCCGAGCAGTCTGTAACGTAGCGGGCACACAACATCTGATCGGTCCTCGGTGCACCATACCAGTGGCCAATTTACGCTCCAAGTTGGTATTGCCTCTGGTTGAAACCATATACGTCACGATTATGATGACGATGATCCAAATAATAATAACCACAATAATCGTATCATCATCCTCGTTATACACGTCAGCTAGAGGTGGGAAACACCTCAGCTACTGTGTCGCAATATATAAAAGAAAAAGGAAAATAAATACAAAAGTTGCATGCCAGCTGAGCTACCAGCAACAGATAGGCATCGTTCCGGTAAGCTGCCAGCCAGCTACTAGGCAAAAAGAAAAAATAAGTTTTACGCTAAGAAATGAGATCGTATGTGGAGAGGGAGACTAAAAGTAATAAGCAGGGACAAAGAAACTCACATCACGAACGCCACCGATGTCGGCTCCTTGCCATGTCAGCAAGTGTGTCCATAAAACGTGTTCATCGTCTTTCGGACCGCAACCAGGAAGCCGAGACGCTCCAACCGAGGCCAGCTCAGAAGCGAGGGCCTTCATTCCTCTTGACCAAGTCATCGCTTGGCCACACCTCTTCTTCCATCCACACCCTCGGCGAGCAAACAACGCACGTCGCGGGAGTCGGTGGGCTGGCATGCGTAACAGGTGGCCCAGCCATCGGAGCCTGGGTCATGAAATGACGGCGTTGAGCGGTTCAGTTCCTTTTCCTGTGCCGTTAACAAGGCGTCAAACACGCTCGTTACTCACGCGGTGTTCCTACCAGATGTGAGCCAAGTTGCGAAGGCACCGATGGTCGAACGTAAGTAGCCTCTCCATGTCCGCCGATCTTAGGGGCCAGGTTTCGCAACTGTACAGTAGGGTCGAACATACCGCTGCAATGTACACTCTACCCTTCAAGGCGAGAACAATGTCGGGCCGTCGCCATAGGTGGCGAAGGTTAGCAAAAGCACTTCGAGCTTTTGCTATATGTTTCGTGATTTCGTCTTCGATCCCAAGGGCGCTGATGCAACTTCCCAGGTAGTTGAATTTCTGAACGACTTCTAGCTGATCCTCAACAAGGATCAGCGCAGGAGGCGATCCCTGCCAATCTTGGAGAAAAGCTTTGCAGTTCGATGGTGCAAAGCAGAGCCCGAAGCGGCTGACAGTCAGTGCTCATTTGTCCAGCGCGGCTTGGCACGTCTGGGAGCTGTCACAGATGAGGTCAATGTCGTCTGCATAGTCAAAGCAAGAAGTCGTTCTCCTGGGAGTAGCTCCACAAATTCCAAGTCATGTCCTGTAAATGCAATCTCCATGACTTCGTCGATAGCGAAGTTGAAGAGGAAAGGTGACAGCGGGCATCCTTGTCTCACACCGCTGGAGATATTGAAGGGTGGAGACAGCTTGCCGTAAGCCCTCACTCTGCCAGTGCTACGTGCGTATAATGCCCGAATATTATTTACATATTTCTCGGGCACAACTTTCCTGAGTAGACAATTCCAAAGGGCACATCGATCAACTGAATCGAAGGCACCTTTGATTTCGAGGAACACGACTACGGTGGGCCGCCGATATGTGTGGCGGTGCTCCAACAACTGACGCAAAGTGAAGATGTGGTCAAGGCAGCCACGACAACGACGAAACCCGGCTTGCTCCTCACGAATCTGGCTTTCACGAGTGCCAGTCAGTCTGTGAAGAATTATGGAGACAAGTAATTTGGAGGCGATGGAGATCCGACTAATTCCTCTATGGTTGCCGCATTCCGAATGCAAGCCACCTTTGAAGATGGGAACAATAACGGAGCGGCTCCAGTCGGTTGGGATAGTATCTTGCCCCACAGTTTCACTAGTACTTCGTGTAAAGCATCAACAAGAGCAGAGCCTCCGAATCTGAAGACGGGTGGAGAAAGATCATCTGGTCCCGCGGCTTTGTTCAACTTCAACAGTCCGATCTCACGTTGAACTTCTGAACGACAGGGTAAATCCAAAGAAACAGCCCATGGAGCAGGGCGATCGCTGGCCGGCGAAGAATCAAACAATTCTGGCCCATTACATTGCTTTTCAAAATGCTCGGCCCAACGCTCCAAACGTTTTGACAAATTGTGGATAGGCTGTCCACTCTCATCACGTATAGTTTCACTAACACCAGGTCTCCTGTTTCCGGTATCAGACGGAATAACTTACGATGGTTGCCAAGGGCAGCTGCCCCTTCCATCTCTGATGCACGGTGTGACCACCAAGATTCGCGGTCTCTCTTCAGGCTAGCACAAAGTCTTGCCTGGGGTTCTTTGCGAGTTTCCTTGTGTTCGCTTTCAGCCGGGATACGGCGGCGAGCATCGGTAAGTTCCAGAGACTGCGAAGAGACCCAATATCCGTGTTGGCTATTAGACATACCACATGAGGATTTGCCTGCTGCTAGTAAGGTCTGGTGAACATGTGACCAGTGACCATCAATTGTCCCCAGTGAACGCTTACTCAACTCGCATGTTAGCGTACTTCGATACGCATTCTGAGCAGCTGGCTTTGTCAGTTGACTGGTGTCAATGCGCTCACAACGTCGTCTTGGACTTCCGCCAAAAGGCATCGGCATGTAACCACATTTAAGTGCATGATGGGTGTCCACACCTGTGCTCCAAATCGAGTGACAGTTCTGGATGCAGCCTCCCAAGCGGTAACTGATTGCAATGTGATCGAGCTGCGTCCAAGGCTGGTTCGAGGCTGGTAGGCGCCAAGTCACCCTCCGGCGGGTGCTGTGTCGGAAGTTAGTGCTGTCAAGAAATAAGCGAGCATCTTCACACGAATGAAGTAACCGCTCACCGTTATCATTACGGGAGCCTACACCGTGCTGAGCGCTCAAATGCATTTCATCTGTGGACAACATTCCAACTTGCGCGTTCAAACCCCAGCCTGCACAACAGTGTCCGTGCTACATCTATGGCAAAGGAGCTGGGTCAGTTGGCGTTAGAAGTCGTTCTTTATCGAATCATCGCTACAGTTTGTGGGTGCGTAGACAGTGATGATGAATAGACAACAATTAGTGCCGCGCGACTTACAACAATAATAATGACAATAACAATTAATAGCATGTTTCTCAGGAGCAGAAATGCCGTGAAAATACTTCCCACAGTACATCCAAACACAGGTGATGTTGTGCTCTTGCGTGAGCAATATCAAGTTAGCTTCTTATATTTGTCTACATTCCTGGCAAGGAATTTGCCATCCTCACAAATCCTAATGGTGATTGGCAGCCGATTCCATGAAAGGCGTATATGACGAGACAAAATTTAGCCCGCAAATGTGTCTTGCATTGCTGTATAATCAGGGTAACCTCCTTGTTACATAGGTCCTGCGTTTGCTTGTGTTGTAATGCTAAGGTGGATCGATCGAAGTGAGTATTGCTACGAGTCAGATTGCACAACAGTCACAATATATCTTTTAGTATTCCCACCCCAAGCGGATTAAGATGAAGTTGCTGGTATTTCTACAAAGTATTTATGAAAATTTTTACAATACATGCATAATAACAAACCGCTGAAAGATATTTTTTATCGATATTCTGTCTTATTTTCTCATATTGCCACAGATTATGTTGCAATATTCAAGGATGGGACGATGAATGAGTTTAAATGCTTTGACCATAGTTGCGCTTGCATGCCTGTGGCGAAATATATCAGCCGAGAATTTGATGGCTCGTGCTATCTAGTATACAGTCGGATCAGAAAAGTTGAAATTAAAAGAAAATCGGATCCCAAGGCCACAGGTAGACAGTGGTAAACAGACGCTTTCGCTGTTACGTATCATGGAAAATTAGGTTATCATAGAAGTGCAAAAATAATACCCAAAGTAAATAATATTAAGGTCGTCATCCGTTGCGCGCAAAAAATGTCAGTTAAAAGAAGGTCTCATTAATTCATGGTAATAGGTCGGAAAGCTGAATTCGTCGGTATTCATAACAACAGTAAATAAGAACGGCACGATATGTTAGCCAATCAAACTGATATCATTGATACAATGAGGGAAATTAATGTACCAAGCACACATCCTTGTTTTACCACGCTATTAATTCAACGCGTGACAGAGCAATGGCCGCATAAGGTGACTATCTCAGCGAAACCGTTCATATATGATGATAGCCAACCCATTAATTTGTTCCGGACTTCAAAGAAAGATATCTGAATCGGTAACCGTTTGTGTGCTGCCCGATCCAACGCATTATGCATGTCCAAGCATAGAATCAATAGCAGATAATTTGAGACACTGGAGTCCGGTAGGTAGTTCAGGTAATGCAGCCACCAAAACGTGCGCAAACGCTAGTAAAGAAAACCATGTTAGAACCTGTCTATCAGCTCCAGTGAGCTAATGAAATTCATCACACACTTCCTTAACAATTGCTCGAACAATCCGGCTATTAAAGGAGTGTTATGGCTTGGCCTGTAATTGTCTATCTCCTGTTTAGCGTAGTCTGTATGGCCAATGCGGATAAAAGAAAGTTGCCATTGACCTGGAAACCGCTTGGATCTCAGCATAACGGCAAACCTATGCACAAGTTGTAGTGACATATCCGACTCATGGCGGATGAAGATGCTATCAGTTTCCAGTATGGATGGGGTTTGAATGAAATGTATTGCTTGGTGACCATTGCAGAAAGCAGTAGCACTTTAGACGGGGCTTGTGTGTATAAATAGGGATTGTCGCACGGTTCATGCAGGTAGAGAAGAACAAGGTAGCTGCATTACAGATGATGCCTGGATGTCGTCCACCAGTTCGGTGATCCATGAAAAGCGTTCGTTGGTTCTTCCATGGGGATAGCTGACCAGCTCTTTTGCTTTACATGTCATTTGTAGAGCTGCGTGTTCTTCATGTGTTGTCCCCATCAATTGAAGTGCTTGATTTCAGAGATCAATCAGTGCATATGTAGAATCATTGTAAAATATCATGTGCGTTTCTTTGCACGATCGGTTTGCTGGATTTCTGACTAGTCGAACAATTGACTGCATCTTTCCAAATGTCACTGACTCGTTTTTCTTTTGCAGCAACAAGGGTTATGGCTTGCTGAACATAATGATAAAATGCTTCAAGGTTATACAGGCACTTTTGGAGAGAAAGAAGGCATCCAATCCAGAAGCCTGTATTACTAGGCTGAAGGGTTCCCAGTTATTCCTGTGGATGTTATATTAGGAAGTGATTGCTTGTTGATTACTATTAACCGTGAAGGTTACGAGTTTTATGTTGCGGTCGATACCAGAGAGATTCTCCGAAACCTATCTCGGTACGTTGGTCATATATGTCAAGTCAAGCAAGGTAGGCTTTATACACCCCAGAAGGTACATTTCCAGCAATTTACAGATTTTACTACGGATGTTTAATGTAACATAATTAAAAACGCAATAGTTATACAACTGAGTAAATTGGCATAGGAGTGTATGTGCCAATCAACTAAACGATCCCGAAACTGCATTCGATCAGGATGAGAATTCTTTAAATTATGCAAAGCCTTCCAGCAACTTCGCGCGATTCCTGCAGTATCTTTAAGTCCATTTTCGAAAATCGGCAGAGACATCGTTATTGACATTGTAACTGCTATAACAAAAAGATGTTGGAAAGCTCAGTTGAAGCTGTTAAATACGACGTTCTAGTGAGTAGCCAACGGCCGAGTTTAAGGCCCCGCCCAATGTAAATGTCACATTTAATATGATGTTCACCCCAGTTGGAATGGTAACCCACTGTGTACACCACCAACTCTAACGGAATAATTAAAGTCTCTGTGTCTAGACTAGGAGGCCTGGAAAGTCCAGTGTATCTTCGGTATGCTGAAGGTACCTATAATTATTCTATATTTGTGTGTCTATTCCGATGCAAAATCGAAAGCTGAAGTGATGCAGACAACACTCAATTTTGACGCATTTGGCGGTTTGCGGATACAAGCAAATACACGGACGCTTCTGAGACAGAGAACAAGAGAGAATCAGAGATTTTCCAATTGTGGATGTTTAAGCCGTTCAGCTGTACATCGGAAATAGGGTTACATGAAGCATCCTCTACCTTTTCTGTTGCAGCGATCAGTACGAAAATGGTGCTAATGGGTGGGGCAATTCAATTAAAGCCGAGTGCTGCGTACCGCTAACGAGGATTGCTTGCCGCTCATTTAAAAGCGCAAGCATGCTTAGGAAATACCGTTTGTTGATAATCCATCTGGCGTAATGTAAAGGTGCCATAAATGGTGGAAGCAGTGTTCGCGTCAATGTTGTCTGCGTCATTGTCATCGCGGATTATTTGAGCAGTAAATATGTGTGGGAGCATCGGAAACGCATTCAATCCTAATAATGGTGTGGTTAGGTGTAGCGTGTCTTCCGCATTCGCCGGTATATCTTATAAAAGTAAGGGGTTGAAGCATTAAGGATACATCGCGTTTGACTTGGCAGTGAGCTTATCTGGTCATGTGAAGAAATTGCAGATATAACGGGTGCATACGTTTGGCCTCTGCTACATATCTGGGTAGCTTAAATGGCCGCGGTTCCACTCATAAAGTGTGTAAATATGCATTCTTAAATTTATACTTCAATATCTTTTGGCACAACTCCAAGATGTCTGCCACACGAGCGTATTCCATGACTTTATCTTTTAATGTCACTACAGCAGTTTAGATCAAGTGTGAGACAGAAGACATGGAGAATGTGTTCCGATAAGTCTGCTGATTTGAGGTCACACGTGTCTACTTCTTTTCGTTGCATTCAGGATGTGCTGAAGCAATGAAGAATCAAGCTAAATTCTTACGCTCACATGGCTAGCACCGCAGTTGTCTCCTGCTCCTTCAGTTCGAGGGCAGTGTGACAGCAACTGTAATCGCCAAAAGTTGTGACCGTATTACAAAATACTACGTCTCAAGCTCTGCACATCGTAATAAACCACACGCCCTTTAAAAGGGAAGGCTTACGGAGCCGAGCTTGTATGTCCCCTAATGGATTACAAATATCAGCGCATGAATATGATGTAGGTACTCCAGGCCGCTGATCTACACCAGCCTGGAATTTACAAGTGGCTCTCAAAATAGGGCCATTTAAATTATAATGAATGCAAATGAAACCACTTTATTACATACTGTGACTCGCCTGCAAGCCACAAGGCTTCGGCAATCGCATCACTCGACAAGGAAACACAGCACTTTGCTACAAAACTGATGTACTGCTAAATGCTACATCACCACCAAAGCTAGTACTGCGGGGCCAATAAAATAATGGCGGTGCACGAAGTTCACCCGGGTAATTCAAGTAAATATGGAAACCGACCAAACGTTGTTTTCTCATTTACCGACATCCCTGCAGCTTGTTGTGAATAGTTGACATTTAGAGCGCGCATGCTAACCCAGATATAGACACAATTACGTTCAGCCAAACAAGCGGTCCAGATAGATATGTACACAACTTTTCTAGTCTAAACATAGACGCAACTTTGATGGAAGTTCTATCGGTTGGGTTAAAATTTTGCGCTCTTAGACGCATTGGTAATCAGCTCGAATATGAATTACAACTTGAAAGCTTATATGATCAGACGAAATGGTTAGTCGCTAAATCGAACACGGATCTTGAACATTTCAAGTGATACTTGGTGAATTGTTGCTACCAGTATCGCAAACATCGCGTCCGTAATCATGGCCCTCTAACAATAAGGCACCTAGACGCGCTGAAGGAACTAAAGCGCAAGGAGAAAATCCTCCTGTGCAAACCGGACAAAGGTGCTGGAGTCATGTTAATCGATAGAAAAATTACCTAGATAAACTAACAGCAATACTGAGCAATGTGACAAAGTTTACGTGCATTGAAGGAGAAGGGGACCGAACTGAACAAGTTGAAACTCAGCTAACTAACAGCTTGCAAGGACTCCGGTCCAAGGGGTACATTTCAGATGTTCTTTACGATAGCCTTAAATCGAGTGGAACAAGCTTCCCAAGACTTTACGGTTTACCAAAAATCCACAAAGCTAATATCCCACTTCGTCCTATTTTATTAATGGTCAACTCACCATATCATGCCGTCGCTCAGTGGCTTGTAGAACTTCTTGAACCTGTGCGACAACAGCCCGCTACCTACAGACTTCGTGACAACTTCCATTTCGTCGAAAGCATCAAGGATGATTAAATCAATTAGAAAGTACTTCTCTCTTTCGATGTCATCTCTCTTGTTACAAATGTCCCACTGGTTGAGATGACCGATTACATTTGCGACTATATAGCCGAATCAGGAATAAAAATGTGTATACCTACGCGTGAGCTCAAAGGATTACTGTTAGGCTGCACCTGAAATGTGCAGTTTCTATTCAACGGGAAATACTACCGGCATAAGGACGGCGTGGCCATGGGATCTCCCCCTTCGGACCGCTATTAGTGGATATCTTCATGTCAATGCTAGAGTGAACCGTAATGCGGGCGGCCATGTACCTTTGTGACCGCTACCATCGATACGTAGACGATAGATTTGTTGTGCTGGATAAACATGTTGATCTGCATGAAATTCTTGACCACTCCAATCGAGTGCATGCAGCAGTGCAGTTTACTTACGAGAAGGAAAGTGATAATCGGCTACCATATCTCGATGTCATGTTAACTAGCAGACCAGACGGACGCATCTAGCGTCAGGCATACAGAAAAGCAACGTGGGTAGATCAGTACATGAACTTTCACAGTTTCTTTCCGATGAGGTACAAGCGCAACGTATTTCACTGTCTTACCTCAAGAGCTCGTCGAATCTCTACGGAATAGACCTTAGACACGGAGTTAATGTTCATACAGAATACTCTGCTAGGAAAAGGCATCCCGATAGATTTAACTTAAGGAACTTCAAAGAAAAAACTAGACAAATACAGTGTTAACCAAAGCAAAGAAAAAGCTATCTATTCGTTTACTATTCAAAGAGGACGAAACTACCGAGCGTCTAACCAGAAGCATCTCGGACGCGGTAAAGTCGACCTTCCCAGCAGCCACGTTAAAGTTTCAACGGAACCACTTATTGGTTCACAAAACAAGGACAACATGTCGATGCTGATCAACTTAATGGTAATGTATCAATTGGTATGCGCTTGTGACTCAACGTATATTGGTCGGACGGCGCGGCAGTTATCCAAACGCGTGAACGAACATTGCCCTCGTTGGCTGCGTCAAGGGGGCGCCGCGACCATTAGTAACTTCAATCTGACCCACGTTGTGGACACCGGCCATGAGGTGGATTGTAAAAGCGCTTTCCGGATAGTTTGCGAAGTTCCGCCGCACAGAAGAAAGGCGACAACCTTCGTACACTTGAGACAGCTGAAGCAATATGCTTTCGATTGTCCCAGCCGTCCTTAGGATCCCAAGAAAAGCTGGTCCAGGCTCTCCAACTTCTCTGGTCAGGGAAGATGGAAGACGCCCAGCTCGACTGTCTTCGGTCAGACGCGGTAGTAAACACCTAGCCCACTAAGACCTAATTCGTTTTCTCATCTCTGACCTAGAACTTCATGTGATCTATTCGTTTTGAGTAATTGGCTCGGTTATTATTTTTAGCCTGCTTATGATTGTAATGGTCTGATGATGAAATACTTACAGCAATTGCTCACCAGATAGTTTATCGCTCCCGCGACATGTTCTTTTGTTGTAGCAGTTAAAGTGTCACTAATGATGTCCATGCCGATTTTCGAAAATGGACTTAGAGATACTGCACGAACCGCGCGAAGTTAACGGAAGGCGTTGCATAATTTAAAGAATTCTCGTCCTGCTCGAATGCAGGTTCGGGATCGTTTAGTTGATTAGCACGTACACTCCTATGCCAATTTACTCAGTTGTATACATTTGCGTTTTTGATTACGTTACTTTAAAACATCCGTAGTGAAGTCTGTCACTTGCTGGAAATGTACCCTCTGGGGTGTATAAAGCCTACCTTGTCTTGACTTGACTTATATGGCCAACGTACCGAGAGACATTTCAGAGAACCTCTCTGGTTTCGACCGCAACATAAAACTCTTAACTTTCACGGTTAATATTAGCCACCAAACAATTACTTCCTAATACACCATCCACAGGAATACCTGAGAACCCTTCCATCTAGTAATAAAGTCCTCTGGTTTGGATGCTTTCTTTCTCTCCAAAAATACCTGTATAACCTTGAAGCATTTCTATCATTAGGTTCAGCAAGCCATAACCCTCGTTGCTGCAAAAGAAAAACGAGTCCATGACGTTTGGAAAGATGCAGCCAAGTGTTCGACGTATCAGAAATCCCGCAAACCGATCGTGCAAAGATACGCACATGATATTTTACAATGATTCTACAAATGCACTGATTGATCTCTGAAATCAAGCACTTCCAATTGATAGGGACAACACATGAAGAGCACGCAGCTCTACAAATGACATGTAAGGTAAAAGAGCTGGTCAGCTATCTCCATCGGAGAACCGACGAACGCTTTTCATGGATCACCGAACCGGTGGACGACATCCAGGCACCATCTGTAATGCAGCTACCTTGTTCTTCTCTACCTGCATGAACCGTGAGACAATACCTATTTATACATCCAAGCCCCCTCTAAATTGCTAATGCTCTCCGCAATAGTCCCCAAGCCATACGTTTCATTCAGTCCTCATCCATTCTGAAAACTGATATCATCTTCATCCGCCATGAGACTGGAAGAGTCTGATATGTCAGTGCAACTTGTGCATGTGTTTGCCGTTATACTGGGATCCGAGCGCTTTCCAGGTCAATGGCAAATTTATTTTATCAGCATTCGCCATACGGACTACGCTAAACAGGAGATAGGCAATTACAGGCCAAGCCATAACACTCCTTTAATAGCCGGATTGTTCGAGCAATTGTTAAGGAAGTGTGTGATGAATTTCATTAGCTCACTGGAGCTGATAGACAGGTTCTAACATGGTTTTCTTTACTAGCGTTTGCGCACGTTTTGGTGGCTGCATTACCTGAACTACCTACCGGACTCCAGTGTCTCAAATTATCTGCTATTGATTCTATGCTTGGACATGCATAATGCGTTGGATCGGGCAGCACACAAACGGTTACCGATTCAGATATCTTTCTTTGAAGTCCGGAACAAATTAATGGGTTGGCTATCATCATATATGAACGGTTTCGCTGAGATAGTCACCTTATGCGGCCATTGCTCTGTCACGCGTTGAATTAATAGCGTGGTAAAACAAGGATGTGTGCTTGGTACATTAATTTCCCTCATTGTATCAATGATATCAGTCTGGTTTGACAAAAATATTGTGCTATTTTTTTGCCGATTTTATAGTTTTCCTCTTGGGATAAGGACTGGTTGCGCTTACCAATGTTCTGTCACTTACTCAAGAAGATATTATTCGACTGAAATTTTTTGCGTTTAATATATGAATAACTAACTTAATATTTTATTCTAGACATTTCGGGGCCCTCTTATTTTTGCGTGATCGTCATGTTGCCATATTGTACATGCGATCATGATTAGCAGGACCAAGAGCTGGATTAGTACACTTGTAGTCAGTATTGTAAGCCCACATGGCCAAATATTTTATGAAGTCCATCTTCACATCATGCGAGATGTGGAGATAGGAATTAGATCATTACTGTTGCTATTTTGGGGAGGAACTAATCCGACGAGGTTTAGTACACAATGCGGGTCAGGTGATTGAAGCTTAAGGAGAAAGCTTAAAAAATACTTTAAGAATGGTGGCACGTCACTGATCAAATATGTAGGCGTAGTTGTACGAGAGCAGATGTATGCACAGAAGTAGTGAGATGTGGTATCATTCAAATTGCCAATGCGTGGTTGGGGCAGTGAGTTTATTGAGTGGCGAGTCACATCCGCCACGTCGCATTGTTGTTAAACAGATATTTGGGGCTTTTGTAGGGAAACGGTTGTCAGGCGAAAACCCACCCCGTTCTGGACACACTGCCGACTGGTGATATGGCATTGAACAGATTACATCTGACCGATTATCCTCGCGGATATTCGGAGTCATGTATCGCCAAATTGTTCCCTATGATTTCGTAGTTGTCTCCTTCGGAGTCGACCGCAAGTGGTTGGAGCTGTTGAAGTCGGACGATTCAGGTGACTTGTATTGATTTGATGAGTTCTCCAGGTTCATTTTTTGTGTCGGGGTTGCGATGTGCGGATGATTTCCTTGGTCTGTGTTAGTTCCGTGGCCAGATGATGGTCGCGATGTGTCCTCAAAAATGTCCCGTGCAGATAATGTTATGCTTTAGAACAAGGGCGAAAAGAAATATGGTCCGAGAAAACTGTCAAGGAAATGGAACAGGACTATGTTAATGTATAAATACAAAATTTTTAGTAACACCATGCTGATTAAAAGCAGTGGAATGGCCGAATATGTTATATATCAGATCTGTTGATTTGTATGCAAGTACGAGACCCGATATTTGTTGAATGTTAAAGACAAATGCTGTCTGAATTTGCTAGCGTACTCAACAGTTGTCCTGTGTGGAAGCCGGGAGTATCAGGTGCAGTCAACCGGTGAATGGGTTGTGGGGATCAGAAGAACCTAGTAAGTAGTGAAATATGCGACTAAAATGTAGATTGGGCGATCGGTCGACAGTTGTAAAGTTTGTCGTTCTAACCTGCATGAAAACCAGTGGAGTTGCTACGCCGAATTAGAGACCCGTTAAAATAACAACCAAACAGGTTTTTTAATCGGATGCTAGAGAGACAGTTGGGTGCTGGTTTGAGACGAGGTGTCGGAGAAGTTGCGACAATACAGGAGAGACTATATACTACAGCTTTAGCGAGAATACTTTTGCGAACCCAGCTCTGAAAGGGATCTGGAATAACGGAAAAAGATAGGGACTTCTACAGTACATCATACAAGTCAAATAGACGGCGGGAAAGAAGAATACTGGGAGTCGGGTTAATTATGAGGAAGAAATTGCCCGCTGTCGTATGAAAAGTCACGAACCGATAGGAATTAAACATTAAAAACGAGCGAGAAGAGAAGGGATTACATACGGGAAAACCGTTGCAGAGCCAGCTCTGAAAGATCCCAGTGATATCATCATAGTGTCTGCAGCAGCACCAAAGGATACTAGGTGTTCCACTCTAAAGGGGACATCCACGGTGGAAGGTAAAAGTCAAATAGACGTCTAGGGAGTGATTAGCTGGCAGTCTGATGAATTACTAATCAGGAGTGGCACTCCATTTTAGGCTCAGGCATGGACTAATAGGTATACAGTGTTGAAAACAGGAGGGAGAACAGACAGCAATACTTGCAACAGCTGTAGCGAGAAAACGGTTGTAGAGCCAGCTCTGGAAGTGATCAAGGGTAAGGGAATAATACAGACAGCACCACCAGAAGGTGCTAAGTGTTTCACTCCAAGGTTTGCTTCTACAATGGAACATACAACTCTAATAAGTCGGCAGAGAAGAGTAAAGGTGCGTGCCGGATTAGTTGTGAATCAGGAGCCGAGCATTATCTAGGGATGTGGCACCTACAAGTAGGCAATCAAAGTTGAAACCAGGAGTTATAATAGACGGGACTACATACTACAGCTATGGCAAGACAACAGTTGCAGAGCCAGCTCTGAAACGGGCCTGGGGCAGCGGAATAAGTTGGGCAGCAGAGTCAATGGATGATGACATTCTAAGCACAAACGTCAAGTATCACCTCTAGCGGTTGTTTGACGCCTGAAGTATCCATCACGCGTAACAGCGAAGGCATCTGTGCACAACGGTCTACCCATGACCTCAGAATCAGATATTCTTTTAACTTCAACGTCTCTGAACGGGCTGCGTACCAGATAGCACGAGCCAAAAATCCTTGGCTAACATATTTCAACACAAACAGTCAATCATAGCTACTATCGAACTATTTAAGCTCATTCATCGTCCCATCTTGGAATATAGCAACATAATCTGTGGCAATATGAACAAATTAGACAGAACATCGATAAAAAGCCCTCAGCTGTTTGTTATTATGCATGTATTGTGAAATTTTCATAAACACTTGGTAGAAATGCCAGCAACTCCATCGTAATCCGCTTGGGGTGGGAATACTAAAAGATATCTTGAGACTGTTATGCAATCTGATTCATAGCAATACTCATTGCGATCGGTCCACCTTAACACTGCAGCACAATTAAACGCGGGACCTAGATAACAAGGAGGTTACCCTGATTATACAGCAATGCAAGACACATTTGCGGTCCAAATTTCGTCCATCATCCAGGCTTTCTGTGAAATCGGCTGCCATTCACCATCAGGTCATGTTAGGATGATAAATTCCTTGCGAGGAATGTAGACAAACATAAGAATATAATATTGCTCATGCAAGCGCATGGCATCGCCTGTGGGTGTTAGAGCGCTTGTAAATGGTTTGCTTATTTTTTTTATCTTCATGCTTACCTATTTCGCTGCAGTTGTTGTACTTGTTTTAATTAACCTTATATGCGTAACAATTGGCTTCGAACTAGTCTTCCGTGGTTCACTCTTGGTTGCCACTGGATTGTTGTGATCATGCGCATCGCTGCCTGCTCTATTCACGATCGGACTCTACGTACACGTACACTTTGGCATCGTCGTCTGACGCTGAGGCTCATCAGGATATTTTGTATGTGAGGTAAACCGGACTGACTGGGTATGCTCCTTTACCGATTCCTCCATATAACTTGTGACCCCGCAATTTTATTTATTTATTGTGTATACTTTTCTGTTTCTTCACAATATCTGATCACGCGCCCGCCATTAATGAGTCGGAACATTCCATTGGACTCGTTTTGCCATCATTTGACGTTTCTAACCCACGTGTTTGGTTCGTTCAATTAGAAACTGTTTTTCGCTTTTGTAAGATTACATCCCAGTTCACAATGTTTTCATATGTTGCTGCTCACTTACTGTCCAACATCGAGATCATCGATATTCTTGATCCTGTGCCCCTAGAGTCCCCCTACGATAAACATAAGGCAGCCATATTAAAGTCACTACAGCCTAGGACGAGACACACTTTCAGCAGTTACTCTCTGGCGTTGAGCTAGGAGATAGAACGCCATCTCAGCCACTCCGACACATGTGTTCCTTTGTCGGTTCTTCCATACTGGACGATTTCGTTCTCTGCCATATGTGAAGCAATTGTCTTCCGGCGAATACGACGGCTCTTTTAGCTGTTCTCGACGATGAGCTTCCACCAGACAAAATGGCAGAATCTGCCGATAAAGTTCATGAACGTTTCATTAAAAGTCGGTGTCCCATGTCGTTGAGACTATCTCAAGCAACCCCTCCGGAACCACGCTACTTGATACAATCAACAAGAGACTTTCTAACTTAGAGCTCACCTTGTCCTACCTCAGAAGTGACCGCGTTCATTCGCGACGATCCATTTCTCCATCCAGACGTTCTAGCAACTCTCGTACACGACAATCGCACCGCTGTTGTTAGTATCACCACCGCTACGAAGATGCAGCGCGTAACTGCCGTCAAGGGTTGTAAACATCCCAAAGACTTTTCAACTCCTACGTCGGGGAACCACAGGGCCAACCAGTAGTGGCGGCGGCTGTCGCTGGCCAGGTTAATAGTCGCCAGTTGTACGTATTAGACTCCACAACCAGACTTCACTTCTTGGTTGATACTGGTGCAACAGTCAGCGTTCTCCCCCGTTCTCTTTAAAACGCCCCCTTCAACCAGCTGGTCCAATGCTTACGGCAGCTAATCAGACTAAAATGACGACCTGGGCCAGAAAATACTTTGAGTTTGGGACAACGGCGTAAGTTCCCTTTCAATTTTACCATTGCCGATGTGCAAAAGCCCATCATCAGAAGCGACTTCCTCAGCAAATTCGGTCTTGTGGTCGACCTACGTTGGGGGAAATTATGATACGATACTACCTCTTTAGGCATAACCTCCAAAGTTGCCTCAGTCAATTCGCTCAGGCTTAGCGCCAGCATACCTGACGACTCACAGTACTGTTCATTACTTCGACAATTACCGTCGTTTATTCGAGCAAATAACGATACTTCCGACCCTAAAGACGATTTACGCCATCGCATCGTTAGCACTGGTCCACCAGTAACTGAAAACCTTGATGCTTGTGCCCTGACAAACTTCAGGCAGACAAAAGGAATTCCAACACATGCTTGATCTTGGCATCGTTCGTCCTTCAAACAGCTGCTGGGCATCACTTCTCCATGTGGTGTCTAAAACGTCAGGTGAGTGACGACCAGGCGTTGACTACTGTTCTCTCAACAACGTCCCTGTTCCGGATAGGTATCCTATCTCCATATCCACGATTCCTCTCTTGGACTAGCCGGAAAGTCAAGCTTTATCAAACTCGACCTAGTCAGAGCTTGCTATCAAATCCCAATGGTGGAGGAAGTCATCGCAAAAGCTGCTGTGATCACTCCATTTGGCCTTTACGAATTTCTTTGTATGCCCTTCGGCCTCCGAAAGGCAGCACTGTCTTTCCAACACTTTATGGATCAGGTTCTCCGTGGCGTTGATTTCGTCTACGTTTACATTGATTATGTTCTGATCGTAAGCGCCACACCTGGCGAACATTTATTACACCTCCGAATGGTTAACGAACGCTTTGGAAACCAAGGTATAACCCGCAACCCAGACAAATGCATATTTGTCCACCCCACCGTCGAATTTCTTGGTCACAAGATCGATGACGAAGGTATTAAACCTCTCCCGGATAAATCCCAAACGATCTCGACTATCCAATGCATCAATCTGTCCGAATCCTAAGCTGATTTCTCGGTATGATCAACTATTATGGCAGATTCATTCCCAAATGTGCTGATTTACTTCATCCGCTTATCGACTTACTGAAAGGAAACTCAAAGACGTTGACGATAACCCCAGAAGTTGAGGCCGCTTTCACGGCTATCAAGCAGAAGTTTAGGGAGGTCACATCTCTCCATCATTGGAATACTACTGAGGACGCTACACTTGTCCTTAAGATGGATGATTCACGTTCCGCGGTCGAAGCAGTTTTGCAACAGTTAGTTGATAACGAATTTCAACCGCTGTCCGTTTTCTCACAAAAGCCACAACCTGCTCAGGTCAGATACAGCACTATTGGTCCTGGACTGTACGCCATGTGCTTAGCTGTGAAACATTTCTGTCCCTTTTTAGAAGGACATCGTTTCATACTCTTGACGGATCACAAGGCACTGGTGTACGCTTTCGGTTCTGCCTCGGACTGTTACTCACCCCGAGAAACGCGTCATCTGGACTATCTTTCGCAGTTCTGTGTTGATGTTCGTTATATCGATGGTCCTAACAACCTTGGTGCCGATGCATTATCCCCCGCTCATATGAATCAACTGTCATCAACACCCATCGACCTGGAAAGAATTGCGGCCGCTGAAAACAATGATCCTGAGTTGGTCCAACTTCGATCAAAGCCCTCACTGAAAGCCACGCAGTTGCCTGTATTTAACTCTGACGTAAGAATTTACTGTGACCTTGCAACCGGTAAGCCTAGACCCTTTGTCCCACAATCATTTCGTCGGGCCATTTTTGATCATTTTCATGGTCTTTCACACCCGACTATTCACTCCCCCGTAAAGTTCAATACGGACCGATACTTGTGGCACGAATTACGTTCAGACATTAGACATTTAGCTAAACGTTGTCTTAGTTGCCAAACCAGTACACTTCATCGTCACGCAGTCACTACCCCAGGTAAATTTTCACTTCCTGACGTACATTTTAGACACGTTTACTTAGGTATTGTTGGTCCTTTAGCTCATTCCAACGGTTTTACTCATCTTCTAACATGTGTTTACCCTTACACTCCTTGGCCACAAGCTGTTCCTTTACATAATACATCTACCGAATCTGTTTCCCGTGCTTTTGTCAAACCTTGGATTTCTCTGTTTGGTGTTCCATCCACCATCGCTACCGACAGAGGGACTCAGTTCAGTACCACACAGTTCCTTGATCTGAGTCGTTTATTAGGCTGTACTCACATAAGAACAACCGATTACCACCCCACTGCCAATGGCCTCATGGAGCGCTTCCATCGACAATTAAAAGCTGCCATCATGGCTAGTTCATGCGACTCACGCTGGTCTGAGCGTTTCCCTGTGATCTTCCTTGGCATTCGCAATACAATAAAAGAGGATATTGGGTGTTGCTCTGCAGAACTCGTGTTCAGCACGACTCTCAGACTACCTGGTAAGATGGTACTGGACTCTCGCACCACCGGAGAACTAAACCCCTCGTCGTACGCTGAACGCCTCAAACACCATTTTCGATCCATTCGACCAACGTCTACGCGACGTAACATACGTAAACAGCACATCCACCCCGAGTTGCACACGTGTCCGTTTGTTTTCATCCGCGTCAATGCCGTCCGAAGATCATTAACTGAGCCCTATGAAGGCCTGTACTGTCTTATCACGGAAACCCAAGTATATCGTGTTGAAATAGAAGGGATCAAAAGAATTTGTGTGCATCGACCGATTCAAACCAGCTTACGTTGGACCTACAGTCGGTAGTACAGACCCCGTTTTCTACCTTCAGAATACTCTCGCCCCTGAGTCATTACCACCT
Source organism: Dicrocoelium dendriticum (assembly GCA_944474145.2). NCBI lineage: Eukaryota > Metazoa > Platyhelminthes > Trematoda > Plagiorchiida > Dicrocoeliidae > Dicrocoelium > Dicrocoelium dendriticum. Next base: position 11,180,940 of record OX104070.1, read on the forward strand.
ACCCAATAGCACACTGATGCCAGTACACTGAGTCCTCTGTGCCATCGGACTACGCGCAGCACCACGCACACACGTTCTGGTTGCGTTGTTTCCCTTTCACATAAGCTTACTCAGTTCGTTCCGTAGGTACCTTGTCGAGCGTTTCCTTAGTGCACTCCCTAGGGGAGAGTACTGTAGTGTTTGTATTTAATTGGCTGATATTTTTATTTTCACGCTTACCTATTTCGCTGCAGTTGTTGTACTTGTTTTACTTAACTATATATGCATAACGATTAGTTTCGAGCTCGTCTTCCGTGGTTCTCACTTGGTTGCCACTGGATTGTTGTGATTGTGCGCATTGGTGCCTGCTTGATTCACGATCGGAAGTTAGGTACACGTACACTTGGGCGTACCCAGCGATCTACGGTCATCCGACGCTAAGGTGCATCAGCATATTTTATAAGTGAGGTAAACTTGACTGACTGGGTATTCTCTTTTACCGGTTTCTCCACAGTGTAGGTACTGTGTCAAATCTTGTCACAGCTTGCACATGCTGAGAAATACGCCCCTAATAATAACAATAATAACAATAATAATGAGTATTATTTTGTCATCATCATCCACATGCGATACATGGTTTTGACCAGAGGCAATACTGAGCTGGAGCCTAAATTGGTCACTGGCATGGTGCCCCGAGGACCGATCAGATATTGTGTGCCCGCTACGTTACAGACTGCTCAGACAAGCGCTGGCAATTTGGCACAGGAACACCGGCTACCGGCCACTTCAGAATGCCAACCAATGATAACTGTTTCCTCCAGAATATCTGCCAAAGGTGTGCAAAGGAAAAACCTTCAAACATCTCATCTTAGATTGACCACTTTCAGTCGGGCGCACTGTCGGTATCCTCCAGCGCACGTGGATGAAAAAGAACAAAGCTTTGGTTAGGCGGAAACAGAAGTCTTGGCACGAGGTGAAACAAGAAGAGAAAGGGGGTTCCTGAAAGCGTGGTTCTCAAAAAAGACTCGATTAACATGCATACCGAGATTGACCCAGTTTATTAATCCCTACGATGGAGAGAACTTAGAGAAATTATGAAACGCCGCTTGAATAGGAACAACCCGGCGACAACTTCCGCCGCGGGAAAATGGGTAGAGATCACGGGACACAGATCGAAGCCGTCACTTTCGAAAACCACCTGCACGCCGATCAAGGATCGACAATTCAATCAGCGAGATTACACTCCACATCTCGACGCACTGATGATGCCGCCTGGCGAGTTGGTGAAACGTTTGCAAACAAATTTCTCAGCTCGGCTAACAAATGAGCAACTGAATTATCAACCAGAGCTACCAGTTTTCCAAAACATTTGAAACACATCCCTGTCTGCCTTCCATTAATGCCAACGTATCAACCTGCTCGGCAGCATGCATGAATGTACTCTCTGTCCCCCATAGAGGAAGACATCTAGCCTAGTGATTACACCCAGCATGTCCCATTGGATACTGCCCATGAACAATGAGAGTATCACTGAGAAGGCGCGCATGCACTCACACAGGGACAGACTGCTTACATGCACATGTTAATTTGAATGAACAACACGTGCTTTTGGTTTTTAACACACTAACATATTAGCGCTATGCGTGCAATTGGCTGTATAAATTTATAGTTTTCTGAATTAGCGAAGCAAATTATCATGACACTTTTGGAACACTGACGGGACACTGCAAACATGCGTATACCGGAAGAAAACTCATAGAGATCAGATATTAAAGGATCACGGCAACTACGCCATGAGTGACAAAATGAGCTGCGTTCAAACTTATTTAAAAGAGCAAAACACACTGCAGTACAACTGAATTGCGATGGCTAGATGAAAACCGCATATACCGAATATTTCAAAGGAATGGTTATCCGAAAACCTTCATCAGAAGAAGTTTAAAGAAACGAACGCTTCAGCAACAACAGCAGTTACGAGACTAGACAAACAAACGGACAGCGCTCCCGTACATTAAGAACTTTTCCTAACTGTGGGGCAGGTTCTTATAATCACATGGAATTGCAGTGGCTTACAAACCAATTGCCAACTTAAGGAAACTGCTTTCCAAGCCTAAGGATAATGTTGCTCAGACAGACCACACAATGTTATCTACCAGGTCGATTGACGAGAACAAGGTTGGATAAACTTAACGGAAGCTACATAGACTTATCATTCCGTTTCAACCTCCTTGGCGGTAAATTGCAAATTTGAGCGTGCTGTCATTTTGAGGTTTTATTTTCGAAGGACATTTTCGAAACAGTGTTTATAAGTGTTTTGCAAAATTTGATATTTTTCAAATTTCGATAGATCTAAATAATGTTGAATCATCGTTTTACCCGGATTACAACATACCCGTTCTCAGGTACTCACCAAACCACGTCAATAATTTTCGGCTTCAGCCGCTGGTTATTTTCCGGTGTTTTTTGTTTTGTAATCTGTTTCGTACCTTGTTTTAACTCGCAACTGTTTCTGTTGACTGCACCGCAGGTAAGAGCTTGTCGGTTTCACCTTTTGATATTTGTTTCACACTATTTGAAAGCGTCATGTCGGATTCACTGAATACCTGCGCTAATGAGTGGCTGCGTTGATCAGCGAATCTAATGCTGTATGCGGTAGCGTTAACTGCTCACAGCCCGTGACGGACGAGTCTGGTGGCGTGCAGTGCTATGTATGCAACTGCAGGTACTACGAGACCTGTACCGATTTGAGCCCTGATCAGTACGCAACACTTTTGACTAGTGATAGCATGTTTTTCAATTGTCTTCTATACCCTAGCCGTCGATCTACGTGTCTTGAGGTCACTGTGGACACAGCGAGCAACGTCTGGCTGGGTAGCCAGCAGATGTGGTCTTTCCTCATATCTCTTGATCGGAAGGTGAAGTTACTGATGAGGAAAACAGGAGTACCTATTGTCGTCGGCTAATTGGAGGAATACTCGCAACGAACCTCAATTGCTGTCGATGAAAATCCGACTGTGGTGATGGCTACGGTGTCGTGTGCCCCAGCGGTCCAGAATGCCCCTAAAAAGGCCTCTGGTGTCCTAATGGAAGCTGTTCAAAGCGAGACCGAACTTATAGCCCATGTGGCCAATAAAAGCAAGGTGAAGAGGTTAAAGAAATTCTGTAGGGCCCCCTCAAATTTTGACGGTACTGAATTCATAAAGGTATTGAAGGTGGAGCACAAAGCTCCAACTTCAATCATCCCAGTTCCATTGGCGAAGAAACGCACCGTGTCAACTTCGGCCACACTTGCATAGTCTGAGTGGACTAGACCAGTGAGGGAGTTAGAGGTAGAACACAAAGCCTCAACCTCAATTACTCCAGCTACCTTTGCGAAGGAACGCGCCGTGTCACCTGCCAAACTGGTCGAAACTGGGGCCGAGTCGAAGACTCGTGGAGTGAATACACTTCGTCCTGGTGATGCTTTTACTGATGGCAGCGTTATCTTTCGTAACGTTGCTAAATTCGCGGTAGCCCTACCCAAGTAACGCATGCTGGATGACCTACAAGGCTTTAAGCTCTGTGTCAACAAGATGCTTCCACCTGGTTCCCCCGGTGTCACCATCAGGAAGCTGACCAGATTGGGGAACGTCCCTATCCATGCGCCCAATCCGCGACCCTTACTACTACATGTAGTCCTCTCAAATCCGGAGGAATGCAAAGCGTTAATGCTCTTTGTATTCATACTCAAAAGTAGTAATCTCAGCATTCAGCCGGACCTCCCATTGGCAGATTGACTAAAGTTAAAGGAAGCCAGCAAAAGCCTCAAGAGCAGGAAGGTGGCTGGTGAGCAATGCCTTCGTCTTGTGGGTTTTCATGTGGTCAGCCGGAAGTCATATTCTGCCCTACCAGAACCCCTCCTGGTAGCGAACGACTCAGAGCTGGTAGTGCTGAGTTCCTTCGAGTAGTGCTTAGCAATGTGAGTATCCTGAGGAACAAGGTACACGAGGTGGCTCTAGTTGTAGACAAAGCTCGTCCCGACATCCTTGCTTTCGGCGCAACGTGATTGTTCCCTGATATCTCAGGCGGTGAAGTAGGTTTACCTTGGTACGCACCACTTAGATGTGATGGCTCCGTTGGCCGCCAAGGTGGGGGCCTCGCTCTTTATGTGAGTTGTAAACTATTGAAGCCCTGTCGACTATCGTGTGCACTCCCTCTGCTCAATTCACAGTTGTGGTGGTATATCGAGGTCCCGCAAGTATCTCCAGGGGGTTATTGAATTTGTTCGTACTCAAGCTGCTAAGTGGTCTAATACTGGGTGACTTCAACCAGCCTGAAATCTACTGGGCTGATCTATCTTGCAGTTCGGCGGTGGGCATTTTCGGTTCGAATCTCCTCGAGCTAACCTTGCAAATGCGTTTGCATCAGTTCGCGGACCTCCCGACTAGATATATGAGCAACCAACTTCCGTCTAGCTTGGATCTCATTTTTGAGAAGTCACACGATCTCATAAGTGATATTACCTACGGCTGTCCTCTAGGAACCAACTACCATGTCTGCAAATCCTTTCGGTGTGCTCTAACTGTGTCATCAGCGTACCGCTGAGGCATGTCCACATATTTGGCGGGAATACTAATACAATGCGAGACAAAGCTTCAGTTCTACGTTGCGCGGTCACCGTGGCTGACACCGTTGAGGCAGCCTGGGAGAAATTTAAGGCATACTTTACCGAAATCTCTGCCCTTCACATCCCACTCATTAAGAGACGGGTGACACAGGCGCAGTCACCTTGGATAGATCATATAGGTAAACACCTGCTCAGGAAGCGCGCTTAGCGCTGGCGAACTTACCAACCGGCTTCATCAACCGCAACCTACGAAAGCTATCGAGTGGTTAGAAATAAATGTAAGCAACATCTTAGAATTCTTCGTCTTAAATACAAGGAGGATTTTGCTAACGCAGCCGTAACAAATCCAAGGAAGTTCTTTGCTTACGTATAGAGACGCGGAGATACAAACTCGTCTATACCGGCTTTACTACGAGTGGACGGGACCCGTGGGCATACTGACTAGGATAAGGCTTGTATACTTAACGAACAGTATACGGGTGTGTTTTCTCGTGAGGCCTCTCTACCTCAGGTTGAGCTGATCACGAAAGTTCCGGAGGATTATTGCCTAACTGAAATCATGATAACGGAGACACAAGTCTTCGGGCTATTGCAAGGGTTAAGTCCCTCCAAAGCTTCTGACCCTGATTCAACTCATCCGAAGCTGATGCATGGATTGGCCATTGAGCTAAATGGCCGTCTGACATGCACGTTTACAAGACCGCTAGACAGTTGTGCCTTACCTTCCAAATGGAAGGAGGCCATCATCTGGCTGATTTTTAAGGACAATGACAGAGCTCTGCCCGCAAACTACCGGCCTGTCAGCTTGACAAGCGTAGTAGTTAAGTTGTATGAAAAATTGGTCAAGTATTCGGTCGAGAATCACCTGATTAAGTTTAACCTTCTCAGTGCGGCACAGCTCGGATTTCGCAAGAGATTTTCAGGATTGACAAATTTATTTGTAGCCCGTAAAAGTTGGGCTGAGGCAGTAGACAACAAGCACGTTAGCGACGTGATTTTCGTTGGCTTTTCGAAAGCCTTTGATACTGTCCAACATCAACAACTCTCATAAGAGTTGAGATCGTATGGGATATCTGGAGTCGCCCTTAATTTGGTGTCTGCTTTCCTAGAGCGGAGTGAACAGTGTGTACACATGGGGCATAGCCTTTCGCTTAGATAAACTGTCCTTAAAGGGGTTCCGCAGGGCTCGGTTCAAGGACCGTTTCTTTTTGCAAGTTATATCATTGACCTACTCCAGGAGCTTGAAGTACCGTCGCTAGTGTTTGCTGATGACCTCAAGCTCTGGAAAATTGTGAATATCCCTGGTGGCTCTGAGGCACTTCAGAGCGTCTTGGATAGGCTGTGGGATTGGTCCAACTTTTGGTTAACACCTATAAATCAGGCGATAGGTTCTGTCCTCCGCATTGGATGTGCAAGTCCCCCCACGCGCTATGTAGTTGGTGGAAGTAAAGTTCATGTTGTCACTCATCAGGTTGATCAAGGTATCACCCATACCTCATTGCTTCACTTTGGGGACAATTGTAGGTAGACTGCATGTAGTGGGTTCCGTACAATGTGGTTTGTTCGCCCATCCTCTGGTGTCCTAACGGCCAATATCTTTGTGAAGCTGTGCATAGTTTTGTGCGACCCCATTTAAAATACTGTACTAGGATTGTTCACCTTGTCTTGTAAGGGACAAAATGAAACTGAAAAGGGTTTTGCGAATGCAAACAAGGTTAGTGCAAGAATTACCGGAGCAGACGTATCCCGAACGTTTGCTTAGCTTGGGTATGTACTTAATGCACTACCGCAGAATTAGTGGAGACTTGCGCTTCACTTACCGTATCTTAACGGGTATGATCGGTCCAGACTTGTCCTGGCTATTTAGTCCTGCCAAGCTGCCTAGTCTCCGTGGTCACCTGTTGAAGCTGTACAGTCTGCTTTCTGACCGTCTAAGGACGGAAACTCGCTTGTCGCGCCGGGTTATTGAACGTTGGAACTCACTTCCGGAGTACGTCGTTAAGGAGTCTACGTTGTGGATTTCGAGCGTCAGTTAGATGCTCTTGAGTGGCAGTACCAAACCTTCCCCTTCTCCTAACCGACTTGTATCCTCAACTTTCCGTTATTTTTATTTCTCACATCTTGGTATTATCATTATTTAGCTGACATTCCTTCTCTTACTCTCTTAGCTTACACTTCACGCTTTTGCTTCACCTAAACCAGCCTGGCAGGGACTGCTGGGCAGGAAAATGTGGGCAGTAATTGGTTGGACAGGGTGTGATGCGGTCTCTATTTTAGGTTTTTCAACAACTCTAGCAGACCTATCAATTCCCGATCCAACAATGCGCAAAAGAAGGAACGTTCACGGGATTATCCTATCTCTCCGGTCCCAACTGAACTTGAATTTGTATCCCTGAGCAAAAGGCCGCCATAAAAAGATATAATCCGAATTCGTTATTTCCCGCACATGAAGATCAAAAAGACCACGAACTTGACCCGGAAAATGTGAACCTTCTGGCGCGTGAAAGTACAAAAATGCGAGGGAATTTCTGGAAGCATGGCAAGCCACAGTTAATTCACTTAACCGTCACCTTGGAGTGGAAGCAGCATATGTCGCACTACGGTCAAAGGCCACTACGGCAATTGATTAAATCCAGTGGAGCAGAAACCAGACAAATGGAGCGGACAACATAATTGAGCACTGGAGTAACCACGTAATCAGCAGTAACCAGTGTAATGTCACAATGCATCAGCCCTAAAGCTTAAGGTTATAGGTCATCTATCTGTCCAACAGGCAGAGCCGGAACAAACGTCCCAGCCAATATGATCGCTCCTCACCGCGACCAAACATCGGGACATATAAAAGCGCACGTGCACCATACCCCACGCACACTCATCGAGGCTTCCCCACGCTTCGCTACTGGCTACAGGCTACTCAACAACACATGGTTGTGTCACCTCGATTGGAGACGAAACGTTTGCGACAAATTTTCCATGTTCAGAGAATATGTTGCCTGTCCCCAGTGTGACTACTACACCATGATGTGATTTCCGGATTTAGTACTAGCTGGTCAGTTAATTCTCACTGTTGTATACGTAAGGTCAAAACGCACGAGCAAGTTAAAAGGTCATTCTGATAAACGGACTACTGTAATCTGATCAATGTCTAACTGGGTGAGTACATTAAAGTGTCACAAGGAGAATGATGAACCAATAGGGAAGCAGAGAATTGGACGCTTTGTGTGTGTGTGTGTGTGTGTGTGTGTGTGTGTGTCTGGGGTTGTGTGCACCTGTCTGTTTAGACTAGGTCAAGAATGCTGACAGAATACACAACATCACCTCTCCGCCTAATCGTTTGATACGTCAAATCCATATCGATTCGGTCGTGTTTGTTCTCGGCCTGTCCTGCGGAGCTGCGGGCTTTGCGTGGTTGCGTCCGTGGAGGTTGGTGGCATATGCTCCGTTCGTCTGATACTTGTGAATAATCTCCGGGCGTTGACTGTGCGGCCATCCTCCAACCGGTAAGTGCCTGGCCCACATGCACGCGTTATTCTTATCGGATCTGATAACGTGGGCTGTCCTTTTGATGCAGTGTTGACCTTCACGCGCACGAATGTTCCGGGCTGGAGCGGAGTAGTATGCTGCTGGTAAGTGGTCTGATATCGATGGCGACGATCTAACTCGTCGGAATTATTGGTTGCAGGAATAGAAAGTGCGGCATTCAACTTTGTCCGAAGCTCACGCCCAAGCATGAGTTTAGCTGGCGTTTTGTCTGTAGCTCGGTGGTGTGCGGTTCGGTAAGAAAATAGTGCTTGTAGTACTGCATCCTCCCAACCTGTACCAGATAAGCGAATAGTTTGAATACTCTCTTTCAATGATCGATTGAACCGCTCCACCATGCCATTTGCCGCTGGATTGTACGGCGTTGTACGTGAGTGCCGGATAGCGTGAAGTTGAAGGAACGAATGAAACTCGTGGCTTGTAAACTGCGGCCCGTTGTCCGTCACTATCTCCTCTGGTAATCCGAAACGGGAAAACATATATTTCAGCCATCGAATAATGCTGGCAGTAGTCACCTCTTCACACAAATGGACTTCCGGCCACTTACTGTAAAAGCAGGTCACCACCAAACAGTTCCTTTGATGCTGAGGCGCTGAGCTAAATGGACCCATGATGTCAACAGCTATCTTGGCCCACGGTCGCATAGGATAGTCAATGGGTTGTATAGGGGATGAAACCGGCCTTGAACTCTTGTCTGCCCTTTGACATGAAGAGCAGTCATGAACAAGTTTTTCTATTTCGCGTGTCATTTTGGGCCACCAGAAGTATGCGTCAACCTTGCGCTTCGTACGAACGATACCAGGGTGGCTCTCGTGAGCACATTGTATGATCTTTTGTATCAAACTCCGAGGAGCCACAAACTTTTCGCCACGCATTAAGCATCCATCTACGAATGAAAGTTCGTGACGCAACACGTAGTACGGACGAACCTCGCCTGTGATCTTGTTATTTTGTGGCCAACCGTTTAGCAGAAACCTCTGAACGTGGCAGAGTGTCTCATCTTCCTGAGTCGCCTTCTGGAGTTCTTCCTTAGTCAGGGTTGAGATTGGTTCATTACTCAGGGAAGACACCACTAACCTCTCGTTATCATCCTCATTATTTTCTGTTTCGTTGAGGGGTAGTCGAGAGAGCCCATCCGCTACCTGATTTTCGCGTCCGGGACGGAATTTAATTTGAAAATCGTATGTTAACAATCGTGCATACCAGCGATGTATCCGAAGTGGCCTGATGCCATTTGTTCCCCGAGTAAGTAAACTAGTTAGCGCTGCGTGGTCTGTACGAAGAGTGAAGGGTCTTCCGAACAAGAACAAATTCCACTTCTCACAGGCCCAAACACAGGCAAGGGCTTCTTTTTCCCCGGCAGAGTAAGAAAGCCCCGCCGCCGACAATTTTCTGGAAGCGTATGCAATAACTCTTTCATGCCCATTTTGAATTTGAGATAGTATAGCCCCCAACCCAATGTTTGATGCATCAGTAGAGACAATCGTTGGGCAGGTCTCGTCGAAAATCGCCATAACTGGTGTGGAAGCAATGCGGCGTTTTATCTCGTCAAATGCCTTTTGTTGGGGTGGACCCCAAACAAATACACTTTTCTCCTTTGTCAGTTCACGCAGTGGCTCAGCAATATTCGTGAAATCCTGCAGGTAACGTAGGTTGTAAGAACATGTACCTAGAAAATGCTTTATTTCAGTGGAGTTCTGTGGGCAAGGAGCCTCGGTGATGGCACGTGCGTTTTCAAAACTCGGCTTCATACCGTCATTTGTTATAATGTGGCCCAGGAACTAGATCTCACTAGCATTAAATTTGCACTTCTCGAGGTTTAATCTGAGGTTAAGATCGTGTAGTCGACGTAACACAGCGTGCAGTCGTGAATCATGTTCTTCTGGAGTCTTACCGAATACACAGATGTCGTCCATGTAGACTATTTGACCAGGTAAATTGGCAAATGAGTGAACCATAAACTTTTGCCAAGCTGAGGAGCTGAACTCAAGCCCATTGGCAAGACTTTGTACTGAAAGAGTCCGTCCATAGTGAGAAATGCGGTCAGCGGTCTTGACTCCTTAATTAGAGGCATGTGAAAGAAAGCCTTCCTAAGGTCCAATTTTGAAAAGTATCGGGCGCCAGCTAGTTTAACTATTAGTTCATCCGCGGTTGAAAGCACAAACTTTTCTACCACGATTTGCCGATTTAGGGCCTGCAGATCATTGCATATTCTTACTGTACCGTCCTTCTTGAGGACTGTAACCAAAGGGTGGACCCATTCAGAACAGTTAATGGGTTCAATGAGATCATCTGCAATCATCTGCCGTAATGCTGACGAAACAGCCTCTCTTCTGGCCAAAGGAATTGGACGTGGATGAGCAATAGCTACCGGTTTAGCATACTGCTTCAGACGTATGCGGTGAACGGAGGAGGGAGCGCGCCCTATTGTTTGTTCAAATAATTTCGGGTACAGTATCTGTAGGTCTGATAGGTTAATTGCCATGATACGCATACGAGCTAGGGACGGCGTGACTCCCAGTGCAACGCTATGGCGTCGCGCCTTACGAACCTACGCCATGGAATTACATCCTCCTACAGTTTACTGGTCTGATCCGACCTTACGTCCCACCGAAAGTGCATGGGCCCAGTGGAAAACCTCGTTTACAAACTATCTTGACCTACTACCTGCGGCTGCCAACTACACTGAAGGCCAGAAACTGAAGCTTCTCAGACACCTACTTGGTGATGAGGGACAACGTCAATTTGATGCTTTGGAGCTGCAGTCACAAGATACCTTAACGAAAGCGTTAGAGGTGCTGGAAAAGTCATGGGGACAGCGTACAAATCTCTTCATGGCTCGCCTCAAATTCGGCCGACTTACACAGGAACCATCGGAAACTATAGACAGTTTCGTTGATCGCCTGATTCGCGGTGTACGACCCTGCTCGCGACGCCAGTGTTGTATACGTAAGGTCAAAACGCACGAGCAAGTTAAAAGGTCATTCTGATAAACGGACTACTGTAATCTGATCAATGTCTAACTGGGTGAGTACATTAAAGTGTCACAAGGAGAATGATGAACCAATAGGGAAGCAGAGAATTGGACGCTTTGTGTGTGTGTGTGTGTGTGTGTCTGGGGTTGTGTGCACCTGTCTGTTTAGACTAGGTCAAGAATGCTGACAGAATACACAACACTCACAGCGTTGCTTCAAGGCTCGGCCCTTTTCTGAAACCGTCTATCACAGTGACTTGCTATCTTCCTCGCAGTGGAACTTAAAGCATTTGGTTAGCCCCGATAGCTATGTGTAGATTAGAAAGGAAATTAATATCTGTTTTTGGAAGTTGACATGAAATCTAAGCTCCGCCTTGTAGCATCAATTCCAAACCGAAAGGCTGTATTTTAAATGCATGTACGCTAGCTAAAATTCAGTCACGGACTAAACTAACTCGCTGTCCCATCTCACTGATATTTGCACCATTTCCTTTACTTTGGAGTCAGCTCCTTTATTGACTTATTACCCGTGACCTCTAGTTTTCTATGAACGTATTTACCATGATGAATTTTGATTTCATTATGGCAGAACAGTCCGGCACTTAAAACTTCTCAGTATTCGATTAAAACCGATGCATGTCTGTGATAATAATCTTGCTTTTGACTATTCTGTTACCGAAATTTGTTAGTATAACTTGCAATATTAACCCACACCACCTAGACGACAATAAAATTTGAATAGCGCAGTAAGAAGACGAAGACAGCCAAATGAACACATTTCGTATTGCCTCATCAGTGCTTGTACCGAGAACTCGCAATAATATTTATTCAGTGAAGTGTGCGACATCAAGACTTTTGAAAAATTTGGCATGAACGACGCGTTAATGAATTCTGGTCTCGCTACTACATTTTTTCTTTTAATGTAGACCGTAAAATTTTGAGAGAGAAATTCAGGTCATATTTTTGCACAAAGCTATCAAAGCTGACACATAATATCATAATTTACATGTTCAGAAGGCTATCATCATCATCCTACACGTTAGCCAGAGGTGGGAAACACCTCAGCTACTATACCGCAATACATAGAAAAAAGGGGAGAGAAAAAAGCAACCGGTGCAAGCCGGCTGAGCTACCGGTAACGGATGGGCATCGTTCCGGTAAGCTACCAGCCGGCTACTGTGCATCAAAAAAATTGCTATGCAAAATTATATAAGGCTAAATAATGAGATCGTGGTTGGAGGGGGAGGCTAAGAGGGGTGGGGTAGGACAAAGAAACTCACATCACGAACGCCACCGACGTCGGCTCCTTGCCATGTCAGCAAGTGTGTCCATAAAACGTGTTCATCGTCTTTCGGACCGCAACCAGGAAGCCGAGACGCTCCAATCGAGGTCAGCTCAGAAGTGAGGGCCTTCATTCCTCTCGACCAAGTCATTGCTTGGCCACCCCTCCTCTTCTTCCATCACCCCCCCCGCGAGCAAACAACGTACTTCGCGGGAGTCGGTGGGTTGACATGCGTAACAGGATGCCCAGCCATCGGAGCCTGGTGCGTGCAATAACGGTGCTGGGCGGTTCAGTTCCTTTCCTTGTGCCGTAAACAAGGCATCGAACACGCTCGTTACTCACGCAGTGTTTCCACCAGATGCGAGCTAAATTACGAAGGCACCGATGGTCGAACGTAACTGGCCTCTTCAGGTCCGTTGCTTTAAGGGGCCAAGTTTCACAACCGTACAGCAGGGTCGAACGTACCGCTGCATTGTACATTCTACCCTTCAAGGCAAGAGTGATGTCGCGCCGGCGCCATAAGTGGCGAAGGTTAGAAAAAGCGTCCCGAGCTTTTGCTATACGGTTCTTGATCTCGTCTGCAATCTCACGGGCGCTGATACCACTTCCCAGGTAGTTGAATTTTTGAACGACTTCTAGCTGAATCTCACCAGGGGTCAGCAAAGGAGGCGGTCCAGACCAATCTTGGAGGAACGCTTTGCACTTTGAGGGTGCGAAGCAAAACCCGAAATGACGGACAGCTATTGCTAATCTGTCCAGTGCCGCTTGGCAGGTTTGCGAGCTGTCACAGATTAGGGCAATATCGTCAGCATACTCTAAGTCAAGAAGTCACTCTCCTGGGAGCTGATCCACTCCTTCAAAGTTGTGTCCTGTGAATGCGATTTCGATGATTTCGTCAACAGCGAAGTTGAAGAGGAAAGGTGACAGCGGGCATCCTTGTCTCACACCGCTGGAGATATTAAAGGGCGACGACAACTTGCCGTAAGCCCTCACTCTGCCCGAGCTATGCGCATATAATGCTCGGATAATATCCACATATTTCTCTGGTACACCTTTCCTGGGTAGACAGTCCCAAAGTGCAAGTCTATCCACAGAATCGAATGCACCTTTGATATCGAGGAACACGACAACGGTGGGCCGCCAATATATGTGACGGTGCTCCAACAACTGACGCAAGGTGAAGATGTGGTCAATGCAGCTACGACCTCGACGAAATCCAGCTTGCTCTTCACGAATCTGGCTTTCACGAGTGCCTGTCAGTCTGTGAAGGATGACAGCGGCAAGCAATTTGGAGGCGATGGAGATCAGACTGATTCCTCTATGGCTGTCGCATTCCGATCGTGAGCCTCCCTTGAAAATTGGGACTATGACGGAGCGGCTCCAGTCGGCTGGGACCGTTTCCTGCTCCCACAGTTTAACTAGCAATTCGTGTAAATTATCCACTAGAGCAAGTCCCCCGAATTTGGAGAGGGCTGGAGGAAGATCATCAGGTCCCGCGGCTTTATTGAACTTCAACAGTCCGATCTGACGTTCGACTTCTGAGCGAGAGGGTGGATCCAAAGGGACAGCCCTCGGAGCAGGGCGATCACTGGTCGGCGAGAAATATAACAATTCCGTCCGATTAAATTGCCTTTCAAAGTGCTCAGCCCAACACTCCAAGCGTTTTGACAAGTTGTGAATAGGCTGTCCACTCTTGTCACAAATTGTTTCACTAACACCATGTCTTCTGGCGCCCGATTCCCTTATCAGACGGAATAACTTACGATGGTTACCATGAGTAGCTGACCCTTCCATCTCTGATGCACGATGAGACCATCAGGATTCGCGGTCTCTCTTCAGGCTAGCACGGAGCTCTTTGCGAGTTTCAATGTGTTCGCTTTCAGCCGGAATATGCCGGCGAGCGTTCGATAAGTTCCAGAGACTGTGAAAGTGACCCAATGTCCATGTTGGCGATTAGACACACCACATGAGGATTTTCCTACTGCAAGTAAGGTCTGGTGAATATGAGACCAGTGACCTTCAATTGCATCCAGTGAGCGTTTATCCAACTCGCATGACGGCGTACTTTGATAGGCATTCAGAACAGCTGGCTTCGCCAGTTGACTGGTGTCAATGCGCTCACAACGTCGTCTTGGGGTTCGCCAAAGCGCAGCCGCATGCCAGCACATACAAGTGCATGGTCGGTGTCAACACCTGTGCTCCAAATCGAGCGACAACTCTGGATGCAGCCTCTCCAGCGGTAACTGATTGCAATGTGATCGAGCTGCGTCCAAGACTGGTTCGAGGCTGGTGGGCGCCAAGTCACCCTCCGGCGGGTGCTGTGTCGGAAGTTAGTGCTGTCAAGAAATAAGCGAACATCCTCACACAAATGAAGTAACCGCTCGCCGTTATCATTACGGGAGCCTACACCATATTCGCCGCCTAGATGCAGCTCATCAGTGGATAATTTTCCAAATTGAGCGTTCAGATCCCCAGCCAGCACTACAGTGTCCGAGCTTCTTCTGTGGCTAAGGAGCTCGTTCAGTTGACGATAGAAGTCGTCTTTTACCTAGTCATCGCCACAGTTTGTCGGTGCATAGGCAGCGATAACGAATAGACACCTGTTAGTCCCGCGCGACTTCGAAGTTTTGAACGAGCCAACCAATCGGACCGCACACATCTGGTTACTGATTGCGATCCAATCAACCAGAGCAGCTTCATCCCAGGGACTCAGGGCAATACCAAAACCGGCTTAGCCGGTGCTCGAAGCTGCATCGTCACTGGATAGGCGCAATGAAAATTGCTGCTAAAGTCACCTAAAGGGGATCGCAGAGTGAGCACAGCGCTCGAGTCTTGCAAGCAGGTCTTCAATAAGCAGCAGATATCGATCGAGAGGGTCTCTAATGTTCGGGCAAGTGCTGCCTGTTGACCGGTCTGAAGCAATGTGCGAACATTGAGGCATGCCAATCTGAAGGAGGATCGAGGGCTCCAAATGGAAGCTGATGAACTGGGCTCGACCGCTTGGTTGGACATGGATCTGTTGACAGGGCAGGAATGACGCTCCGCGTTCACATGTGAGTTCAAACCAAAAGACAAGCGATTACTGAAGCAAGGTCGGGGAGGGCCGAGAATTGGGGGGTTGAAAACAGGGTGGATAAAAGTGAAGCTGAAACGGGATGATAAGAGCGAAAAGGCGTAAGTTGGGGAATAAGAAGACGGAAAGACTTGAGCAGTAGCATCCAAACCCCTATCCACCCTGTTCGATGCAGCAGATAGGGCACCGTTGATTATCCTCTGCGGTGGCCAGAGCATCAGAAATTTGTTTGAGGAAAGATTCATTGTATTGCTTGGGCAAGATACTGTCAGGTGGCCTGGGCCTAGACAGGAGAACGATTAGGGTTCTCAAGCAAAGCTTTTGGTTCAAAAACTTGACCGCAAGGCAGCGGGTTTGGCACTGGACTACAAGGAGTCCGTTTTAAGGAAAAAGGAGCCACCCTCATTCCAACCCCCAACCTGGAGGACCAGGAGGCTGAGTTTGTCTGGCCTCTAACCATTGACCAATCTGGTATAAGTGACTCTGAAGGTGCAAAAATGCACCACCCAGTATAGCTCAATGGATCACTGAGGCACACAAACCATCGCACCACTGTAAGGTCCAGCCTCATTGCGACGGCCAGAGGGCTATTGTAAATACAAAATGTTTAGCCATGTGTAGAGCCCGATAATTCCGCTTAATTCCCTGTCTTCATTATTGCTTACAAATATTTTATACTGGGTATAAGCAACATGTCTCGGTCAGCCATGTGGTATCAATAAAAAATAATGCGTTTGCCTGATACGAAAGATTGCCAGCGAAGTCATATTTCTTCAGCAGACACAAAAGACAATCCGTAAATATCCCAAAATAAAGAACCCAAGAAGATTAGGTTTCAGACTGCACACTCTCTGTAAGCGTTAAATTGCTTAAAAATCTTGAGCGATACGCGCAGCCACCGGTTGTCCAATTTCAAGACCGGAACGGCTCCGCAATCCCCAGGATAAGTCAAAAACGCAACCTCGTTGTAAGTGTGGTGCTATTGAATAATAAGAATAAATGTTAAAGTGACACATTAAAGGGTTTCCCCATAAACAAACGCCATAAAAACTTCGCTGGATACAGCAGAAGACCGATCTAAAAGCTGAACACAAAATGCAAACACGTAGGCGAAGCGGTAACCGAGCAGCCCCGCTTCGAATTAGGTCAATACACCAAGTGGCTATGTAAACATATAGACATATGCCGATCAGTCAAACTCGCCTGATGTGGCAATGATTGATAGGGCAAAATACACCAATGGCATAGTTTGGAAGATCGATTGGATGTGAAAAGATAGACAGGTTCGGAACAGCTGATTGGCGGAGTGCCTGTCATATGTAATCTATGCTGCCACTCTCTGCGGCGTCTGCGATGAATTAGCATTAATTAACACATCAAGTGATGAAGGGTGTAAAACCAAAATGAGTCAGGCGGGTTCGGATAACCATAAAAAGTGGGCTGGAAGAGCAAAGTCGAATGATTTATCAATGTTCAAGGGGTGGGTAAAGCTGGCAGCCGGGGTTCTGGCACATGCAAAAAGAAATGGACTGTCTATGATAAGGTGTTGTGGAGGAACACTAGAGGTGAGAGTTCCAACTCGATTGGACAAACTGATCTCTCCGACACACTCACCACATTTTTCTGTTGGCTGAGCAACTAGTTGAATAATGTAAGACAATCACTTTTTGCACTTGCAACTAGGTCGCAGGTTCCAACGGGCATCGCTGGGCATGCTTGAACTCTGAGCGAATTAAAAAACAACAGTCCAAGTTGGCTGACACCATATCTTGGAACATATTTGGAATCGTTTGGGAAGTCATCATTTCAGAGTGTTTGGTAGACGCCTGGTTAGTATATTTATAACATTATCATAAATATATTAATCTGTCATCTACCAAGCCTTCTGAAATTGGCTGACACCAGTTCTCTAAGTTGGCTGCGAAATTCTGAAGTACTTTATGCTACAGTTGATACAGTCAAAAAAATCCTATCTCCCGCTCCACACGGTTTCATAATAGGCTGCCCATGCGTTATAACCTGCAATTGACAATGCATGCGTAGTTGCAGGACGTGTACCAGGGAACATCTACTGTAACGATCCGTGTTTATTTCTGTAACGCATTCGGCAACAAATAATATGAATTTCTCCTCCACAAGCTACGAGTATGTGGTGTTAGTGGACAACCGCACCAGTGGATCCAAAATTCCTGGTTATACGAAAGTAAAGGATGCTAGTCGGCGGTCACGTAATTGTATGGTTATCCGCTATTAGTAGCGTACGCCAAAACACGGTGATGGGGCCAAGCATGTTCCTAATCCACATCAAAGATCTGCCTCAGTTTCTCCGGTCTCTGTGCGCGCTGTTTGAGGACGACTATGACCTAATTAAGCAAGGCCTTAACTGCTTTTCCATACGTTCTTCAGCATTCCGCTTCAAGGTGAATTTAAACAAGTAGATATTCATGCGCCTGAGGAAAAGGGTAACTAACGAACTTACACACTCAAACGGCGATAGCTACCTTCCATTGACACTACGAAAGTTCTATGAGTACTTTGGTGCTTCAAGCTCCATTCGTGGACAACGCCAACAGATTACCCCTAAAGAGATTGCACAGTTTTTGGCGCTCAGTTGCAGCTTCTGCGTCTTGTCTGCAAAGTGGTCATTCACCACTTTTCGTCTATCAAAAGATCACTATTAGATTACAGCTAGCCTTCTGTCTATCCGATCACTCCAGGCGGGACGTAGACCGAACGGATCCAGCAGCTTGTTTACAGGCTTATCCCGAGTGTACGGGACTTTCGGTACAAAGATCGTTGCAAGAAACCGAGGCTCTGAACCTCATGATCTCATCAGTTGCTCGTCGATCTCATGGTGACTAAGCCCGTATAACATTTCGGTGACTCCCCATACTTGTGCCGAAGTTGTGCTTGCGAACGTCGTGAAGCACGCCATGCAGCACGCCATGACACCGGTATAAGCTTGTGATGACGAATGTGTAGCTAGTTCCCCAGCACTCTGCTTCGAACGGAGAATGGTAAGGGTTTGGAACAGTCTTTCAGAACATGTTAGCCAAAGCTGTACAACAGTTCAAAATAATGTTGGATTTATATTTCAGCACCATTCAGTTCCCAGAACTACTGCGCTCTGAAAATGACATCCCGTTTTGTGAGTCCAGTGGTGATTTGAGCTGGATATCTTTATTGCCACTTAGGAAAATGAGGAGCGATTACAGTACGAATAAGTAACATATAATTTTTATACTTATTTATCATATTACGATGCAGCAGAGCTCTAAATTTGTACCTTCCACAACACACTAGTCAATATTAGTAATTGCTTTTGCTATAGCACTTAACTAATCTAAGCTTTCTAGTGCAGGCAAAACTTTTCAGGAATGTAGTTCTTAGTTTAGTCTTCGCTTTTTCACAATACTGCAGATAACACTAAACTGCAATACTGCTCTCCACAACGCATTTATATTTATTCGGAGTCGGGATTCTCACAAGCACTAAACATTGTAGGCATAAGCCATTGCGACAACCATGGGTCTTTTAACAATTTCCAACTAATGTCCGCATTTACCACCTGTCCATTTTTTGCGAATGTATTTAGTAGAAGAACACTACATGATATTTCTACTGGGATCAAGAATACTTATGTGCATAGTCACATTACCATAGAAGATAAATAACGCTTCCCTGATGTCGTGTGAAATAACTAATAGGCCTCAATACCTTAATTAAGCAGAGGGGATAAAATGCCAGTTGGGAGTTCGCAGAAAGTATGGAACCATCAAGAACTGCAGTCCGATGTTTTAAGGAGAATTTTCAGCTAACTGTTTTATGATCATATCGAGTGAGATGATTTAATTTGCTGGCAGTTATCGAGGAAGTTCCGGGTGTTGGATACAAGTACTTTTGTACGCTTGCTTCTTTTAGGCATGAGCACATGTTGAATGTATCCACTCGTGAGAAGCAAAGTTATGAACACTGCAAGTTTCACATTTCTTTTACAAAATTGGACAAACAACTTTTAGACAACATATGATCTCTACCTAAAACTTTATTGAGGGAATTATTTGCTGATACACAATTATAAACGTCAGCTAAATGGTCCTCTTCACTGGGGCTGCTTCCACGTGTGCTGTGCATGTAATTTACCAGCGAGCATGTGACGCAAAGTCAAAATTACTTAAACACATTCAGGAAAGATGTGTACAGATGGAAGTAAAATTTGTGAGGCGAGGTCTAGCGGGTAATAGGTAATGCAGCCACCGACCAAATTTTGTTCCTGAACAATTCGACTAAACCTAAGGAAACCGACAGAAAGCAGTTTCTTTGTCACAAAGTTATGACAAGAAGTTTCCGTAGGTTTGACTAGATTGTGTTCATTTGAGAATATGAAGTTGCGGCTTAAAGAAGGCGTATTCGGCACTGGAATGGTAAGAAGTAGCACCAAAATTTTAATACGCTGATGATGTTCGAAATAGTACTCGTTCAATTGTGGCAATACTTCCAGAACTTTCCGTTGCATGTGCTTTACTGTAGGGGTCTGACAGATTCCTCGGCGACAAGGGGGAAAGCAAAATCGCTTGGGAGAGGTAAAAGCATGTGGTAATTTAGGAATATATGGTTACACGAATAAGGCGTTGTTGCCGACGTACACTAGGGAGACAAGGTAAAAGAAGGAATAGGAAATAAGCATGGATGGCGATGTAACTGAATGACATACATTCAAGCAAAGAATTTAAGAAGCCTCACCGAAGGAGCTTTGGGTTGCTTTAGCCGAACAATGGGGAATGGAGGCTTACCAGTATACGGAGATGATTTACGACCCCTGCTCCTCTTCGGGCGATGTAAAGTCTCGTTACAATTACGCGGTCCCCGATAAGCATAGCACGGTTGTCGATTCACAAAGCATCGTCGCTATATTCCAACGAAGCAGTCTTTTAACTTCCCGTCAACTCATCAGGCTCAGTTGTTTTCTCCGGGGATCTATTCGGAGGTTATTACGTAGATGGTCATCAGTTCTTACCGCATTGTTAGTATGTGATCTTTTGAGATAATCTGCATTATTTTCTAAATGCATGGTACGGAAGCTCTTTTAAGGTAACGTGCGTAACTCAGCTTCTCTAGTACTTTTGTTTTTGTTCGCATCTAGCAAATGGACTGAGCCCCTGGCAACTATACATTGGTGGATTTCAAGACGGAAGCTGTGCTAAATCGTACCCTGCTTGGCTTTTCAGGAAAGGCGCTTCAGCTCTGGTTTAAGCACGGCGTTCTTTGATCTTGTGTTTTAGTGTTTAGGCTGAAAGTGGCTTCTGTTTTTACAACCAATGACACGCTAAACTAAGAAATATCCCCAACACTGCTCTTGATTTTAATGAAGCAACTTGGGGAAAGTTCGGTACCAAGCCCATACAGTGTCGGTACGGCTAACATAAGGCCTGTTTTCCCGTCATTTATAACTAATGCCACATTCGGTTGTATTGCATCATCTCGAAAACGTATAGCTGATGTTTGTCAAGACAAGAATGCGCTTTAGGCACTAACTAAGGATGAATGTTCGATGTTCACAGCAATGGCGTTTTCAAAGTGAAGACATTTTGGGTAACCTTTAAAGCTGCAGCACTTACAAACATTGCAGAAGATGCCTAGTTCGCAGTACTGCAGAGCACCTGCCGAGATTAAAACCTTTTCTATCTCGGTAGTGGGTTCCACAGTAACTAATAAGTTGAAATCCCCCATAGTGCTCCTAGTTTGGATAACGAGTAAATTGCACCGCATTTGGGGCTTCTGCTTTGAGCTTCGTCTAAATGCACTATGACTATTGGTCCAGCTAGTCAGAAAACTTGCTTTTCAATGGGATGACGACATACAGGCCTCTCACTGCTACTTTTAAAACCGTTCTTGTCTGAGATGTGTGCTTCTGTGATCACTGGTTTCAAAGCGCCTCAGAGTAGAATTTCAGTTGTTTGATTATCGTTTTTTCGATATTATTTTTAGTAGTGTTTATAACAGACGTAACTGCAGGGTGTCATTCCTTGTGAAATTGACCGCTTTCAATTCGTACGTGACTGAGGGCCAGGTTTATGTTCTGCAAGGATCATTAGAGCTGCAAGTTGTTTCTCGAGTGTTTCCATCATAATGAGATCCAAAGATGTTACACAAGTAATCGCTTGGCAGATCGCGTGTTTACCTATGCTCCCCATTTTCATCGCTACAAGACTAGCTAAACTGTCAACCGCCGACCACATTCATCTGGCTCCTTACCCAAGTAAGAGTGAGTGATTTGAACCTTGTCAATTATGTTTCCGTGGAAGCAGGTTGCGTAGCCCATATACTCAGATGTTACTACTTTGCGTTAGTGCATACGTTTTCAAGGAAGTGGACTAGACGTTTATCAGCTGTTCGGCATCAGCTGCCAACTGGTCCTACTTCCGTGGTAATGTAAGCAAACACTTGACGGATAGCATAGCTGAATGCGCTGCGCAAACCCAGAAGGCGTTTCGCTATAGCATTTCTACTTTGTGAACAAAAGAACCTAGGTTGGCTAATTGCTTAATGTTTACCTAACAGCATATACTCTTCTTCTGGCGTTTATTTTAAGTCAACTCAAGTCAAAATGAGCATTATGTAACCAGCTTGGTTCAGTATCAGCACTTTACAATATCAACTACGGATTAGCTAAAAGTACATTTTCAAAATTTTTAATTTGTATGAATGGAAAAAGGACACGTTGCAGAGGCATCAGTTGAGTAAACGGCCAGTGTAAACATGAAGTAAACGAATTTTTCTGGATAGAATAATCTAAAGCTGCATTTTGCTGGGAGGCAGGTTTTACAAGTTAGACTGCCAATCGAGATGAGCCATCTTCCAGTACGAGGTATTTTGAGATATTCTCAAAAAGTAGACAAAGGACAGAATTGTTGACCTAGGAAATAGTCTGACAAAGATCGAGATTGAAGTATTCTGTGAAAACTAACGTATGCATAAAATATTTTAAAAAAGCTGTTTAATGAAAAGGATACGGCTGATTTAAAGGCCCCGCCCACACACCAACTTCTCGAAATTCTACCACTGAGCACAACGCTATCATCCGACCTGCTGGTTACGCCGCTTTAATCAATTTCCACCATGGCAGAACGTCCACTCAGATCGGAAAAGAAGGCGGCTTCAAAAATCACTTGAGTGTAGAACGAGCTACGGATGTCGCTGCTTAGAAAAACTTGATTTCGGTGCAACTTTGGTGTGTTTGGATGCCTGTTTCTCTGCTTGCATGCTAAGTTGGCTGGCGTTGAGGTCGGTACAATCTACTCTGTATTGTGTATTATATATTCAAGGTAGGTGATGTAAATATTAGGATCGCGTCAACACAGCTGCGGGTTATAGAAAACGAGTACGGCAGCCAAGTAGGAATGGGCACAACATAAATAGTCTTTTTCTATGCTGATCTAGTTTTGTGTCTGGGATCAATGGATAAATCTCACTTCCGGCTACTTGGAGAACGTAGATACACGTTCACGGTCAAGGAGTCGAAAAGCTGTAAGCTGGTGCACATTGCGTTTTGACCGTACGACAGCACTACACTCCACAATCGGTTTTGAAGTTATTTGACACCCATAGGTAGATATGTTAGACACTTGAACCGGGAGCCATTGGCATGTTCCTCGAAGTCGCTACTCCGAAGATACCGAGTCACGGCAGACAATGTTTGTCACACGGGTTAACGAATGAATGCAAGGATCATTAGGAGTGCTCTAGTGTGCGCGAACTGTGACCTGCAGACTAAACGGGACTGCCATTTGCATTGAAACCAACCCTGGACTATTCATTTGTTTCGGTTACGAACCCAGTGCTCGAATGAACCCATGCTAGCTGCATTGGTTATTTCACTTTTTTAACAAGTACTCGTTTGTGTTTTCGCTAACAGGTAGAGGCTAAATTAGGTGCAGTTAGTTAATTTGATTGCAAATCATATCACAGACCAATTTAGGCATAATACAAAATAGCAAGATCAAACACAAATAGGCAAAATAGCTACTAAACAACCTTTCACGTCTCCGCTATATACTTGCTTTATTGATGCGGCAATTTGTCAACGCCTCCTGTCCACCATCCAATACACAACAAATGATTGGTAACAAGCAAGGAAGTCAAATAAGGCGAAACATTGTTATATATGAAATCTTTTAACGCAGTTTTATTTGATGAAGCGACGGGGGACACTATACTTTGCACTTAATCCCTGTCTGGCCTTTGCCATTTCGATGTTTGTATCGGTTTAGTGCACTATCAAGTACTGGACAGTGACCTGCAGAATCTGACCAGATTACCATTGGTGGCTGCCCAGCTGTACATTGTTTCAAGTGATGACGAAGGCCGTCCCCACTTCCTTTTCGACATGACTTTTGCTTTCATAAGGAGTGCCACTGAAATGGCTCATCTGAAAGTCTGCAAATCTTTCTAATTCTGATGAGTAGTAGTGAGGATTTTGGTATAATTCATCTGATTCATATGTGTCACTTCCATTCAACAGGTTTAGGTTAGTCTGGAAAAGCACCAGACGCCGGCTTTTCGACCTTCTAAGTCTCCTAAGTGGTGTGCCTCCCAGCGGACTCCTGCCGGGTTCCGTCCCCATGACTTCAGGATGCCAGCAGCTAGTGCCACGTCGCCATGGGTCAGCCGCGGATCGGCGTGATTGAAAGTTGGCTATGATATAGCCCGGCTCATCTTCTACTGTCATGCCAGTTACGAACTGTGCAGAGGCCAATGACTAGCCTCACAAGCTATTAATTTCTGATTCTGCAGAGTTACAACCAGTGAACTGCAATCACGTCAATAGTTTAAGCAGCTGTTGATTAATACATTGCCGACAAAATGGACATCTTATGGTAGTATTTTAGGGACCGTACATGATTCCGACAATAAGCAATCGATGCATCCACGGAAACAATGCCACCCATGAACTTATTATAAAGTAGGATGGTGCCTGGGCACTCCGCATATATTTCTACCATCAATGTACTTTCCCATCTATGAATAATGTAAACTGTTTGAGCGCTGACAAAACTGCTGGCAACAAAAACGTTTTCATTTGTCTCGGCACATCCCACCCTCCACTTGTGCTATTTGAGTTCCAATTGTTGGAACCCTGCTTCGAAGTTAATTCATGGTCCGACATCCGATAGCTCGTTTGCTGCAGGAAGTTGCTGGCCCCATCTTTGTCTACCAAGAAATATACAGCATAATGTTTCAACCAGGTGACATATGCAACCAAGTTTCTCTAACACAATAATATAAAATTTGAAATTACATTCTTCTTTCAAACATAACACACTAAGGAGAATTTATTAAGTAGCTGGGAACAATATTATATCACAACAGTTACCAACTCTGCACAAGGATTACATTTATAGGACAGGGAATCTAAACTCCGTATCTCTCAGATTCCACATATAGTACCGAGTGTAGAGAAAAAGGCACAAATCATACTATGGCTAATAACTTCTAAACTTTGCAGCTCAGATAATGATACCTAACGTGGTAGTAGCAGTGGAAATAAGCTCGTAAATAAATTTGCTTCGGCATCACTTCACGCCAAATGTTGAAAATATCCTCGAAATTATGAGCCAAAATTTACCTCAAAACCATGTTTATACTCAATACTTTCAAGTAGGTGTAAGCGCTAAACCGACCGCAGACTGCAGTGCCCTGTAATACTGATATAATCAAATTTAAATCCCAAAAATGCCTCAACAGGCGCTGAAGAAAACGGTTTGCATTGTAAATTGCATGTGCAAAAGAAATAGTATAACTTGTTTTTACAATGTACGGTGTTGAGCGGTTAAACAAGTTTTCGTCATTGCAAATCATAGTCTACAACGAAATTGCTTCAAAATCCATCCATACAGCGAGTGTTCGAAATGACCCATTTAATCTATGATGTCGTTGTTCGGGAAGAAGGTTTCACAAGCTGTGATGTGGTCAAATGCGATCTATACCGAACGAATCACTAAGAATGATTGCAATGAGCACTACTTGCCGAACTGCATCTTTTAATTGTGGGCATACTTTCCTGTGAGAAAAACGGTGCTGATGAATCTGGACAAAACGCGCGGGCAGGATGAATGCAAACGCACGATACAGACGACGAGCAGTGACTTCGAGTTTACAGGAACCACAAAGCATGTATTTGATGTTTATTCGAAACAAGCGCATTCATACTTCCGCAGAAAACAAAAGCGATTACTGTTGTATTGTTGATGACAGAAACGAAATCCATCTCCAATAAAGTTGGGTTGTTCGTTTGAATAAAGCGTGGGCAAGATGTCCCAATAATCTACTAAGCATTCAGACTTTCTACATAAAATAGCTATCCGTCAAGGTGGACAAATGCAAAGCTTTATAGATGCGCCACCGATACAAATATTTGTTATCGTACCACGCACAACCTGCAAAATATTTCCAAGAATGTATGTTAGTTCAGTCGCACGGAACGATCGCCATGGTTCAAGGAGGAATGAGTAGCCTACAAATAATGGAACTTACCACAGGAACCCATATGAAATGAGTTGTTACGCTCCAATCCAAAGCTGGAAATTATAGCAGATATAATAACACATCACACCGGACAAGTCACGGTGTCCAGTGATATGGAATTTTAATTTTAGAAGTTAGATTCCATGTTAACAGGGATTGATATGATCGTACTGCTTGGTGGACGCTGCTAAAAGTGATTACTGGCCTCGAAACGGTGTGGGGCCAAATGAACTACCAATAAAATGGTAATCATCTGAAACAAAGCAATCATTATACCCGTCTAGTCGTTTCTTTTGCATTAAATGTTGCAGGGCACAATATGGTTTCCGCAATTTAGTTGTATGTGTTTTCAAGTGGATCCATTATAACGGGCCATTAAAATACTTATCCCTACTTACCTTAAAAAAGAATTGGAAAAGTTCTCTTATATCTCCAAGTAGTGTACGTATCTCAGTGATTATAAACTACAAGATGGTGAGCGGAAAATATTTCTGTTATTCGCTCATTAAACAGACACCCTATGACCACTGTCGACAGATACAACTGGGAATGGAACTATGAATATAGTGATTGACGGCCTAAGCCAAGATCACTTGACCATTAAATCGTACAAGCATTGCTTGCTACGGTAACTCCCAATTTGGATAATGTTCCAATGACAGTAATGGTCAAGATGTAATACAAAGTAAACCGTGACCACAAATTTAATCACCTGTCGCAAATTAAACACCCAGCGAATCATTCAGAACCCAATATTGCAATAAAGTGGGTATTTCTAGTCTCTTCATAACAGCGATCGTGTATAATGACCCTTCATATGTATTGATATGTTGTGATTTACTTATACAACTACCCATTGAATTGAACTAAGCACACATTATTACCACAAGTTAGTAGCAAATTTACCATTTCAGAACATTAAGGCTGGAGATCACAAAGGAAACTCGTGCGAAAGAGTTAGTGCGTAATTACTTGCCTACTTTATTTATCAGCGTTTCTTTAGCTTATAGGTAAAAGACTGGTGTTTGCTTAAAAACGAATTTGATCTCTATATTCCCGAATTTGTAAGACAACCGAAATTCATAAGCCTTTGATACCCACGCGCTATTAAGGACTTGAGAATCCGTTTATTTCACCCTCGCGGTGAAAAACCGGAGTACAAAACTCGTTTTTTCAACTAGCCCTCACCGATCTAATCGTTTGCGGAGGGAATGCAAAAGGACCCTTTCGACAAATGGGATGCCAACTGACATGTCTGTCATGTGCAAACGAATCACTTTGGACAATCGTTGACAGAGAAGCACACTGATAACAAACTGGATTAGTCACAGGGTCTATTTCTCATAGATGGGACAAGACATTGCGAACAGGCAGGACTAGTCGGTGTATGTAAGATAAGGAGTTTAGTACCGGAGGCGCAGCTCCCCTCAATCAGCGTCAAGATATGCTTTAAGCACCCTTGTAAAACAATTTCAGCAGTGAATAAGGTCGATTTTCTAAGAGCTACCGACTGAGTATACATAAAAGACAACTCGAAGTTTTACGCACATCTGTTCAAATCTAACTACAGGCAGACAAGGCCTATCAACTAACTTTGAATTACTGATCTCTAAGTTTTGCGTGAAGCATCTCTGGTTGTGCGATTCGGTCAACTCCAGTCGCTCAAGTACCATTGATCTCACTCGATGCACTACCAAACCAAGTACAAAGTGAAGTTAAAAGGGATCAGTTTACTTGAAGGGACAGTTCCAAAACTGCCGTTGTGCGACCGGGTTGCGACGGAGCCTCCAGCACCCATCGGTCCAACCATTAGAGGAATTCCGGATAATTGGACTGCCACTTGCTTAGAAGGATTAACACCCGTCGAACCCACTAGATCAACTCAAAGCACAGCAGTGGGGAACATCTCAAACCCCCCACAAGGCCTTCTAGCGCTTAGACAAGTTGTGCACCTAACTGTTACCACGTCATCCACATTGCATCTCATTAGCGGTGGTGCACCGGCAGACGCTCAAATAGGGGGATAGGCTGGCCCGGGCAAGTAGAAAAAATGGCTACAACCACCCAAGGACACCAGCCTCGCTTTCTTTCACTTATCGGTTGAAGATTATGGCTAACTGGTTCCACTAAGTTCTACTATGATCCAATTGCTTCAGACAGATAGCCTAGAAACTTAACTTTAACTGCCTCACCCAGATTTTAGCTAAGAAACACAAAAACATTAAGAAACTATCATCCAGCTCCTCGCCATAAAATCCGTCATCACCGGGAGTCAAATCGTCTTGGATAAAAATAACGCAAACATAGCACTGAAGGACTCACTGCTCCTATATATGCACAGGTCATTGCTTCTTGGGGTAATTACGATGCCTGCGTCTCACAAGTGGATAAGAAACTCCGTGGAAAAGCTTTCCCAGTCTATATATATATATATATATATATATATATATATATATATGAGAGGAACCCAACTTAAAGCAAGTGTGTTATCAACAAAATTCCGATGTTTCAGTGGACGACCACTATCAAACCTAACCAATCTGTACTGCATGCGGACAAAAAGAAACACTTTCACAAGTCTTGAAGTCTTTTTCATTGACCCATGACACTGGCTGTAAAAGACAACGACAGCATGAAGCAAACAACCAAGGTTGTTCTTAGCGGTGGGGTCCAACTCATCCCAGAGCCCGCATCCCAGCGAATTCAACATAAACCAAGCCAGATCTAATCATCATCAAGAACTTCACAATACACTTGATAGACGTAACAGTATGCGATACCCTCAGAATGATCTGTGGCTATCAATTAAAAATCGGCTAATACGGTGTAGATGCCCTTGCGCTCGGAATTTCCTATGGCATTATGTACCATCGCATAATCATCAACAACCGGGGTCATATTATTCCCAGCCTACGCTAAGCACATTTAGAAGCTGGCACTCACCAACCTTCCCATGTCCGATTTGTTGGTGGCTAACATTAGGGGATCCCTTGAAGTGTATGGTATCTGCACGCGGGGCGCGATGTCACAAATCAGCTCACGCTAACAACGTACGATCGCACATTCGTGAGCGGTAACGATCTATTTTTGCATCCAACATGATCAGGTTTGCATATTAGGCCGTGACATTTTGCTAATTTCGGTGAATTTATCTAATGCGCAAGTCCTGGGTCATGCGTGAATTTGCAGAAAATGTATGTTCATGAACAGATGTCCACGTTGATCGCTGTGACATACTTTGTTCGCCGCAAATCGGTGGCTTAGTGTTCGGGGTTTTGCCGAAATCTATCTGACCAACTTGCTGTCGTAACGATTGTTGCCTTACTCCCAAAAGATTCCTGCCAGCAAACCGCTTAGATGACGGAGGTTCAAAAAGCCCTGGAAGAAGGCAACTCCGGCGTATATGCAGTCAGATTCAAGAAAGTCAACGAATAAAAAATATAAAAGTTAAATATTACTATTTATTATTTATATATGCTTGAAAACGAGTAAGATTTTGTACCATACCCGATAAATCAACCAGGCATGTTCACGCCTACTGGGCAATAATAAGAAAGAAATGGCTTACTATCCCCAAATTAGTTGAAAGCATCTTGACGCTATGAACGCATGTAGTGCCTTGGCCCTCTTT
Source organism: Dicrocoelium dendriticum (assembly GCA_944474145.2). Lineage (NCBI taxonomy): Eukaryota > Metazoa > Platyhelminthes > Trematoda > Plagiorchiida > Dicrocoeliidae > Dicrocoelium > Dicrocoelium dendriticum. Next base: position 11,210,549 of record OX104070.1, read on the forward strand.
CCGGCTTTTCATACCGGTACCGGTGCTTATGAATGGGAGTCAAAGTTCTGGCATATATACTACGTACAAATCCGAGTCAAAAAGGTATATGCTAAGGGGTCTACGCAACTCGCTTTTTTGCAGTACCTATTTTAAGAGACGGGGTATGACTCTGAAGACGGTGGCAAATAACGAGGCTGTTAACGGTAAGCTAGGGATAAGAGAGTTTGCTCATTGTTGTACACATCGTTAATGTCCCGAAGATGACATGAAATTCATGTTCTAATACCATATGCGTTTTAACAGAAATTCTCCTCCCTTAAAAATGTCGAATGCTTGGTAAAAAGAATAGCGTTTATCTTCGACCGTCCACATCAAATTCCAGCAGGACTAACACAAATCAGCCTTCATGATAGAACTCAAAGTTTGGAAACGAGCGCAAGATGGTATTGAGAAAGTTACAAAATCACGTGTTCACTTGAAGCCCACGAACCGTCTGCATGTGATGGATGGAAATTCAGCAATCACGAGAATATTTCTTTTAGTTTGGACAGTTGTATCGACTATCTGTCTGACCAGAGCCATCTCCATTTTAGCAGCGGTGAGCAAGCCACGACTGGATATGATAACGGTAATTTTAGCGACGTTTTGAGTACGCCAAATTAAACTGAGCAGATCGACTTTTACTGGAAGAAAGCAATTTAGTTAACATTACTGGTTGTGGGAAGATGTAACGCAGCATAAAAATTACTTTCAGGCAAATTAAGAAATACATGGCCTTTCGTCGTTCTAGGCATTTGTTCGTAGTTTACAGCACATAACCGAGATGATAAAGATCTGGCAGCGAATAGAAGTTAGCTGCACACTGTGGATAACTTGCATAATATCTTCGCATACATTTATTCCATAGTAATGAGGGAAGTATAGTAACGCATCGATATTTTGACAAATCGCTGTTAAATTATCAGCAAAGTAATTTTGAGTTTTCAAAAACTGCGAGAATTTGATGGCTTGCTGGGTGTGATAGTTGCATACTTATTATGTGTTAACAATATAGTATATTTTCCAGTTTACCATCATGAAAATACGCTCGTTTGCTAAGCTGATACTTCTCAACATTCGACGTATACTATTACTTGTAGTTCAAACTTTTCTTCAGAGCTGCAATCAGCGGAGGATTTTCTTCTAACCGTTAAAATATAATAGTTGAAAGCTAATGTAGTATAGGTCCAGTTGAGGGTTCCGAGAGCTTCCATGTCCGGTCGTGTGTAGGTCGTATTAGACCGAGAGAGCTGAATAGCAAAAGGGATACTTGATTGGCGACTGGACAAGCGCCTAGTTAGAATCGGAGCTAGATGGAAGGTGCGCCTATGTTACACCTCGTGTCCACCTGGACAGCATAGTCACATCTGCTGATGGAGGATCGAGCGTGAGGCGATAGATGGCGTGAAAACAAGCAAGAGAAATGACTAATTTGATTATCGCCAACGCTGCGGAATCAAACAAGCTAACGCTAGCAGAGAGGATATTAGACGACAAAACTTTCTTAAAGCTTATCGTCTCACTATTTTTGATGACGGCGAAGCCGGGATCAACATTATCTTTGTCTTTCAAATTGGTAAAAAGCAGAATGACTACTCCAAAAATCGCCCACAAACTAGCCTGATAAGGTGAAGCTGAATGTTGCCGCATTCATAAGCGGACCTCAAGCGTCAAGGGACAAACTTTCATTGTTCCTAGGGACCTTTGTCCGGAGGACCGTGTCAAAGTGAAAATGGCTGCTAGTACACTTGGAACCGGAAGAGGCAAAAGTAAAGCCTATCTACACGCCGTGGATTTTCTCCTTGTGGGTAGAGTCCAGAGAGTTAGCTGGAGACCCATCATAGTCCTGGCCGGGTCTTAAATTCAAGGACTACAAGTCATGTCTGTGAACGTCCGAAGCATCAGGAACAAACTGGATAAACTCATCTGTATCTCCTCGGAGCTATGCTGAGACCTTCTTGTGTTTACGGAGACATGGTTATCTTCAGGTATACCAGATGGAGAAGATGAATATCCCAGGATATCTGCTCTTAGTGACGGATCACATTGGGTCGAGGACCGGGGACGGTGTAATACTCTACTGGAGATCTGAACTCAAGTTACACACCATTGAGACTATCAGTGACGACGGTGTAGAAATACCCTGTTGTCGGATCCACGACGGATGTAAGCCACTTACCATCAGAATAATGTACAAGGCTCCGTCGAGTAAGGGCAACCGCATTCGATATTCCCTTAAAACATTTGCGTGTAGCAGGGACTGCCTAATATTCGTGACTTCAATGCACCTGGAATTGACTAGGATTTTCTCCAATGCGGACTCTCTGCAGATTCCTTTGATGCTGGTCTTCTTGGAGCAGTCTTTGATGTCAACCTATCGCAGCAAGTCTCCACGCCCACCAGAATACTCCAAGACCAGACACCTCACATTCTTGATTTGGTGGTCTCACCTGTACCTTATGACATCTCCGGATTGATCACTCTCCCACCGATTGGTTATAGTGAGCACTGTATTCTCCTCTTTCGGTGAACGTGACGATTTGTCAGCCAAGGTCGAAGGGTTTACTACCGAAACTTCTAGCCTACCAATCTTACCTGCCTAAGAGAGGTGGCTAGCATGCTGGACTGGATTCCCCCACACAAGCTTGACCTCGATAGTGCTTGGACATTTCTGCGCTCCAAAATGAACCAGCTCATTGAACAAGTAGTCCCAAACTCAAGAACAAGTTTTCACATGAGAGGTCCCCCCTACGGAAATACGGCTTCTAATGAATCATGAAAGCAACTATGGGACCGTTTCAAAGCTACTAAACTGTTCTCAGACTGTTCAAACTAGCAGAGGCTCAGGAACTTATGTATTATGAAAACGCGGGAGAAGAGGCAACGGTATGAGCAGAGTCTAGCAGAACATTCGGTGTCGAGACATGAAAAACAGTACGCTTATATTAACAAAAGGACCAAGGGCGGCTGTGGCATGATCATTTGTGGTTATCCAGTACAACAGATTCCGTTCTCTATGAAGACGGCGATAAAGCGGATCTTCTGGCCCGGCATTACTCATCCGTTTACATACTGGAGGACCCACCGCTCAAGAACCTCGATGCTTCGGATCTCAGCCGTCTTGAGGACATTGAATAAAACGCGTAAACTGTCACACGAATGTTGCTCGAGCAAGCTCCTAACTCTTCACCTGACCCTGACGCGCTGCATCCCCTCTTGCTCAAAACAGTGGTAGATTACATTGCCACTCATATCTGCCAGATATTTTCACTCTCTTTAGAAACTTGGTACCTGCCGCCGACTGGAAACTGGAAATTGCGAGGCTTAAGCACATGGGTGCAAATCCTATTGACCCCATGAACTGTGGCCCAATCTGTCTGACCGATAATTTCCAAGGTCATGAAGATGATCAAATGCGCGCTACGAAAGCACTGTTTTGACCTGAATATCACCTCCACTACACAGTACGGCTTTCAGAAGGAAAGCTCCTGCACTATCAACATATTGGTGGCGAGCGAAAAATAGGCGAGATGAATAAATGCAGGCCAACGCCTAAAGTTGTCTTCGTTGATTTCAGCCATGCCTTTTATAATGTCCACATCAACGATTGCAGCGCAAGCTCCGGGAAATTGGTGTCAGTGGAGACCTATATTCGTGGGTCGCCGACCTTTTGGAAGACCGAACCATGCAGGCGCCAGTGAATGTAACCCTTTCTCTGCCAGTGCTAATGGCAAGCTGGACCGCAAAAAATCGGCCTTTGGACCCGAACTTTTCAAGCTGTTTATCAAATACCTACCCGAATCGCTTCAATCAGAATGTCTGATTTATGATGATGACTTCAAGCTTTGGTCGGAGTTCTCGGACGTCGATACCGCTGATAAACTGCAGGACATGCTGGATCTGTTACACATCTGGTCCACCAAGTGTGATTTACCTAGCAACTTTGCTAAATGTTGTGTCCTCCCGATTGGTGCTTCTGATCCACTTGGTACCTACCATATTGGGAGCTTCCTGTTCAAGAATGCCGCCCGGGAGAAAGACCTAGGTGTATTAATCGCCTCTGACCTAAAAACCACCTAAGACACATTAAGGAGAGTGGCTGCTGCTAACAGGATTTGGGGTGCCATATGAAGATCATTCTCGCGGATGGCACCGAAGATCTTCAGGCTACTATCCACCTCTCAGTTACGAGCTATTCTTGAGTACGGTCTACCGGCTTTGTGTCCGCTCTCAGATCTAAAATGTGCCATAATAGAAAGGGTCCAGAGATGAGGCTCAAATTTTGTCTTCTGACATCAGGATTTCTCCTAACCTCTTTGACTCCAAGAGATGAGCTTCTTTTCACTGGACTACAGTCACCGCCATGCAGACCTCATCTTTGCCATGCGCATACTAAGAGGCGCAATCGCAACTGAACTGAACTTGCTTTTCGTGCTGATCTGAAGGCGACGGGACTAACGTGGGACTTCCCTTATCTTCTCCACAACTCAATGAACTAAATAAACAATACTGAAGATGAAATGGGAAGGCAAAGAGCAGTGGAAACGACAACCACAATCTAGGCTACACTCGACAGCATCTTAACTGTTGACTTTCTATAGCGACACTCCGACGCGCTGCGTTGACATAAACATTTGGCCATTTTGTAATACAAGAAAGTGATGTCCAAGTTAGCTGACATGTTAAACAATACCAACTTTTTGAGCTTATAAGAAAAATAGGCCATTCTCCTACTGCTTACTGCAGTTCAGTTTGTAAAAATCAGTAAAATAATCATTTCCAGACAATTGTGATGGACAAAGCTATTATTTTTCCCACTCTGAAGTTGCTAAGACCGTACAGCACTTATTATAAATCCATCGCGCATTTCAGCCGCCAAACTTTTACACTATTCGGTGACGTTTAAAGATGGCGGATGGATTCCTAAACGATAAATCTTGCTTTCCATTCTCATCGACAAATACTTCGATTAACCTTATTAAGTTATGGCATCACGGACATTAGCTGTCACTCAACCGGGCATAGAGGTGGCTGTCATTTGTATTATTCGTATTATTCAGCTGTAGTTCATAAATATTAAACGGCACTCCAGTAATTTTTGACTATTCTTAACAGTGTAATTAACATGTAGCAAAGGCTAAACGAACAATCGACATTATCTGCATACCGTTCGTGTCAGAATTTAGCCATATAACACACATGGGCTACCTACTTTGGAATATTGCCCATTTTTTGCATTGATATGCGGAGGTGTGATAAAATACCTCATAAGAAGATGCAGAGGCGAGGTACGAGGCACTTACTAAAGTACTCAACCACTACGACTCACCTTGAGCGATGTCAAGCAGTTGATCTTCATCCTTTGTGGTTGCAGAGACTGATGAATAACTGTTATCTATTTTGAATCACCAGCAATTCGGTACATTTTGACCTCGCTAGCATGCACATCGATAACAGTGAACAATTCAGATACAATGAGATGAGGCTTCTTATGCCGAGGTGCCGCGACAGAACAAGGGATAAATTCTTCCTGATAGTGTATTCAAAGACATGAAACAAACTGCTAAAAATATTCGGCAGACTAAAGCGCTTATGATGCTTAAAAGAGAAATACAAGAATACCTTACACTGCGTATTATGACAAATATGCTGAACGCGAAAAGTGAGTAGTTAATGACGTATTTGAAAGCGACGTAGGTAACATATAGGAAAAGCGAAGGAGTAAAAAAGATGGCTTTCACACATTTTTGCTTTAGCTCGATCATGCCTCCTTTGTGGCCTCGATGTCTACATGAGCTTTGAAGAGGGGCAAAAACGGAGCACTTATTTTTAGTTTTTGGTCCTTTTTCTCTACTATGCTTATTCGGTCATACCCAAAGAAGGTAAACAAAACGGGCTGTTTTCTTTGCTCATTAGTTCCTGTTCTCTTCTTCACACATTCGTGAATGTCACTTCGTAGCTGTTGTGTTCACGTGGGGGCCAAAAAAGAGGAAAACTGCGCAGCTATCCCCACTTTTAGAGTTTAGAGTCTACTCTGTCTCGATATATGGAAGAATGCTGACTGAGATAGCCCCTTTCAACTGTACCTACTTCCTAATGCTTATTTATTACTGCATAAGGATTAGCATATTGGTAGATCATCGTTCACCTTTTCTACACTTGCCAGCTCCGCCACCACTTGTCTTCTCCGTGTAAAATACCAATGTTGTTATACTTATGGTCAAACCGCATGTTCATAGTGCATGTTGGAAGACACCCAGTATCGAATTTCGTCACCGAAATTCCAACAATTAACTAAAAATCGCTAGATATTTTAACTGAACTTAATTTTTGATGCTAACCTATTGATGTACCGAGTATAAATAACTTTCCTTTTCGGTTAGCTTTCGTCATTTCTTTCGCAAAATTTACCATGGATGCTATGCCCAAAAGCACAGGTACTGATTATGAAAGAAAACAAGATATAATACCCTAAAGAATGACTCAACAGTAAGTTTATGCAATAGTTCATTGAATTATGTGCGACCCCGTAGTAGCATTACCACTGTTAGTAATGTTTCTCATATACCAGCTCCTATAAATCACAAGATTTGGTATCGATTATTGCGTGTTTGAGTTTCATCGCAAACTCTTCATTAAAATTTCACTCCATCTGGATAAATCAAAGAAAGTGAACCAATACCCCTAAACCCATCACCAATAGCACCAGCGTCTCGACCATTTGATTTGATGCCTCGCTGCCGTGCAACCAAAACGACCTAAGGAACGAAGTTAAGAAGCAAAACGATGAGAGCAAGAGTAAATGCTGTATGTTCTAAGCAATTATTCGGGTCGAATTCGTAGATTTTCAGTCGCATTGCAGAGCTGAAACGATGATATGAAGCAATTATCTAACATGATCTCGGATGTTGCAAGATAGCCAGTGCCACCTTGAATCTCAAAACCAGTCTTTACATCAAAGGTTCTGGTACCGTATGCGACTCAGTCGTTACTGAAAGCCGAGATAAATCGATCACAATCCAAAGGCATAATTTAACCTGCGGCTCAATGGTGGTAAGTGCTGCACAAAACGTGTCCTCGCTGACGCTTATTTAAGTGTCTAAATGATCCTGTGAAACTGCCATATTCAAGAAGTACAAAATGATCATTTAGCTAATGGTTGAGAAGGTGAAATGGATCAAACAGGTCAATCAATTGCGGCAGAACCATGGAAAAAGCGTACGTGTACAGGAACCAGTAGTTTTGCAGGGGGACGTGGTGCTAAACACCTTCGGCTTAGATGATAATGATGATGATGATGATACTGATACTGATACTGTCATGATAGCGAGAAAGATGTTGAACATCTATGTAGCTATATCTCAATGTAGGACATGTCCCACTGACACAGTGTTACCTGTAGTAGTGAGCTAGCCCAGGTGAAAAAAGTAAAATATTTACAAGCATAGAAAAAATCCCCATGTACTTACCATATATTCCTGGATGAACCACATGGAGTCCTTCACCAGCTCCGCCGCCTATTACGGATGGGCATCGTTTCGGAAGCTGCAGTTGGTGGATTAACGGGCTCCATGGGTTATAATCATTGAACGATTCCTTCGTCAGTTTCCTGTGAAGGCTTCGTCGAATCTGGCATCCACAAAGTGCGCGTCCAGGAATCGTTTGAATTCCGACACTGAGTTCGCTTCTACTATCCGCGAGGGCAAACGGTTCCACATGTTCACCACTCGCCGCTCAAGACACAAGGGATGAGCTACCCACTTGAGGTTAGGGACTACCAGTTTGTACTGGTGACCTCGTGTGCTGCTTGACGCACGGACATGGAGCAGTGGCCTCAGCATCGGATAAGCACCCAGATGCAATACCCGATGGGTCATGATGAGGTCCACTCGCACGCGGCGGTAGGCTAGAGTATACAGACCCAATTGTCTGCATCTTTCTTCATACGGCACACCCTGAAGACCGGGAATGAGCTGTGTGGCTATGTGTTGTACTCTTTCGAGCTTGTGTATCTCGCCTTTCGTCAACGGACAGTAGGCGGGTGAGCCGTATTCTAGCACCGGTCGTACAATGGATGTGAAGAGACGAGTGGCAATCTCTTTCGACCAGGTGCAGAAGCTACGTTTCAGCGCCCACAGCGAACGCAATGCTGTGCGATACATATTGTCCGTGTTGTCCAGTGACTTCATGTCGTAACGTTGTATAACGCCAAGGTCTCTGACGCAATGCGTCGGGTGTAGAACTTGGCCGTCGAGAGTGTACGATCGGCCCGCTCCACCTTTACCGAGGCACAGAAGTAGCGATTTTGCCGAATTGATAGGCAAACTTACTTCGGCGGACCACATGGAGAGGCGGTCGAGGTCCTGCTGAAGTATGTCAATGTCGTCCGACGTATGGATCACCCTCCATAGCTTCAGGTCATCCGCGAACAAGGCACACGGCGACCGAAGGAGATTGGGCACGTCGTTGATGTGAATCAGGAAGAGAATGGGGCCAAGCACCGTCCCCTGAGGAACGCCGCTCGTCGACGGGTACCAGTCATAGTGCATGTTAGAAGACACCCAGTATCGAATTCCGCCACCGAAATTCCAACAATTAACCAAAATCGCTAGATGATGATGATGATAATGATGATGATGATGATGATGATCAGCTACGTGGATCAGCACACAAGTTAAAGCGCCAGAAGAATCAAAACAGGCCGACTCGGAAGCAGCGGGGACCCCAACCGCTATCAGTCGACTTCAAGAAGGAGAGATATGACCAATACCAGGTTCAAAAGAAACGTGAGCTGAAACACCCCGAAAGGTGAGGAGTTCATTTTCCGCGGCAAACGTGCGTCTCCAAACCGGCTTACGACGCGACGGTGGATCACGAACGTGGGCGGACTTTTGGCTGGTCGCTCGAGAAGCCGACAAAATCAGGTACATGTTAACAGCGTGGGCGGTCCTATGATTAGCCAGACTAACAGGTAGTCATCCTCGGCATACCTCGACGATGCGTCAGGCGTGCGGCTGGTCCAGTGCGCAGATGGCCAAATATGGGCCAAACATCCAGTTGCATAATCGACGCCAAGACACAAATGGTCGAACAACCGAGACGTTTAGATGAGGACTTGTGCTGACCTACAGGCATAACCGCTTTCAGTAGGAATATATAACCAATCATTTGACTTGGCTTCTGCTTCTTTCCGTTGGGATTGGGGTACCATAGAGAGGCAAAAGGCGGCAGCACATTAGTACTCTCTATTTGTTCCACGTGCCTCCATCTACAAATGCGGTAATTTTCATCCACCGCAAACTGCAAAAGACTCCTCACAACATAGCCTTGAATGCTTTCTGCAGTGGATGTTCGCATGGTAGGTTTGTGGCTGCGCATCAGTTATTAAATTAAGAGCCTAGCGTCTGGGCTTAAACTGAGATGTCTGTAGAAAGTGATTTTAATGGTCAGCTAGAGGGGAACTTCGAATTTAGGCTGTTACTTTGCCCCCTATCCCGGTTTTATGCTAGTTGTAATCTTTATTTACCCGTGAGACAACTGAAAGTGATAGGTTAACAGATTGGCCTACTCGGAAGCTCCAGCTGTACTCCAATGCGCTGGCATTACGTGAGCAGCGTAAAGTAGATGTTAAAACCACACGAGCCTTGAGCATATTTACAGAGTATTTATGAAATTATTGTGTTGTATTGCTTGCTAAAATACATGGACCGAATAACACTATCTTATAAAACGACCCTGAAAGGTTATTGCGGCATGCACTGTGCTGTAATGTAGCAGTTCGTCACCTTTTTCAGCTAATATTTCAGGTCGATCGACTGACTTGGTCACCGCTCATTTCACTAGTCGATCTCTGATTGATGTGCGTGTAACTGAGACTTATGTATCTGATGGTTGTCCTGTTACCGAGTGCTCGTCAGCGTTTTGACCATTTGAGGGCGTCTATATTGCTCCACTCCAGTAAAAGTTAGTTTTCTCGACATCTCAGTGCACAACAAGAGCCATAAATACTTGCTTCCGAAGTGGTAGAAATAGATAGTTTGCTAATTGTACTCAATGGCTGGTTTCATTTCATACCATGGAAATTCTATCTGTCAATTTTGCTCTTCTGGTGGGGACAAATGCACGGTTTCTTGGGCGGATAGAATCACCATGTAAATGTTGTCTTAAGCAAGTAGGAGGAGGTTGTTTGAACTACTCACAACATCTTGTTGCTGTTTGCACGTACCGATAATCTAGCAAAAACAGACACACGGTTTTGAAACATTGACAAAATTAAGATATTCCCTTTGTTGACCATGTTAACGTTATTGTAAATCAAATTGTACCGTGACCGAGATAGGGAGACAACCTAAGTGATTTGGATGAACGTTTTAATCACCTTCCCTAGAGGAAAACGTTCAGGTGGGCCTGGTTTAAATAAATAAATAAACGTTTTATTCTGCGACAGTACGAGGCACAGACCACTTGAGTGGTCTTATCGACATGTACCATGTGATTGCACAATATAGTTAATTTTAAGTCTCTTGTTCAATGGTTCCCATATGGGTATTCGAAGTGATTAGCAATTTGAAAATAGTAGAGAAATTAAGAAACTAGGAACAATAATAAATATAGATTTCACGGAAAGTTAAAGAAAAGTAATACCGTTATCCATGGAACTGTCCCCAGGGGACTTGATCCCATGTAGGTTATTCCCACGATGGGTTTCATCAGCAATTCCATGATCCAATTGGCTCTGTGCCGGTGAAACAAAATAGTAAATAGACCATCAGACTGGGTATCAAATGTCTTTTAGGGCTGTTTTATGCATACATTATAGGCGATGAAGCCTCAGCCCGTTCTGTCATGCGGATCAATCAAGTGTGGCACTTTTTTGTTTTAAGCCAGTGAGTCAGTAGCAATATGATTTGCATGGGTATACTTTTTATTTTGGAAGCTGTAATCCGTCACCACAAGAGATCAGCCCAGTCATGACCAACAATGAAACAAAGAAGAAGATAAAGAATAAGTAATTATAGTACATAATGATGAATACGAACGCTTGCCGGTAGGCCAATCACAATTTGCTGGAAAATCTTAGCGAGTGACGACGATGGTACAGAGACATCAGCTCGAAAAGCGTAGTGTATCTACGAACTAATGCGTCAAAGGGGAAAACAGCATTGGCTAGACGGATTGATAGGAGTAAAATCGTTTGCAGCTACATACTCAAGAATTCAACTATATGTAGGTAACCTTATAATATTGAAACGAATCGAGGATATGGCGACTTTCATGAGTATCAAGGACCTTACTCATACAAATCATCCAGAGTCACCGTTTGGCTTAGTGTTGACCAGATATTTGCACAGTCAGGTGAATAGTAACCATGCGTATGAATTGCGGATAGGTAGTGCAGTTTCTAACACTCGATGGAAGTTTGTTCCATATTAACGCATATTTTACGGAGAAAAATTTGTGCATTGTGCGGGGCTTTTGTATTTTCACTGTGCGTTCTCTGTTTTTTAGTTCATAGCGCATACAAGTCTGGAACTCGAGTTGTGGCTGAGTAGTGAAGCTTAACCAGAATAGTAAGTGGTATAGAAGGCACAGATTAAGTTTGAGTCTGCGTAGCCATAGCGGCTCCAGATTCAGGGCCTCGCAACGCTCACGGTATGTCATAGTATTAGGCATGTTCAAAAACCTCTTTGTGAATGATCGTTGAATGTTTTCTAGTGCTATGATGTCCACTTTCTCAGAGTACTATGCACTACCGTACAGTACTCAAGCTTCGGCCTAACACAAATTTTAAAGGCTTGAAGCCTGGAATCCCTCAAGATAAGAGTTGGACTTATGCAGGCGATAACTTTTCTGGCAGAAGCCTGCAAGAATATAACATGCTCTAAAAAGTAAACAAGGCAGAATCTTTTAGACCAAGGTCTCGGACTGCGTCACACACAGGAATAAGGGTATCGTTTAATGTAAGGATTTTCAGAGTAGGGCCACAGCCGTGGTACAATATATTGCTCTTATCAGTGGAAAAGTGCAACTTCTAGGAGTTACTCAAGTGCTCTAATGCAGACAAGTCAGACTGAATATAGGCTAAGTTAAGACTACTCTGCTCAGGGGCGGAACAATGCACAATCTTAACATCATCAGCGAAAAGGAACGGCTTCCCGTACGAGATTTCATTAAGGAGGTCGTTGAAATAGATTAAGAATAAAAGCGGGCTTGGCACGCTATTTTGAATCACTCCACTAGAGATTTTAGTGGCTTCAGCTTCATAGTTACCGACTTTGACTACTTGCTTTCTACCCTGAGGTAGGAAGAGAGCCAATCCAGAAGCGAATTTGCTATACCAGAGGACTTAAGCTTCCGCTACAATAAATTTTGTGGGACGTGTTCAAAAGCCATTTGGATATCAAAAAATATTGCGATGACGGCACTTCCGGCGTCTCTTGCCCTAATCACATAATCAAGGTAATCTAACTGACAGGTTGTGCACGACCTATCATCCAAAAGCCGTGCTGATGTTTACTGAGGAGACTCATAGAACTCAAACGTTCTATTACGCGTTCTTTAACTAACCTCTCCATGATTCTGGGATAATATATGTGTGGTGGATTGGGCGGTAATTTTTACATCTTGCATAAATCTGCTTTTGTGTACTAGTATTATAGTTGATTGTTTCCAGTGTATAGGATACTCCCCATTGCGTATGGAAAGTATAAATACATTAAGCAAAAACTGGGGATGTCTGGACCTCCGTGCTTGACCAGAATTGGCGGGATGTTGTCAGCGCTTAGTCAGCATGATGGCCGAACTAATCTGAGTTGGCGACAAATGTCACTAAGTGTAAATGCAACATTTTGGGGTGTATTACTCCTCTGTGTATCAGCTTGAACTGAGGATCTTCTTTCGCATTAGTGCCATAAGTATACATAAAGTGGTCATTGAAGATCAAATATGTGATTGCAGGATCGGTTATGGTTATACGGTTGTTACAATCAACACATGCGATTTATGATCCTAGTCTATTTCTTATGAGTTCCAAACAAACACATATCAATAGCACTGTGCGGTGGTTTTACGAGCACTACGCATTGGAACACTGCTTATTCCGCATTTTGACATGTTTCTGTGGTTTCTTAATTGCAAATTCACACATGATAGTCAGTAGCTACAGAAGTGACCGATCCGTAAGATATTTTTAGAGTTTAACTAGTTAGCTGGACAGCAAGAGGCGTATATTTTGTGAACGCTCCGAGTTTAAAATTTGTGAATTAGTTTCTAGTGGTCTATCATCAGCAGCAGTGAATAACTGAGTGGTCAACATGTTTTTCCTTCCACAGTCGGTCAACCGGGTCTATCATATTAGCTTGGAACTTTTCAAATGTATCGCTGATGGCTGATGTCAGTAGAGACAGTTGCTGTCAATAGTGCGACTTTCCAGGTTCATCATAGCACGGTACCTACCAGTATGAAATATATGTCTCGACACTGTTCGAAAATGCCAGCTTAAGCATTGTTCGTTCACTAGAAGGACACAAGGCGATTACAACGGTTAATGCAAGCTTTCATGTCTTTCTCTCCTTAGTCTTTGTAGTGTACTAGCTGTTGTGTACCGCAAATGGACTGTGAAGTGTTGCAACATAATCTCGACATCCCCCGAAACAATGGGCGTTAATATTGTGGACGCAATTAAAAGTCCGTGGTTTTTTCTGGAAATGCGCTAAACCGCAATGAATTGTTACTTTGGCATTGTTACTCTTCTCATAACTGACCAGCTCTGCATAATAGTCTGTTAAACGAACTGAAGCCTCTGCTAAACTGCATGAATAATTTAACTTTACGGCGATCCATAACACACCCAGATCAGATGTATGCAAATAAGTGTCCATAGTTGCCGATGCACTGGTGTGCTATCAGGAAAACGGTAATATCATCACACTTGAGCAACAAGGTTTCCGCCGACAGCAGTCATGCACAATGAATTTACTTATCGCACGCAGCTGATGCTGGATAAAGTGTTGATGTGATCTACCTGGATTTTTCGAAAGCTTTCGGTCGTCTATACCATTGGATACTACTCTCTAGGATCCAACATTACGGGATCGACGACCATCTTTTAAGCTGCATTGCCAACTTTCAACTTCAACGGCAATTAGTGGTCAGAGTTCGGGGCTCTTTATCGGACCCCATACAAGTCGAGTGTGGTGTGTCGCAAAGCTCAGTTCTCGGTTCATGTTTGTTTTTGGTGTTTATTCATGACGTTGCACAGGGAATCGCTTCAAACTTCCTAATGTTTGCCGACGATATCAAGATTTGGCGCAGGATCCAGGCGAACGTCGACCAGTATCTGCTTCAGAGTGAACTAGATAAGGTATATCAATGGTCAACCCAAAATTCACTGCATTTTAACATGAGTAAATGCAAGGTGCTTTTCATCCGACATCAGAGCAGCTACTCATACCGGCTCGGAAGGAATGTACTGCAGCCATCAGCTAGCGAAGGTGACTTTGGTGTCCTAGTTCAAGATGATTTGGGTTGCTTCATGCAATCCGAAATGACCTCGAATATTGGGAACCAAGACTTCGAGCAGTTGCGACGGGCGTTTGGACAAATGAACAGCTCCATATTTTGACAGATGCTCAGTGGGTATGTTTGCCCCCATGTCGAGTGCGCAATTCAAGCATTGAATCCATGGCTGAAACACGACCTTAATGCACTGGAGCCGCCACAACGTCCTACGTCTCTGAACGTAATTGGAATGCACAGTCTTTCACACCAAGAGAGGCCGCAAATATTTGGGGGTATTCAGCGGAAGCTGTCACAGACTACGAGGCAACCTGCTTATCGCATATTTGATTCTGTAAAACCATATCGCGTGCCTCCCTTTACTACGACTCAACACCAATACAACCCTGAGAGGCTACACATTGAAACTCGCTGTACAGTATGGCGGCGCGGAGTGCCGCAGAACTATTTTCCCATTCCTCTTTGTCATCCATGGAATGCTCTCCCAGGATCGGTCCTCTCAGCGGCATTTTGTCGCAAATCTTTGGATCTATACTCATTCGTCGTGCTTTTAAAAGCTCCACCTTGTGATACTATTTTCTCGAGTACACTCCAGTACATTCTACATTTACCCTGAATTCTAAGTTCCTGGTAGTGTTTCGCCGGTATCCAAACAACAAAATTTGCCTAATTCCAATCATCGGAGACAATGTTTGGGCCTACTCGATAGAATATTTCAACGCCTTTCGAACGAACTGTCACTAGTTCACATCCAACATTGTTTGGTGCAGCTACAGGTCTCAAGGCAAATTCACCCGGCGCGATGCAAAGGCTTAACTAAGGAAATGCTCAATTACACATTCGTGTAATCTGCCCCACCTTCAAGCCTACACATTCGACTGGCTCGCCAGAAAGGACAGTCTGCGAGCACACAAGTGCAATCAGAACTCTGTAACCTTACCGACAAGGTCAATACCAGAACGACCTTTTACCATAGAGGGTGAGTCATGAAAATGGTTCCTAACATGACCTCAACAAGCGTGATGCCCAATGTGCCGCAGTTTAAAAATCTATGTGGAGCAGGTACCAAACTTATTAAGAGGGCATTTTGTGCCGTAACTGTTGCAAGTTCTTCCATGCGAGATGCCTCCGAGTTAAACCTAGTCAGGCCAAGTTATTAAACAAACCAGACTCGTTATGGTTCTGCTTGGAATGCACGTCTATACCGCTGATAAAAAGCGTGCTCCTATTATCTCAGAATTACGACCAGCTACTAGCCAAGTTTGAGGAAATGGTGACCACCAATGTCACTGAGGTTGGGGTAAACATAGCGGACTGTGCCACCCAATCCTCCCCCGTAAGTGCTGCTTCTATCATGCGAAGAACTGCTAGTAACACCGTAAGTAACACGACATTTAGAGTCCAGAACATCAACAGCTGTCCCAATACCACGTGTGGACCAAATTTGACTAATGCGGTTCCAAGTTCGATCGGAGTAACTACACGTAAGGCTACTTCCGAACTTAGGACGGAGTGCGTAGAAAAAGAGCAAGCCGGTACTAGCGAAAGTTGGGTTACAGTTGCTTCCAAGAAGAGCCGTCATTTAAAATTAACATCACCACCAAATGGATCGGAAACTGAGGAACGTAGCGGAGTTTGCCTAGTGCAAGCACCAACGGTTTCCTGCGGTACATCTCCGAATACTTCAATCACTAACCGCGACATATCGAAACGGGGAAAACATTACCTGTACTGAGCCTACTGTGCTCTAATATCCCAGAATCAAAGTCGACATCAATAAGAGGCAGGCAGTTGGATGACAACCGGTGGGATATTAGTCATAACCTAATCGGAGTTGTACTGAAACCTGTACACCTAGTGCGTATTACGCGACACCCCAACTCTAAACATTTCGGAGAGCCAAGACTTCTGCGCGTTGTGCTGAACTCCATCAGTGAAGTAGAATCAGTGCTGCTGTCGACAGGCAGTCTCAGAAATGAACACTGCTAAATCCGTATTTTTCCAGACATCCCATGGGGCGAGCGTTGTCGATTTAACCGCATCTTAGAGGACTACCGCAAGGAAACTTCAACCAGAACCATCCTTCTTCACGGGGTTCCTGTAACTGAAGCATTTGATGAGCATGAAATAATAACCCATGATAAAGAACAGTGGTGTTATATTCGTGAAACATTCTGCTTGGATGATGTGTTAGCCAAATCCGTGTCAAGGCTGCCTACCTTAGCGAACTACAAAAGAAGTGGCCCGAGAGTGTTGAAGGTGGTCCTCCATTCAAAACATAAGGTAACACGGCTGTTAAAAAACCCGGTATACGTTCCATTGCAGGCTAGCATCTGAGGTTCGGCTGAAGACAATCAGCGATATGCCTCCTAGATGATTTGTCATTTAGCGAACAAAGCGCGATGGGATCTGCGAAAGAACAATGCACCAGTGGTGTGTCGAATGAGCCCATACACCCTGTAGAAGGTGATATTGTCCAGACACCTTACACTATACGTAGAAGATTAGACTGGTGACAAAGTACACGGACAATGAAGAAGACGTTAAGTCTCACCAAGTACACACCGAAAAAGCGATTAGTCGCCGGCCACTTACTGGTCGGCGAGACTTCACGTACGAGTTGCACATCCTTCGAAACATTACTCAAATCTGAGAAGCTTTCATATATGTACACTAATGCCCAAGGGCTTCTCACTAAACTTACCGAACTTTGGCTGGGTCAGGTTACGAATGCTTGGGACCTAATTTTTATTACCGAAACTTGGTTACAACAAGAGGTGACTGATGCTGAGGTTGAGATAGCCGGAATGTCACTCATCCGGAACGACCGCCACAGCAGAGGAGGTGGGGTCCAACTCTACTACCGCAACGATCCACGTGTGCAATAGCTGATGATCTGGAACCCCACGTTACCGACTCACTGTGGTGCCGTCTCCGATTAAACACAACGACGCATGTCTCGTAGCTGTCGTTTATCGCTCCCCAACGTCCGCTCTAGAAATGGATTCCCACTTGATAAGTAGCCTGAACATAGTAACATGTACTATGTACATGCACATTCTCATCTCCGGGGAATTCAACCTGCACTATCTGCAAGTACCTGCATCACCACTGAAGAGTTCGAAGCAGACTTGCATGAACTGATATCGAATATTCCCTTGTAAAATCATGTCACCACGCCCACTAGATCCAGGAAGGCAAACAAACCGTTCATATTGGACCTTGTGCCCACGAATGAAGAGCTCATGGTTGATAAGTCATTGATGGATAGTTCACTAGGTCTCAGTGATCATGTAGTAATAACTTTTGACTATGTGTGTTATGCAAAATATCCATCTGAACACTCGGAACTAACTCATACAACCACACGCTACCACGCAATGAAAGAATCTGTCGACGCAGCTGCTTTGGAGTTCTCAAACAACACTCCACTTGACAAACTTTGGACAGAGTTCGTTCATAGACTCAGCGACATTGTCAACAAAGCATCAGAGACCAAACCCCTTCGTCCCGCGAAAAGTCATTCACTTCTAAGGAGCAGGACTCGAAATTGCCTGGCGATAAGGGATGCAGCATGACGTGCCTACAAGATTAACCCAGACTCAGAGACTTGGGGAAATTTCCTGGCCCATCGCAACCATTGCACTGCATTTGTCCGTGAGAACAAAGTAACTTATCAACAGTGCCTAGCCGAAAAATTCATGGCAAACAACAAACTGCTATATAGGCATGTCAATAACCTTCGTAAAGTGAAGCATGGAATCCCTTCAATTTGCACAACAGGTGGTAGAGTACAAATCGCTGAAGAAGCAGCTACTGCTCTGCGGCTGCAATACGCCCCAATTTTCGAACTCTCAGCCCCTACCTGTCCCATAATGTCATGCACATTACCGACACCATTGTTCACACATGTAATTTCAACCCATAAATTGAACCTAAGAAGTTACTCACACTGCGCGAACATACTTCTCCGGGAGCAGACAACATCCGCCCGAAGGCATTGAAGGCTGCAGCCACCAGACTAGCTGAACCACTGTTACATTTTTTCCAAAGATGCTTTGATGTACAACAAGTCCCACTATGTGGAAGTGTGGCATTATCACCCCTATTCTTAAAGGCGGTGGCAGGTCAGATCCTGCAAACTATCGCCCAGTGACTCTACTCCCTGTGCTCGCGAAGGTGACGGAAGCGGTCGTCGCTGAGGGTTTAATGGACTACCTAGAAAAATGCAACATCTTGACCCCGGAGCAGCACGCCTTTCGCCCACACAGGTCATGCACCAACAACCTACAGATTGCACGAGGTAGTTGAACAGAAGTGGCTGATGATGAGGTCGGATTGACCATATCTATCTGGACTTCTCCAAAGCTTTCGAGTGCCCGGAACACCGCATGCTACTTCAATGGCTACAGAGCTACGGAATCGGAGATCCTGTATGTGGTTAAATTGACAACTTCCTTCAGCAACGGAAGCTTCTTTGTACGCGTTAGGGATCACTCTCTAACCCGATTGAGATGGAATGTGGTGTAACACAAGGCTCAGTGCTGGGACCGCGCTGATTCCTGGTGTTTATTGACAGGCTGGCAAGAGTTATCTCCTGAAATTTCATACTTTTCGACGATGAGGTCAAGCTGTGGCGGGCGATTAGTAACAAGGCAGATCAGGATCTACTCCAACATGATCTAGGTTGCATTTACAAATGGTCAAAGAGGAATCTGCTTCAATTGAACATAGCTAAGTGCAAGATGATACATCCGTGTCACCAGCCGGTGAGCGCTTACGAGTTTGGAGACCACTACTTGGAGAAGGTCTCACAAGAGCGTGACCTGGGTGTATTGGTACAGGATGATCTCGGGGGTTCGAAACAAGCGGAGAAGGCGACAAGAAACGGTAATCGAAACTTCGGGCTTCTTCGCAGAGCCTTCGGTCGGTTTGAACCCACAATCTTCCCCAAACGCTTAACGCCTACTTGCGACCGCGTGTGGAATATGCCATTCAGGCGTGGCGGCAGTGACAGAAAAAGGATCTTGTTGCTATTGAGACTACTCAACCCAGGGCAACCAAGAACGTCAGGGGCCTCTTTCATCTGCCCTATCAGCTTAGAGTGAAATCTCTAAGAATGTACAGCAGTTGATATCGGCTTTTGCGGGGGATCTCATAATGGTTTACCAGATTCTAAAGAACCCAAACCACGTTTGCTGTCCGCTGCCGTGAAACTGACAATACAGTATAGCCGGCTTGAATGCCGTAGAACTTTCTTTTCCCTCCGCGTGTGCTAGCCTTGGAACGCTCTCCCTTATCATGTCGTCTCTGCTCCCAGTCTGTTGATATTTAAAAAGTGAGTTGACGATGCGTTGCCTCATTTACATTACGTTTTATGAATTATTAGCCAGGGGCTACAAAACGCAAAGAAACTGTGTCTTGCCTAACTCCAAACCAATGGATTTATGGATTCATACTTTTACTACGCGAACTTCTCCGCTACCCTACATAAGTCTATGGTGAGTCCACCAAAACGCTTTTCACTTTCGCACGAAATTCACTTTTCGCAACAATTTCCATCCCACAGGACTTGTTAAGCAATGCTTGTTTTACCCGTAATAAACCTTTGATCCACTGTTCCATTATCTCTGCACCGACATGAACAGTACTTAAAAAACGGTTGGATGACGCACTCATCCAGTTAGACCTTCTCACTTAGCGCTACGTCTTCATCCTACACCTGGAGTTTACCATGGGGTTATTTGATTTTAACTACGGGTGCTGTGAATCTAAACGGTTGGCGGGACTACGGAGGACCAAAGGATAAGACATTATTTTAATATTTGGAATATTAACTGTTATACTATCATTATTAGCATAACTGTTGTTTCTATATTCCCACCAACTATTCAACGGGACTTGTAAAGCAACACTTCTTAAGCCGTATACATTCATTGTTCATTGTGTTTACGAAGCCAGTAGAAGATCATACTGCTTTCCACGATTTCATACAACCTGGAATAAGACTCTCCGACAGGCAACATTTTTCACGTAATGTCACGAAATACCACAGGTAGCGTCAAGTCAAAATAATTTTTATGCACTAAAAAGGACGAAGTTTCAGCACTAAACACCAATACAGAGGGACACAGTTCGACAAAGCACCGATAAGAAGGTAAAGATTGACAGTATGAAAACGAAAACGGTGCATCTTTATTCAAGCAGGCGGTCTACAAGCGCTGTTTCATTCCTGTTGTGTCGGCTAATAGCCCTGACAGATAAAACCAGCTGGAGTTGAGACGACATGCGAGAATAAAATACTTCAGGTTTAGACCGTGTCGAAGAAATCGATATAGCACTGGCTAAGGCGGTATGTAAGGGATGAGTGGGGTCGTTTCTAATCCTAAATGAAAAGTTGCTATATGCATCGGAAACTTTATTAAATATAAAATCAACAAGCAGTTCTTTCCCTAATCCAGAGCAACGAGAACTAAGTATTACGGAGGGAAAAAGAAAGACATATTCTTTTGAAGTTGTCAGGAGAACATTACCGTGGAACAGTAGAACCAGTGGGGGAGAATGCAGACTTTTACAAATCCTGACTTAAAACATAGGAAACGGAAGGCACTTTGGGCTTGAGAGCGTACGTAAATAGAGAGCCTTCAGTCTGTTGAAATGTTTCAAGAATATGTGTAGACCAAGATAAACTGTGAGATAAGAAAAGCCCGTGCTAATATAAAGTAAAGAAACGACGTATGTTTCGATCATCATAACCAAGGAAGGGGAAACACGTACAAGGGAAAGCAGACTGTCATCACGTAGAAAGCAGAACTTTAGGTTCAACAGTTGGAAGGGTTGAAAGAGAGAGCTGGAGCATGACAAAATTCTTGGTTCAGCTAACACTCATTAGAATTCCAAAGACACTTCTATGCTTTGGGTTATGCAACCTAGGACGATGTCATCAACATATTTACAGACAATGAAGAACGCTGGGATGGGAAAATTGTTCGGCATAGACGGAGATTGATTAGATGAGTTAGGATGGCTCCTTGCAAAATACTACATTTGGGTGCTAGTGGCAAAGTCTTTCTGCCGCATAGCTGTGTGAGGTATGTGCGAATTGTGAGGTAATAACGCATCCAACTACACATAACTGTAGGCTGACATGATATTTATCTCCGAAAAGGCAAGTATCAGGCTTCATGCATTAATATTAGAAAGAAAACGGCGCCAATTCATCTTGGCTTATCAATAGGAGTCCATCCATCTAGGATGTAGTTGCTGGGAGCTGGGAACAGTGACAAGTAAATTACTATCCAACACAGATTTTGTTAAGGATTTGAAAGGTAGTTAACTGCACTTTACAAGACGAGCGCACGGAGACTACGTTATGATGTTCGTTTTTCTAACCTATGCGCACGAAATTTCCTACCCACAAAGGAAAATTAGTAATGTTGTCTAAACATGAACGCCTACTTTCTACCATCCGCTGCTGCAGACACTGAAGGACAATATTCATAAGACTAAATTGGGAAAACCCAGTGTGTTACAATATTCATATTTCTAATTTTGCCTTTTCCTCCATGTATCAGGTGTCGCTTGCATTAGAAACAGGCCCAATATAAACAGCAAAGACATCATTCTATAAGAACAACACACATGAATGAGGGGGGTTGCAAAATTCCGGGCTTGAAAGCACCCGCCGTTTGTCTTGGATTGCGACACGCAATCTTAGTCGTGACCTGGGTTAGCTTTGAAGTCAGCCTCTGTCAATATGATCACCGGGGCCGTCACCGAAGTGGAGGGTTTCTGTGTGGCTCTCTACCATCCCTACACCCCATGACCGATGATTCCGTCTTTATTTAGACTCATCAGGTAGAGATAGCCGAGCTAGGAGTGGAATTCGGCGAATAGTGCTTGTCAGCTATCGGCATGATCACTAGGCCATTGAGCTACGCGAGCGGTGTTTGACACTGCGGGTGCTCAAAAACCCGGAAATCTACTTCTAATTGCTGTAACAAACACTGCTTGCGTAGCTCAATGGTCTAGTGATCATGGTGCGATCCACCAACTGGTGAGTCTAAACAAAGACGAAACCGTCGGTGATGGAGTGCAGGGATGGAAGAGAGCCAAACCGAAACCCTCAAGAGCGGAGTTGTATTAATGCGGAAAATTTCGGGAAGTTGATTCCACGGATGACCCTATTAGTTCACTCATCCTTTCTTGCCGTACTTCATTCTGCATTGAATTTGTGTTGCTCCCAGTGGTTCTATTTCCACCTTCTTACTGTCTAGGCAATATTTCCCATTAACTTATTCCTTAGACCATATCTTTGATCTTAGTTATGATAGCTTTCCAATCTATCTCTACGGCAACAATCGGTTAACTACTGCACACTTTTCTAAACACCAGGTCTTTGGCATCTTTTACAAGATTACGATCCGCTAATTAAGTCGACTTACGGTGAATAGCCTTTTATTTCGTTGTCTACTTATCTGTTTAGTTCTCCCTTTGCAACACTAAATTTTCCGTGCATAGTCACGCACGCCCTAAATATCCACCTACAAGTGATGGCTGAAGGGAATGCAACTTGTAGCAGTCTGGAGATTCCCCGGTTTGCTTGTGTAAAATTCTAACCAAAATTCTTTAATTGTACACTTAGGCAACCGGTGTGGTTTGTTGAACTGCTTGCTGAGTTCGAATGCTTTACTTGCTCATCGCCATTTTTGCTTGGCGCTCGCTTCGGTTGCAACGCGCGACTGCTCTGTGTGCTGTGCTTGATCTGTTCCCCTAGCTAGAGCGTCCACGGTGTCGTTCATTTATAGCTAGCTAACAGGGAATCTTTTGCTGAACCAATAAAAGTTTCCCTGCAACTCGATCCGTCTTCTGGAATCGCTCTCTGGGCTCCCGGAATAGGCAACCCTCTAAATTGGTGACCCCGACGTGACCACCAATTTAGAGGGTTGCCTATTCCGGGAGCCCAGAGAGCGATTCCAGAAGACGGATCGAGTTGCAGGGAAACTTTTATTGGTTCAGCAAAAGATTCCCTGTTAGCTAGCTATAAATGAACGACACCGTGGACGCTCTAGCTAGGGGAACAGATCAAGCACAGCACACAGAGCAGTCGCGCGTTGCAACCGAAGCGAGCGCCAAGCAAAAATGGCGATGAGCAAGTAAAGCATTCGAACTCAGCAAGCAGTTCAACAAACCACACCGGTTGCCTAAGTGTACAATTAAAGAATTTTGGTTAGAATTTTACACAAGCAAACCGGGGAATCTCCAGACTGCTACAAACTGAGCTCACTCAGCATTTCAACCACCTGGCATCCGAAAACACAATTTGATTAGTTTGACACCATAATTTGAGCTAGGAATGTCTAGACACAGCGCTATGCCTTTACTCCCTACGACTTGAATACGGTCTATAGTTTTGTGCTAAAGTGATCAGTTTCATGATCCACTGGAGTTGCTTTAATATAGCCTTTTTCTTATTTTCGCCGATCCTTCACTTACTACTCGCAAATAATTCCAAATGTGTTACTCCAGTTTAATTAAAATGATTATGTATTATTCACCCGATTTGATTGGTGACTGGACGGATTTTGGATTACCGTGCTAGATTCCACTTTTTCTTCAGGATTGCTGCGTTATACATGATTTCTCTTTGTGAATGCGACACCACTATTTTTCTTTAAGTGTATAGTAAAAGCTGTGCAAATTGGTGTGTGTTCTCAAGCTGATTTCGGTATTCTCATTGATTGGCACAACTGCTGTTTGTGTCCGTCATCTTGGATTTGTTCTACGGTAATCGGCCATCATGACCACCGCAGCAGTAACCCAAAACGACGTAGTTTGTACTAATCAAACTTGTGCTAGTGTAGAAAAAGGAGGCTTGACTTTTACAAATTACATTGACCGGTAACATTTAAAGAGCGTCAAGGTCTGTAGAACCGACATAAAGAAATCCAATACGCCGGGTTCACTTTGGCTCTCTATGAAGTGCACGGCGGTAATAGTAGTAAAATACGTACTAGCGTTACCACAAATGTACGACAGCTTAGTCGCCGAAACTGAACATCGTTTGAATGCAAAAATCGGTTTGCTCGAAACGACAACAGCGCGTCTTGCACCTCATGCGTCTCCCTCACTTGCTGCCTGGAAACCATGGAAAATGGCCAGGCGTTCTCACACGGCCACGCAGTACTAGAAACCATGGAAATCATAATCCAAGGCGTCGTTGCGACAGATAGAATCATGACTAGCCCCATCCCCCATATACTCTTATCCAATGTATCGATTTATGCAACGTCGGAAACGCCCACCCTTCCGATTGACCAACGAAATCCGAAGCGATCTATGCACCAAGCCTCCTATGCATGCGTTGCCGTTCGGCATAATGCAAGTAGGGCCTGAGTAGTCTCACGCAGTGCAGCCGCAAAACAGGTCAAAGTCCAAGCGCAACCGGCAGAGACATCACTAAAACCCTCGATATTGGTGCTTCCCACATCACCGGAAACCAGGCGGAATTACGGGGCCTTGACACCTATGTGCACCAAGGTTCCTGAGCCTAAGGCAAAGTTCGTAAATGGTCAACAGTTAGATGACTGAAAGACAGCATTTTCTTCGTGATAAAGTCGGATTTCAAGCCAGTCCGACTAATATAATGTGCATCACCCGATATTCAACCTCAAATCTTTATCAGAGTCCCAGCTAATGCGCGTAACATGTGGATGCACAGATAATGTCAAGACGGTGCTTTTGTCGGCATACCGCTTGCAGACTGAAGACAATAGGGTAGGCATATTTCCGAATGTTCAATGGAACGAACGCCAGCAAGACAAAAATAATTCAAAATACCACCACACGGAGAGTAGCAAAAGAATTGTTTTCGTTCATGGCGCGCCCGTGCTACTGGCTACCAGTAACGAATAAGCCCACGCTTATGACCTGCAAGAATGACGTTACATCTGTGAAGCTCTCTATGCGGTCGACGCCATACCTCAGTCGATTACACGGTTAACCGTGTCGCCAAACTAAAGCCGCAGTGGCCCGAGGATACTGAAAATAACGGTGCGGTCACAACAGATAGCCGTGAACTTAATCCTAGCTGGTAGTTACCGCAACACACTTCCTTCAGAAGTATGACTGAAGATAGCAGTTAGAGAGAAGCAGGCATTTGTTATTTTCGCGGAAAGTCACCACCCGCGACTCAATAGAACCATAACAACGATTCAGAAACCGGTGCGCTAAGACCCGTGGATATTGAGAAGGTTGCATATGGACGACTTACTGCGGGTGCAAGTGAGACCAAAAACAGATTGCCTTCCTATCGAGATTTGCCAATCCACCCAAAAAACCATTAGGTGCCGACGGATGAGAGGTTGGTACAAATCCACATCGTTCAAGTGATCCTAGTCAACATCTTTCGACATCCGAGAAGGTTTCGTGTATGTACACTAACGCTCAAGGCTTACTGAGCAAACTTTCCAAAATGCGGTTGTGTCAAGAATCAAAACATTGCGACCTCACCTCTATAACGGAGACATGATTACTCCCTGACATAAGTGATATGGAGATCGCACTGCCAGGCATGTCCGTTTTTCGGCACGACTGACCCAACATAGGTGGAGGGGTGGCTCTGTACTTCAGCAACGACTTCCAACGTGAGCCCATAGAGAATCCGGTCAGCACCGTCTGAGATGCCGTTTGGTGTCGTCTACGTTTAAAGAATGACGAAACTTGCTAAGTGGCGTCATTTGCCGTCCCCCTTCCTCCACTGCCGAGATGGACTCCCATCTGGCATGCGCAACAAGGAGGAGGATAAACACAACTTCGGACACATTCTCAATACTGGCGATTTCAACTTACACGCCCTGGAATTCAAAGCAGCTCCCAAAGAACAGTCTAAAACCGATCTACAAGATTTGGTCTCCCGTCACCCGCTGTATGGCCACATCAACACCCTCACCCGATTGCAAGAAGTCGATAAGCCTTCGATGCTGTATCGGATATCCACTAACTAGGAACTAATGGTCCAGAGGGTGATTTTCGACGTTGCATTTAGCCGAAACAATCATGCAGTACTACCCTACGAATACATTTGCTACGCAGAATAACCCGTGGAAATTGCGGACGCAACAAAAAGGATTATACGCTGCGACAACTCATCTTGACTAGGTGAGACAGCCAATTGGACCTTTCTCTCAGAAGAGGCACCAGCTAGTGTATGGAAACATTTCATCAGCCAGTTTAACACTTTCGTGGCCGAAGCTTCAGCGACTAAGATCTTCCGCCCGAGAAACGTGGTCTCGTTTCTGCGAAGCAAGATACGCGAGTGTATAGCGGTGCGAAATTCAACCTAGCATTTTTACAAACTCACCCCGAGCACTGAGAACTGGATAGCCTATGCGACCCAACGTAACCATCCTACTGAGATTTTCCGGGAGGATAAAATGACGTTCCGGCAGAAGTTGGCAGTGAGTATGGCCTCAAACACTTGCTTCTGTACCAACACGTCAACAGTCTATGTAAGGTGAAAGCGGCAATTTTTCCACATCCAACAGCGGAGACACGTGGACACCGAATGAGGCGGCGAATACCCTACGCCTACGATATGTTGAAACAGCTAAGTGCGATCATTGGCTACATAACCCTATGACAATGGCTGTTTCACCCCCAAAACTCACTCATATATCCATCACGGAAGAAGAGGTACCAACAACTGTTGAGTATTCGTAAGCACAGTCCTCCTGTAGTTGATAATATACACACGAAGTGGCTGTCGGTGGCAGGAGAGAATGTAGTTAAGCCTTTGGCTCGGTTCTTTCAACACTGTTTCGACGTAATGTAGATGCATAACATGTGGAAAGAAGGGAGGATTACTCCTATTCACAAGGGAGGTAGGCTTTTCGATCCAGCCAACTACCGTCGCATAATGTTACTATCGATTCTTGCAAAGGTCATGGAAGCTGTTATTTCTGATGAGCCAATCGCTTAGTTGGAAGAATTTAATTACTTTGCACGGGAATAGCACGGCTTCCTAGGAAACCAATCGTGCACTACAACTCTACTACTAGCGCAATCCAGCTGGACTGAAGCAGTCGACTCTGGCACGGGAGTTGCTGTCGCCTTGCTCGACTTCTCAAAGGCGTTCAACCGGTTAGGCCATGACATCCTGCTCTTCAAACTCCGGATCTATGGTACTGGGGATCCTGTCCTAGGATGGATCAAAATACTTTATACCGGCGCCTGGAAGTACGAGTGCGAATCGCTGTCAGATTCCATCCGAGTTGAACTCGGAATACCACAGTGATCAGCACTAGGACCGCGATCATTAGGTACGTATAGTAACAATACCACACCCCTCATAACCTCTAATTACCCGCATTGTGCCGATAGTATCAAGGTGAGCATGGTGATCAATACACCGGATGATAGCACAGTAATTCAAGCTGATCTGGATAGGGTAGACTCGTGGCCACTCCAGAATGTACTTGGATTCAATGCGGACAAACGTCAGTGCTTCATCTACGGCACAAGTTGGTACACTCCTACAAACTCGGTAGCCCGGAGCTTCAGACGTCTTCTGAGGAGAAAGACCTAGAAATTTTGATCCAAGTCGATCTTGGATATTCGAAACAGGCTGAAATGGCATCAAGCCTGGGCTTTTAACACGTGGGCCTTCAGAAGCGTGAATTCTGACCATTCCATCCTTCGATTTTTCCCCATCTTCTCGGATCATACTCATTGTCAAGTGTGAAATACGCAAGAGAAATCTGACAGCCATAGCTGAGGAGAGGTCTCACAGTCTTGAGAATATCCTAACCCTGAGCAACCAAAAATGTCATGGGTCTGTATAAGTTGCCGTCTGAACGAAGACTTCAACTGCTCGGCATTTTCCACAAACACTATCGGCGTTTCAGCGAGGACCTCAACTTGATTTACCAACTTTTGTTTGATCTCAATCACAAGTGCCGCTACTTGCTGGAGCACAGTCACAATATCAATTTGTGAGGCAACCATCTCAAACTGACAGAGTCGTACAGTTGTTTGGATTGTCGTCCGAATTTCTTTTCCATACGCGGTTGCAGAACGCGGAATATCCTACCCGGAATCTGTCATATGTGCTCCCACGCTGCCAGAGTTCGAAGCCCGAGTTGACCGTGCACTTATTTCGCTGAACCATCTTGCATGATCCATTACACAGGTATAAACACGAATGTCTGTAAGAGGTTTCACTAGCCGTCAAATCCCAGATTTCGTTCTAGTTTTTCACCTCCTGTATGTGTGCACCAGGAGGATGCGCGATTTTTACCAACATTCCATTTGGCGTCATTCCTTATGGATTTACCTTGAATTTACAGTTTATACTGAGTATGTATACCTCAGTGAGTTCCTTGTTGTAAACCCAATTTTGCTAACAACCTTTTATATTTTGTAGTGTCACAATAATCATCCTACGGGACTTATTAAGCATTAGCTTTGTTTACCCGTATAAAACCATCGTTCCATTGTTCCAACTGCTTCCTCCTTCTCACACTCCTTTCCCCTTGCCATCAAATCGCCATCATCATGGCACCAACAAGCTGCACCGAAAACAGGCAAATGAGAATGTCAACGAACTGGCAGTGTAGAGCTACAAAAATAATGAAAATCTTCGCAAAAACATATCTATCGTAACAATGTAAAAACCCAAACCATTGACACACTTGCATGCCTGAACATGTTGTACATGTAAATATGATCCGTACCTTTGTGAGCTCGCCTTCTCAGTGGTAGCACGAGAAATATACCTTATTATTAGTTTATTAACATCGAAGTACTGGAGACTCGGAGTTGCGCTCTAGAACATGCAGCGCGACACTCGTTAGTTGAAACTCTTATGTTGAACTGATGTAGACCACCACTGTCGTGTTAGCTCGATGGTTTTGACCGGACCCAACGAATCGACACGGTCAGCATTTGGAACTTGGTGCCTATCGTGTTTCTGTGGCTGTGTGGTTAGTGCGTTATTATATTAGGATTCATTTGCTTCATCTTTTTGGGTCCTGGTGATTGAAAATATTGCATCGAGCTGAAGATTGTTGACTGGAACGGCGCAAGTGGGACGATCTTACAAGAGCATAATACCTTTCAGTTGAAAAGGGACTGCAATAATAATGCTGTATCGCAGTTAGCTTGTAAATCATGACAGTCTGAAGCTGTCCCCCTTGGTCCAGTGGCATAAGTTGCTGACTGGCGGTTCAAATGGCTGGTGGTCATGGGTTCGAATCCTGATGGATCCGATGGATACGCACTACTGACGATGCCCAACGGGCTGCAACTACAGTCTAGTGCTTTCCCGGGCATGTGGACGACTATCTGATTTGGAAACTGGCGGCGAAGAACCCCAATTAATAATGCTGTATGCCGGTGTTTTATCTTCATAATAAATGTGTTTCACCATCCATAACAACTACGTTTGTTTCATTCCCGTTGACTGCGTTAACTCTGAACGGAACCTTGATATGCGAGTGCTTAACTGGCACCCAGAACTTGTATTCACTTGTGGCTAACTACTTTTTAATGATGGTTTCTCATCATTCCTTCACTTGTATCTACAACGAATTTAACAACACGGGCCTGATATACCTGCGTGAATGGATTTCCAGCTGAGCCTATTTTTCATTTACAGAGATTGTTCTATATGTTATAAGCAAATCATCATCATGTAAGCCTTTTACCATGACCGATTAACCACCATTGAGCAGTGGCCAAATGATGGAAATTACCGAGACACTTTTGTATTAAATTTAAGTCAGACAACCTAGAACTCATCCAGAAAAACCCTAGATGAAGGCTTCGAGCTGTGGAGACTCGTCAGTAGCGCGCATTCTCGACTCCATCCGGAACCGAACCTAGAACTTATTAATCGCCTAGGCACAAGCGATTGACAATGGGGGGATGTTGCTAGTTGAGTGGCAACTACAACCTAACTGTGACTACATAGAGGACAGCGTGGGCCCCCTAAAGCAGCGGCGTTTCGTGTAACAGCTTCGTTCAAGGTTAGGAATATAATTCCTGTGTTAAAAGATGAGGCAGAAGACCTGTTCCAGCACATCTCCCTCCATACATGCTAACGGTATGACCACTTTTACAAGTAGTGAATATGTACTTCATCCACACACGAGAAAAACCTTTACGCCTACAATTCTTACCGGAGTATTATTTGGGTATGCGCATTTTGTTAAATTACGATTACCTTTGTCTGGCTCGTCGGAATATACCATATTCAAAAGCACGTGATCACCGACTGAAATAAGAGAGATGCAGTGAACCAGTCATCTTCATGCAGATACCAATAGAAGACGAATGCCAGAGGTTATCCCATTGGCAAGTAACATAGTCATTCCAAATTTCTGCTGAAAGTTTTGTGATCATTAAAGTAGCAAAAACGCGAAATACTCTCCGATATGCAGTAGCTGTAAGCTGTTATTGGCAATAAAATCGCATAGACAGATGTAGGTGAAGTACCTTCATATATGCAACTTAGGCAAATCAACCAATGCCGAAGCAGTCAGCCTGTGGTACTTCTCCAAGCTAGTTGGATACCGCGAAAATGCTCTCACGTGTGTTTTGTGCTAAGTTAAATACCACATTTCATGTGTTGGATCATCAGTTGAGCATTTTTATCCTCTTCGCGGGATCTAACAGGAATTCGTTCAAACTATATGTGAAAATTGCCGAAATAAGATACAGCTAGGAAAAGTATAGCCGACGTGTAGGCTACATCATTTCGTTGTGAACAGCTCCATGTGCAAGGCCCAACAACCTAGCCGGAAGAGCCAAGGGGTTTCAGCTCAGTTTTCTTTCTCTACACGTGCAAACTTACCGACAGGAAGTCCAACCGTTGTGAGAAGGCCAGCTGCACGTGGCATAAATCGTTTATCTTTGTTGTGCCCAACGGACACTGATGTCCCAACAGCTGAAAGCTTAAGTCCTGAAGACCAGTGAAAAGATCAAAGAACGAAATTACGAACTAATGCTGAGCGTTTAACTTCTTTAAGTCAACCATTAGTCAAACCACGTGAGAATGGTAGTATACTTAGGCCTGCAAGATCAACCTCATCCTAGCAGGGGCGTTATGACATCGTGATCTTTCACACTCCGGAGTCTAGCGATACATCAACCCAAGTGCGCTATGATAAGGATGTCGAGTTTTACCGAATCTCATTGACAGACTCCTCGACTCTGAGGAGGACTCGGTAAAAGTGAGGCAAATTACCCGTCTTCGAAAGCAAGGTGATCAACAAAATCAAACAATGAGAATCACTTTCGTGGACGAAGCCAGTCCAAGACTAATCTTGTCCCTCCTAAGTAGGCTGGAAGGTTTGCGGATCCATGTTCGTCCAGACCTGGACCCCGTAGACCGGGAAAGGCTCAAGTCTGCCGTCCTTGAGCTGTAAGGGCGTACTGGTGAGGAGGAAGCAAATCTTCGCATCGTAAATTTGCGGGTGGTCTCCAAGCTTATGCGAATCAGGTTAAACAGGTTGCTCACACTTCATGCAAGCCCGGAAGCTACTGCTGTGGCCTACGAGTAGCCTTCATCAACGTTTGCAGTGTTATGAACAAGCGCGATGAGCTTTGTTGTTTCTTTACGTCTGAGCGGTCAGATGTAATTGGACTCGCAGAGACATGACTGCATTCAGAGTTAAATACCCAAGAACTTGAAATCAACGGTTACTCGTGCTTCCGATGCGATAGACTAAAGAATGTCCACGTTGATATCGTACTTTACAACCGGTCTTCCCTGCGTGGGAGACTTGTGAGCACCTACCGAAGTGATGATGGTTTCTGTGAGCTACTGTGGTGTTCCATCCGCCTCAGGCGCCGAGCACTGCTTGTGGGCACAGTCTGTCACAGTCTGTCACAAAGCTCCAACCACACACGCACATCCAGTGTATACCCGAGGTAATGAGACCGGGAGTATGGGGATAGGAGCCACGTTTCCTCAATGGAGTCGGCCCACACACCTTCAATGGCAAACACAAGCAGGCTGTATTTGGGGAACCAAGCGCACACAAGACGGTGCTTGGACCGTAGTCCGCTGCACATTGAGTGGATGGAACCACCCTTCGAACCTAACACGGCCACAAGAATCGTGCACCGCGTCCGCTCCGGCGACGATCAGCTGTCTCCTAGAGCCAGTCTGGACGAGGTAGTGGGTAATGGACAGGTAGGCACCATGTCATCATGCACATCGAGCGAATCCACAACGGGGATATCAAGCAACACCCAATCACTTAAAACGACAAGATGAAATAAACTAAATCGAATAATTCGTACAGGTAGGGAAACGTAATGCTGCACATAATGGGCGTATAAAAATTGCTTTGGAACGAATCCGCGATAAGTTCAAGAGGTCAGAAAACATATTTTATTAAAATGTTACAAACTCGAAATGGTTATCGAAATTAGCTACCATTAGCTGCAGCAACGTATGCAGGTTGCTAGAAGATAATACAGCTAGACAACAATACGAGGAAAAATCACATGGAGAAAATTGAAAACCCACCACCTGAAATAAGGTGATCCAGCATGCAAGCACGCGGTTAGTAAATCGAATAGAGTCTACCTACAAACCCTGCGCCCGTTCTGTCTACGTTCTCTGCAGGACCCGTCGTCGCTTCGGTAGTGGTACCGAATGGTCTCGCTTATTGTTCACTAGGTCTGCCTGACTCCGGCACTCGCGACCGCATGTTCTACAGCACTATGCGCTGGATGTCGATGCAGTATAGCCCAACGGCGCCTGTCGCTTCCGCAATTGCCGCTTCTTCTCTGCATGCATGAGGTCTTGCTCCTGCACTTCGGCAATTGCCTTCGTGATCAGATCACGCCATGCAAGCTGATTATCCGTCTTCGCTTCCCATGACCTGCTATCAAGTTCAGAACCTCAGAGGTCCATTCATCATGTCCTGGTAACGTCAATTTGATTTCCCAAATGCCGCTTGCCAATACTCAGCCGAGCATTTGATAGTTGTTTCGGTACCCGTGTCAAATCTGTACACCACACATGACCGAGCCATCTCAGGTGTCGCAG
Organism: Dicrocoelium dendriticum; assembly: GCA_944474145.2. NCBI lineage: Eukaryota > Metazoa > Platyhelminthes > Trematoda > Plagiorchiida > Dicrocoeliidae > Dicrocoelium > Dicrocoelium dendriticum. Next base: position 11,244,147 of record OX104070.1, read on the forward strand.
CAAAAGTATGCAGTCCACTGCATACATTCCACTAAGACGCAACACTTCCGTGTCCGCAACTCTGTCGCCCCATCCTTTGTGCAGAATCCGCTTCAAACACTGTTCTTGGAACGGCTCGAGATATCGCACATCCCGACGGTATATCGTTCACGTTTCATTGCCTTATAGAAGAACGGACAGCACCATGGATTTGTACACCATCAGCTTCGTACCAACGGTAAGCTGATGGTTGTTCCCCACGCAGTACTCTGGTTCCCGAATGTCGCCGCTGCCTTCCATACGCGGATAAGTAGCTCACGGTGTAGCTGCTGGTCAGTTGACATCACATTACCTAGGTAGCAGAAGCGGAAGGTGGTTTCCAATATTCCAGCTCCAATGTTGATACATGGCAGCATGACAGATATCGCTTCCGGTGAAGTCTGAAAGAGACAGACAGTTTTGCTTGTGTTGATGGTGAGCCCGAATTTGGGCGCCGTAGAGTCCCGAGCATTAGTAATGTGCTGCAAATCATTCATGCTGTGTGCAAACAGCGCACAGTCGTCAGCAAACAGCAACATACGGATAGTTGTGTCGCAGACTAGAGTTCTCGCACCGGAACGATAGATATTCAGCAAACCACCATCAGTACGGTACTCCACACGAACACCGTACGCACAAACCGCATCAAAACACAAGACGACATTGCATGAAGATAAATATTAAACAGGGCAGGAGCTAAGACACAGCCTTGCTTCACACCAGAGACAACTGCAAAGTCATCGGAGGTCTCTCCACTCAGCTGCACCCTCGCTCGCATACCACTGTGCAGACATTCAATTAAACTTACAAACTTACGCGGGCAACCAAACTTACCCAACACCAGCCACAGGGCCTCGCGGTTCACCGTATCAAATGCCTTGGTGAAACCAACAAAAAGTGAGTACAATGGCTGGTGTCGTTCTCTGCACTTCTCCTGCAACTGACGAGCCGCAAACACCATATATATATAGTGCTGCGACCCGAACGGAATCCACACTGCTCTTCCGCCACGTTAGGTTCCACAACCTGACTGACGAGGCGGTTGAGCAGGATTCGAGCAATCAGCTTGCCCACACAACGCAGCAACTTGATGCGACGGTAATTCGTGCAACATTGCTAGCTCCCTTTGCCCTTGTACAGTGGTAGCAAAGTGAATCCTTCAACTCAGGAGGCACTTGCTCATCAATTCGTACGCTTTGCACCAAGTGATGCAGCGCAGTCACCAACGCAGGTCTGCCGTGTTTCAATACTTCAGGCGGGATCCCGTCGGCTCCGGCACATTTGTCGGTTCGCAGCTGAACAAGTACTCTCTGCGTCTCGTCCCGTGTCGGCGTGTCCGCCAGACTCGTCTTCACATCGTGCTGCTTAAGGCCGCTCAATGTAGGCCAGTCGATCTCTGAACGGTTGTTCAAGAGACAGTCAAAGTGTTTCCGCCAGATCTGCATTATGTCTGCAGTCTGTGTGCAGGTAGCGCCTGAGCTACCATGGATAACTGTGCGTAGCTGCCCCAATCTCGGTCCATACACCGCCTTCAAGGAGTCAAAGAATTTCTTGTCTTGGAGATGTTTGGCGTAGCATTCCATCTGCTTCGCCTTCTCCGTCCACCATGCATTTTTATGTGACGGAACTCGCGAGTCAGTCACCACCGATTTCTGAGAAACTGACTCCTCTTCCTCAAGTCATTGGCATCTGCCACATGTGCAGCAAATGCTGTATTCTCCTCACGCACCTAGGCACCGATCGTCGCATTGTTGTCATCAAACCAATCAGGCCGCTTACAATTTGCCCGCCCAATGGTCTCCTCGACAGCAGTTGTCATCTGGTCGAGAATGTGCTGCCACAGGTCGCCCACTGTGTGTATGCATTCCACATTCCAATGACAAGTAGCATCGCCTTCTCCAGCGCAGTAAGTTTCTCCACTGTACCGAGAGAGAGTATGTTAAATTTAGGCCGATTCGCCGCAGGAGTGCAATACATAGAACTACGAAACGTGTACAGTTTGGTCCGCACCAATTTGTGATCAGTGCCATACTCAGCTCCATGCAGTGCACGTGTCATGCACACTTCACGCATATCACGCTGACGTACAATGACAGTCGAGCAGATGAGTGTGATGGCTTCATCGGCTCGTCCAAGTTGTTATGTTACTCGTACTCAGTGCAAATCGAGTGTTCGAGTTTGTTAGGCCGTGAGTGGCACACAGTGATAGCAGCCTGTCACCGTTCGTATTCGCTGAACCAGTGGCATGCGGACCGATGACATCTGTCCACACTGATGCATCACGCCAAAAGCGGGTGTTGAGATCATCTAGAGAAAATAGTCGGTCGCTCGTCAGCACAGACCGTATCACGGAGGATAGCTGAGAGTAGAATTGATCATGCGCGTCATCAGGATAACACATGATCGGACCGTACGTGCTTATAAAAGTGGCAAACTTACTTCTTCCGTGTCGTAGACGAACAGTCATCAGTCGCGTGCTGATGCCTATTGGTTCACCCACCAGCTGGCCATGGAGGCGATGGGATATTGAAAAATCCGACCCCCATGTCACTTGGTGCTGAGACGGCGTTGCCCACTCAGTAGAATGTGTAGCCTGCATCTGCTTCATGCCGTGTCGCACTGAGCGCCGCAATATCGATGTGATGGCGCGCCAGTTCCATTGCGTTTTGTGCAGTGCGTCGCTCGTGGCGCTCACTCGAGTTCCGGTCCAGTAGTGTGCGCACGTTCCAGCACTCGACGCTGAGTGCTTTGCTCGTAGGCATACGATTGCATACGATTGCAGTCGCACGCGAGTTGGCGGATGTGCTTCGGAGGTTTGCTTGAGGGACTCCACCCGAAGCCTTTGGCTCAATAGCCTTACCCACAAGGCAGTGGGGAGCAGATGCAGCTCGGGAATGTGATTGCAGTGACAGCTTTGAGTCTGCTTGTCGGCCGTCATGCGCAGCCTATGAGGTACTAGAACGATTTATATATGTTTTGCGATCGTAGTATGATTCACCTGCGACCACGGCCAAACGCAGGTGGGTATATGGCGGGTTTGCACCAATTTGACCAGGAGCTGCCTGGCTTGTGGAGGGCAGTAGCAAATCATTGAACACCTGGAGGTGCTCTCTCACAGTCAGAGACAATGCGTGGCGCTCGTGCTCTACGCCAATCCAGCTGTGATCTTATAAGCTGTAGTCCTGTTGTCTCCCATGGCTAGGTTTTACGGGAAGGGGGCCATCGATTACATCCTAACCACCGAAATGGATGGACTAGGATACCGGCAGCGCGCCCACACCTAACAAGAGAACGACTAGGGTCCTCAACCAAAGTCTTCGATCAAATGTGTACCCGAAAGGTAGCGGGGCTAGCACATGGTCAGTTCACTGACTCATGCGCATTGGTGTCCTGGATCTAAGCAGCGAGAAGAGCATAACCCAACTCCCATCCAGCGGTCTCCACCAGGATGCGTCCAGGACATACGACCATGACACAACAGTAGCAGCAGTGGGTAGACCATCTGTCAGGATCTAGCCACCACCAGCCTCAGCGCACCATAGGCTCTCTCGCCACATATATATATATATATATATATATATATATATATAACTTGGAAGGGACAGCATTTGCAATCTATCGCTTTGTCCCTAAGCGGTGCAAAAAAGACCATATGAAGACTTTGTTTAACAGGGCTAGGATAATGTACACTACTGACAAAGTGGAACAAGGGGTGCGGCTAATAACCAGCACCCTCATGGACAATGGGTACCCACCCTCCTTCATCGCTGTTTAGTGCTGAGAATGCGGGAGAAAATTTGCCCACAGTACCGAAGCCGAAGGTAACTGTGCAAATGCCATTCAAGGGAGACGACGTATGCCAGGTATTTCTGAGCCGATTGAAATCCTCAGTGGCGCACATATACCCTGCGGCGGAACCAGTTCTAATCAACACAACGAAACCTATCAGTACTCCGTCGGTTAAACCCCCGCTGTCACTGTCCAACAGTTCACAGATCCCATACCTTTGACATGTATAGCGGGCATGACAGAGGGTGAGGGTCGCGGAGCACATACCGGCGTGAGTTAGTAAACACGTTTTGCAGATGACCGCGTCTGCCATTCGGAATGTGTAGCAAATGAAGCGAAATCATGTTCCGTACAAACAACCAACGTCATAAATCGTCCGCCACCTGCTGACTGACGACCACTGTGCAGGGTCCGTGAGTGCCCTCCGTGTTGTCTATGACTCAATGATCCCTCTACATTACGATATGCTGAAGAAGCGTCTATCAAACAACTTGGCCCAACTCTGCGTGCAGAAAGACGCATTTGTGACCCTGGCTCTGCCCTGGTAGCGGGGCGGGAGGATGGCAAGATGACACGTAGGTATGTGTGTGCATTTTGGTCAGTTTGTCATTTTAACTACGCTCACTTCACGATGCTATAAATACACACCTCTATAGTACACAGATGCAAATGTGCAGAGCAATTTTTCCGGAATTACATAGTGCGGCATTGATGCGTTAACATTTCTGTTAAGACAACTATCCACATATCTGCCGAAATGGAAATGACCATCCAGCTAGCATACAGGTGAGTGAGTTCAAAATTCAGTGGGAACGATGAAGCGCTTCAAACGAAAAACACAGTAGATTTCTCGTGGAACATAAGCACAATACATCTATAACCAACGTTAAATGCATCGGAACTCTAAAGAAGCATACAGATAGCATAACCAAGTGTCTTCATTCTTGGCATCTTGGCCCGACTGAATAAGCTGGAATATATGTATGTGTGCTTGTCATTTGTGCGATATCTCGAGCGGTTCCATCAGCAGTGTCTGCGCCGGATTTTGCGCATCGGCTGGGGCGACAGAGTTGCAGACACGGAAGTGTTGCGACAAAGTGGGATGTGTGCAGTAGACTGCATACTTTTGCTGAGACAGCTGAGGTGGATCGGTCATGTGAGCGTATGGATTCAACGCGGATAGCGAAGCAGCTATTATATGGTCAGCTGAGTCTTGGGAAGCGGCACGTGTGGAAACCAAAGTTACGTTACCAGAACCTGATTAAAGTGAGCCTCACACGTTCTAATCTTGATTGCAGGTCATGGGAATCGAAGGTGGGTGATCGGCGTGCATGGCACAATCTGATCACGAAAGCAGTTGCCGAGGTGCAGGAGAAAGACCTCGTACATGCAGAGAAGAAGCGGCAAGTGCGGAAGCGGCAAGCACCGATGAATTGTAATCCATCGACATCAAGCGCATGGTGCTGTAGAACATACGGTCGCGATTGCCTTAGTCAGGCAGGCTTAGTGAGCCATGAGCGAGGCCACTCGGGGCAACTACCGAAGCGACGGCGGGTCCTGAAGAGAACGTAGGCAGAACCAGCGCAGCGTCTATAGGTACGCTGCATTCGATTTACTAACCGCGTGCTTGCATGCTAAGTCTCTTTATTTCAGGTGGTGGGTTTTCATTTTTGCCTTAATGTTTTTCTTTCTCATATAAATGTCTACCTGTACTCTATCCCATTAACCTGCACACCTCGCTTAAGCCAGTTGTATTCGATTTCCATAACATTTTTCTGTTCGTGGCATTTCCGTAAAGTATACTTTCTGATCTCGCGAACTTATCTAGGATTCGTTTGTAAACAACTTATTACATATGCTCACCAACTTAAGGTTTATGTCACCGTTTCCTTATGCATTATTCAAGTTATTTTCTTTGTATCTCTCTCTCACGTGATTGGCTTCTGTTTGATATCCACGGTGTGGCTGCACTGGATGTGCATGTTGACAAGGTGCCTACCTGTCCATTACCCACTACCTCGTCCATACTGGTTCCAGGTGACAGTTGGTCGTTGCTGGAGGGGACGGTGTGCACGGTCCTTGTGGTTGTGCTAGGCTCGAAAAGTGGTTCCATGCACACAGTGTGGAGTGGACTACGGTCCAGCCACCGTCTTGTGTGCGCTTGATTCCCAAATACAGTGTGCTTGTGTTTGCCTGTGAAGGAGTGTGGGCCGGCTCCGTTGATGAAACGTTGTTCTCATCCGCCTACCTCCCGGTCTTATTCCTTCGGGTTTACACTGGATATGGGGTATGAAGATGGAGCTGTGGGTGGTGCAGCGCAAGCCATCCATGGTCCCTCTGTAGGCGCAGGCGTCCTGTGACTTGTCACAGGGACAGGCAAATCCGAAACCGGATGCCGCCGACCATTTGTGTAGAATCAATCCCCACTGTGTTCTGGCACGAAGTAACGCGAGTTTACGTACCCAAGAGGAACGTTTGAGACAACTGTGGGGCGGTCGGGGCGGACGTTACCCCTTTGGAATAACTCAAGACGTAAGCAATGTAGGCTGGGCTATTGGCCTTGCGGCGCAGCCCGTCCGCGAGTCTTCAACATGCAAAGCTGTCTTGTGCTAGATCACAAGCACAGTGAGCGATAAATTGGGAAACAGATGCTGCCAACAGTGCTGAAGCATTAGCTAATGCTCGTCCGGCAGGTGATTCTCGGCAATACAGTCAAGAGCAAAAGATGACAGACGATAGTTCACAATCCCTCGTGGTATGCCAGAGTGGAAACAAAATTTATGTAATAGGAGGCTGATAGGAAACGGGGAATGAGCAGACGTAAGCCGAGCACCTAATTCAATGGTGTTATTTGAGTTTGGAAAGATAATTTCATGTTAGTGTTTAGAGTGTCGTAGGCTTGACAACAAGGGATGCTAATGACGTAGGAAAGGAGAGCGAAGGTGAAGAAAAATACGAACGCAACATAATAGACCGGATATATTAAGTAGGGGGCGATAATTCAAGTGTCACACCGACCGTCACATCCACAATCTCACGCAGAATAGCCTCAGAACAGTCCTGAGCCAGCTGCACGACTTCTACTCCACCTTGTTTACAGGCAATTAAAATGGGGCATCCGGATTCTCTGTTCACAAGGTGTGCCAAGTAGTTCTCGCGTTTGATGTCAAGTGCCTGTGCGACCATGAGGTTTTCATATATACAACCATACGTATATATATTTATATATAACATGTAAGTAATGAATTTTGCTATTCGTCACTCAATCCTAACTATCGAAAACAACTGTATAGAAGCATATTTTACTTAGAATACTGGATCCTGTGTTAAAGAGCAAGTAGCAATGAATTCTGTACAACACTTTCGAACCATGGTGAAGAATGTTATAAGAAGGTGAAGAACCTTATAAAAATTGTCAGCCGTGAATATTGTTGTCGTTCTCATGTGACATCTAAAGTATCTGACTCACGGTATTTCAGCACTCACAAATGTGAGATGTCATCGTAAATGTGCAGTCGTTCTCTGCACAGATGTTTCCTCCATCAAATGTTAGAGAAAACTGTTCCAAATATTTAACAGTCTCCGTTGTAAGCACAATGGGTGGGGAACACGTTGCACATCCGGCACGACAAGTTCTTATCTGTGTCTGCGTGTGCTGCATGGCAGTCGTAATTGCAGCATTGGCTTCAGCTTGAACAAGTCACCGAGATGTAGAATACGGTAGGTCATAATGAGACCGACTCGCACCCGACGGTAGGACAAAGTGTAGAGTCCTAGTTACTCGCACCGGTCTTCAAACCGCAAGCCACGTAAACTCGGGATGAGACTGGTAGCAACATGTTGGACCCGTTCCATATTTTGTGCCTCGCCTTGCGTAATCGGAAAGTAGGCGGGCGAACCGTACTCTAGCATTGGTCTAATGATGGAAGAGAAGAGGCGAGTGGCAACCTCTTCAGACCATTTGCCGAAGCTACATTTGAGCGCCCAAAGCAGGCGCAGTCCATTACGATATAGCTTGTTCGTGTTGTCCACGGACTACAAATCGTAGCGCGAGAGTACACCTAGGTCCTTCACAGAGGGTGTGGGATATAGAGGTTTGCCCTCAATGGTGTAGTTTCGGCCGTCAGCACCCTTCTCCAGGCGCATAAATACAGACTTGGCTGGGTTGACCGGGAGAAGAAGTTCTGCAGCCCATGTGGATAGGCGGTTGAGGTCTTGCTGAAGTACGCCACAGTCGTCGGGAGCGTCCATTTCTCTCCAAATCTTCATGTCGTCCGCAAACAAGGCACACAGCGACCGGATAAGCTGAGGTAGATTGTTGATGTGGATCAGAACAGAGTGGGTCCCAGCACAGTGCCTTGGGGCACGCCACTTGTAGAGTGATACCAGTCAGTTAGATGGTCGTCTACCTGTACCCTCCACTTTCGTCCAAAAAGGAAATCGCGGATCCAGGGGTGCAGTGAGCTACCGACACCACACATCCTGAGTTTGTGAAGGAGAACCGCATGACTGACCTTGTCGAACGCATTACTGAAATCGATGAATATCACCTCGACAGACTTCCCGTTGCTCATAGTCTGCAAGCATTCATGCCTCTTTACATGCAAGTTGGTAATACATTAGCGGCATTTCATGAAACCGTGCTGTGCGGGCGTCAGGACATCTTTTGACTGTAGCAACTGCAACACTCTCTTCTACATGATGTTTCTAACCACCTTTGCCAAATTGGGTGTCAGAATATTGGCCTGTATTTGTCGACTTTGCTAGGGTCGCTACCTTTAGGAATAGGCTTCACCACCGAACATTTCCAGTCAATCGGCAACGAACCTTTGGACAGCGACCTGTTGAAAAGTTCAGTCGCGACAGGACAGCTGATGAACGAAAGTGATTTGAGAACCAGTGGGTGAAGCCCATCAGTTCCGGCAGGGTTGGTGGCGTCAACTTTGGTGAGTAGTTGACATATTTCTTCAACACCGCAAGCCAGACAGTTTGAGTTCTGTAAAACAGCTACACGTCGAACTCGGAACGGACACCTGGTCATTCGCAAATGCAGAAGCAACTTGGACCGCGAACGTGGACACACGCTCAGTGCACGAGGTTAGGGACTGTTCGTCCGTGCCATCCAGCCCTGGCACATAACCTACAGGCTTCAGGCGTCTTTTCGCGCAAGCATAGAATCGCTTTGGTGCTGTCTTCGCGGCGATTGCGAGCTGCTCTTCGAAATGTTGACGCTTATTACTTTTTACACCGTTTCAGAAGTTTCGCTACATTTTATAGACTTCGTAGTCAATGGCAGAGCCAGAGAGGAGGAATTTGTCCCACAGTCTTCGTCGTCCATGTGCCAGATTTTCATGCCTCTTATCAAACCAGAGGCTAAACCCGTCCAACCTTCCTCCATTTCAAGGACAAAATTCGGAACACAATGACGTCAAGCTCCCTTTTCTAAATTTTCAACTGTCTTCAACAGATGCTGCTTGTGAAAGAAAATAATCCAGCTGGCTCGCGGCTCAAGCTAGACTGTCAAAGTCTGTTTTACAGTAGTTTTAAGTTGGTTCCAGAGGAAGTGAATAGGGCAAAGAGAATTCCATACTAGCTGTAAGGATTAAAAGGAAATTTGATGTATCCCCAACCTGGATTGCTTACATGAGGACACGGTATCTCTATTCTCTAAGTATCCTGTTCATTGTATATTGCTTTACTGTGTCCCATGATTGACTACCATATCGTATATTTATTCCATTCACTCGATCACTAACATATCCTTGACGTTTCAAAGTCATTCATATTATTATGTTAATGTCACACTGCGAAAAATACTCGCAAGCCCCCGTACGCTGTACAATTTCTGCGCTCTTGCAATACGATTGCAAAACCTATTCGTAAGTCTTGTACTGTATGTAATATGGTTACAGGCTACTTCCTTTTATTCTTCTGCCCAGACCGTGCGTTAAGTCTAGGTTTATTTGTTCGTAGTTTCTAGTTTAGTTTTCGCACGACTTACTTAGTTTAGGCTTCGTATCGTTGGTACACCAGCTATGAGCACTGAGTGATCGCTTGTCGTTAAGTGCTCCAGTATTCGAACTTCACACACGCGTTTTTCCTAGCTCGTTATCATCAGGTCGATACAGGATAGGGTTGAGCGTGCTGTTTTGCGTGTTGGCTGGCATATTTGTTGCGATGCACCAGTTTCAAGTAGCAGATCCACGAACTTTGCTTTAATTTCACTATGTTCGGACGTCAAATGCCTATCACGCCAACGTATTTGAGGACAGTTAAAATCGCCCATAAGTAGAAAATATGGACGACTCATGTGGGTTCAGAGATGGGCAGCCGATCCAAACGACTCAGGGGGCTGTGATAGACAGCGCCCACGATAGTTCTCCGTGCCTCAGGTGGATGGAGCATTAGCACACACAAACCATCGTCACTTCGATAGTTGCTCACAAGTCTCCCACGCAGAGAAGACAGGAGGTAAAGTAAGACACCACCGTGGGCATTCTTTAGTCTATCGCACCGGAAGCACGAGTAACCGTTGATTTCAAGTTCTTGGGTATTTAACTCTGAATGCAGTCATGTCTCTGCGAGTCCAATTACATCTGACCGCTCAGACGTAAAGAAACAACAAAGCTCATCGCGCTTGTTCATAACACTGCAAACGTTGATGAAGGCTACTCGTAGGCCGCAGCAGTAGCTTCCGGGCGTGCGTGAAGTGTGAGCAACCTGTTTAACCTGATTCGCATAATCTTGGAAACCACCCGCAAATTTACGATACGAAGATTTGCTTCCTCCTCACCAGTACGCCTTTTCAGCTCAAGGACGGCAGACTTGAGCCTTTCCCGGTCTACGGGGTCCAGGTCTGGACGAACATGAATCCTCGAATCTTGCAGCCTACTTAGGAGGGACAAGATTAGTCTTGGACTGGCTTCGTCCACGAAAGTGATTCTCATTGGTTGATTTTGTTGATCACCTTGCTTTCGAAGACGGGTAATTTGCCTCACTTTTACCGAGTCCTCAACAGCGTCGAGGAGTCTGTCAATTAGACTCTGTAAAACTCGATATCCTTATGGTAGCGCACTTGGGTTGATGAATCATTGGACTCCGGCGTGTGGAATTTCACGATGTTATACCGCCTCTGCTCGGACGAGGTTGACCTTGTAGGGCAAAGTATATTACCAGCCTTAAGTGGTTTGACTAACTGTTGACTTAAAGAAGTTAAACGCCCAGCATTAGTTCGTAATTTCGTTCTTTGATCTTTACACTGGTCTTCAGCACTTAGGCTTTCACCTGCTGAGACATCAGTGCGCCTTGGATACAACAAGGTAAACAATTTATGCCAGGTGCAACTGTGCTACGCACAACGGTTGGACTTCGTGCCGCTGAGTTTGCATGTATAGAGAAAGAAAGCTGAGCTGAAATCTGAAGTATCTTCAGGCTAAGCTGTTGGGCCATGCACACGGAGCTGTACGCAACAGAATGATGACGTCTACACCTCGGCTTCACTCTCTCTAGTTGTATCTTGTTACGGCAATTTTCACATAAATTTTGAACGAAATTGTGTTGGATCCCGCGAAGATGATGAAAATGCTCAACGGATAATCCAACACATGAAACGTGGTATTTGACGTGGTCAAAAACACACGTGAAGTCATTTTCACGATATCCAACTATCTTGGAACAAGTACCATAGGGTGATGGCTTCGGCATTGTAAAAAGTCTGAAAACAAGATGGCGACCAAGTGCTGGAGAAAATGGTGATAGCAGGATGCCGAAACCAAGTGGTGAAAATACAAGTAGTTATGGTCGAAAAATTCGGATTCAGAAATGAATCTGAATGATATCTAAATTTCCACCATCTAATTCGTGTGAACGAAGAAATCCAAGACAAATTGGTCTTGTCAACACAGCCAAAATTAACCGAACGGAAGCCGCTATTCGCAAGAGCTTAGTTAACCTTCGGATCGGATTACTCGATTCGCAGAACGATCGTGATTTGTCCCAACTGATTATTGTTGGCATGCTCGAATTGAAACTTTTGATCAGTGCTTTTGTGCTCCTGACACTTAGGTCAGGCGGTAGTCATTCTACTCTGTAACTGTGCATCAATTAACCATGTACACTTAATTGCCAAGCCAAGCAGCTTTGCAGTGACCCAATGAGCCTTAGCTATTGACTGTGTTAAACGTGTAGTTTCACAATAATCCTTAAGCTCAGAATAATTGATGACTTGCCTAAACGAGGAATTATATCTTTCTTGATTACGATAAACCTAGGTTTGTAGTAAAATTCGGAGACGAGCTTTTGATTGCAGGAACAAAAAATCACTGGGGTCCAACAAATAACTTATCCCTGCTTCCTCTCATATGACGGTATCTAACGGTACTCAAGGTTGTTGCAACGGAGGTGCACTGTATGACAACTAAATCTACTGCATCAGGGTCTACGCTTCACTCTGACTTGACTGGCTGTTTTTGTTTTGCGACTTCATATTTACACTAACATTGCTAGTAATTCGGCTGTGTGACTTCAAATCGCGAACTCATCTTTCAAATCTTTTTTATTAGAGCTTTGATTTTCTATGCAAATCAATGTGAAACAACCATCCCGTAACGGCTGCTGTTAGCAATAGTCACATTGCACCAATGATTACGAAAACCCAGCATCTCTATCGATCATTGGTTTTGGATGCTTCTTTTATCAACCAAACTTCACTGTAAAGCACTTCCTATATCCGCTATTTAAGAACAAATAACAGCGTATGCAATATCTTGGATTGCATGGTGTTGGAATCAGAGCTCCCTTGCCGCCTACCAGCCGACTTATTGTCGTTCAGGTGGCATGACTATAGTTGCTGTAATCGATAGCAGATGAGCGCTTTCGTCGTGACTGCTTAGACGCCAAATGGAGAGGAAACTTCAGTTGATGATTTAAAGTGATGTCAATGTAAGCACATGGATGTGCGTCATAGCGAAAATCCCCGGGTAATACGCTTCAAATGCACACAGGCAGCATACAAACGGTATGCGTGAAATACATGCTACTTGTCAATCGATTGTGGTGCACATATCCAATGAATTTTCGGTACTGTCCTACAACAACTCTATTGCATAAACATGCTCATTGTATCTTTATATGGTAGCTGTGCACGCAGTCACTGAAAGTAGTACAGTTTCGCAGTTGACTGGAAGTTTGCGTTGCATACTCAAAGTGAAAGAGCCAGCTAAGAATTCTATCCTACAATTTCGCCTACTTTGTTTACTCAATAATTCCATATAGACTAGAAAATGAAAGATATATGGGTGAAACATAAAGCATTATAAGCGAACAAGCAGGATTTCGGTGCGCCCTATGCGTTCCGGACCATGAATAACTTGTTCATTCTTTCTCTAGTTTCTTGAATACCATAACACTTGATTCACCCCAAGCAGTAACTTCGCGTTGGCTACAAAATTGTCCGATAAGATTACCTGAAATTGCCTGAAGCAGGTCCATCGGATTCATCGGGTTGTTATATGATAACGAAGGTTTCGGCTCTTTGAACATTCCATTCAAAACTGTTGCGTCACTGACAGCTACATTTGCGACGGAAAAATGGTGTTTTACCACAAACAAGCAGGTGCTTGACAAGTCCCATGAGATGACCAGAAACAGAATAACAAAATGCAGAAAATGAAACTTGGTTATACAAAGGAAAACGTGTTGGTGTACTCACCAATTTTCACTTTGAGGCATGCGTAAAATATCCTGCCTCGACTGTGAAAGTTATGGCTGGCTGGCGCATCGTTTGCCAACTTTTATCGTACCTCGACAAACACGGGTTATATTTTATAATATAGGCGTTTTTTCGACACAGATAATGTAGGGACTGAAGCAAAGTAATTATATTTGGTTTGCTGTGACCGGTAGACGCGAATGAGAGCAACCGTTTTGGGGACCTTCTAACCAACGTCATTGCGTGGCCAACTTGAACTGTTGGCTACCCAGGTTTGTACTGTGGGTTACTTGCAGTAGTGGTTGGGTCTCCTCAGAATCTGATGCGTCATTATTAGGCCGCCGCGTAGGTATAGAAAATGACCGCAATAAAATCTTTTGGTCCTCAGCCTAAGATAAGATGGAAGATGGAACATGCTTTTAATGAGCTTACTGGCCCTCCGCTGTGGAGTCTCAGGCACTGCGAGGTTTTGCTTGTCTCAGAGCTGTCAGGCCTGTTTCGTGTACTGTACGTATTTACTGAGTCTGCTGGGAGACAGTTGGGTCAAACCGCCTGAATGCTCACCGCAGCATAGTGACCTATTTTTGTTCAGTGTTTGAAGCTTCCTGACTGAGATTAGGAACCCAAATCGGACTGAATTATGACCTTAAGTTCGCGCTTTTGGTTGACCTCATGCAATGTGTAGTCTCCAAGATTGTAAATGATGTATGACAGATGACAAATGTGGTCGCCCTACATTGAACGAATCAAACTGAGGTTACTAATAGAATGACCAAGTCTCTGAAGTGCATCGTGACCTCTGTGGTCGCCATCATCCGCCATCTTTTCAAGTAATTGACGAAAAGCAAGAAATCGGTGGCGCTGATTAACACGAGCGACAGAGGCAGTATCTGCACTGATCCTTAAGAAACATCACTTTCGAAATGAATAGGGTCGGACAGCGCCCTTCGAACTCTAACATGCAGTTGTTGGTGCTGCGGGAACATTTGGACCCACCCAAGCACAGGATCCCCGATCATGATAAATTCCATCCTATGAAGCAGAAAGCGGTGCTCAAGATTGTGGAATGCTGTCGTGAAGTTGAGGTAACTGATAACACTTCCTTTGCCTGCCGCTCCCGTGCAATTAACCCATCCAATCAATAAGTTTGTTGTACATAATCGATGCTGATAGAAGTCGTGCTGTTTCGGTGTCATGATGTTGCAGAGTTTTGTATCCAGGTCTAAACCCCCAGCGAAAATGGCCTCAATCAGCTTTGAATGTACAGGTAGGAGGACGAATGGACGATAATTTCGAGCTGTTACAATAACAAAATTGGAAGCCATCGGCTCAACCTGGAAGTAAAGTCGTTTGGAATGCTGTTGGAATTTTCTTTTGCGTAGGCGTTTACTAATCATGGTAACCCCTTCTCGAATTTGTCATTATTGTGCATTTCAAGGCTCGAGTTGACCGTGCACTCAGTTCCCTGCACCATCCCACGTAACTAACTGCACACTATCGAACACAAGTGCCTGTAGAGATTTACTCCAAGTCAGCTCCCAGAATAAGTTCCATCTTCTTCATCTTTTGCAGCCGTTCATCAGGGAACAACGCTGTTAAGGTGCTACATTTCTCCTCAGGCCTTATGAATTTATAGACCATTTACAGTTTCAAGTGCGTATACCTCAGTGAGTGAGGTTTCCTTTAGCTAAAATCCTTTCAATACCTTGCGATATTCACCATGACCACCACGCAAAGTTGTGAACTGTTAGTTATTATACCCTTGGTAAACCATTTTTCCCATGTTTTAACATCTTTGAGACTGAATATAACAGCACCATTTGGTGATAGTTTACGAGCTCCGAGCGACTTCCACTTATAAAAATTGACGCAAGTACTCCGCTTTTCCACATGCTAAGCCTCATTTGTTTATCCATGCAACATTGTAAGAAATGTGATGTGAGTTAGCGTTGTTGCTGTCATGGTCCATAAGCGAGGAGGAATACATCGATTCCAGAAGAACTACAGGAGCGCAGTGAGATCAGCTCCCTCAACACAATCGGGTAACAAACGTGATGCATATCCGGAAAATGGGGCTTAATGTTTCGGCATGTTACGCTGGCGGATGTCTCTTTGGATGGTCGGTACATTCAGCATCCTTAGTACGATGACTGCCTGTTCAGCACGCTGCGCTACTCCAACCTTGATGTAATTGAGTAGAGTGCGTGCTTCAGTTTGGCAAATATATTAATATGAGTGCATAGAAACTTTTAATTGAAAAAGTTGCGAGCCAGGTATTGTTGGTGCTTCTTGTGACCTTACGGACAAGCAAATCACGCCGATGAACAATAAACAATGAATTTATACGGGTTAAGAAGCGTTGCTTTACAAGTCCCGTTGGATAGTTGCAGGGGATATCAACATAACAATAATGATGATGAGGATAGTAAAATAGTTAATAATTTAAATATGAAAATAAGGACTTATAGTTCGCTTCGCTGTAATCCTGCCATCCACTTAGATTCACAACATCCACAGTTAACAACAAATAATTCCATGGTAAACTCCAGGTGTAGGATGAAGACGTAGTGTTAAGTAACAAATTGTAAGTGGATGAGTGCATCGTCCAACCGTCTTTTAAATGCCGTTAGTGTCGGTGCAGAGACGATCGATTCTGGGAGAGCATTCCATGAGTGAAAGACACGAATGGAAAAGAAATTTCTGCGGCACTCCAGACGACTGTATTGTTCTGCGAGTTTTAATGAGCGGTCCCTCATGTTTTTATTGCTGCTGAGTTGCAGTAAAGGGTGGCACACATGATGTGGTTCTCGCAGAATCAAGTATGCCGTAATCAGGTCGACTCGTAGTCTGCGATAGCTTCCACTGAACAATCCTAGTCGTCGCAGCCTCTCCTGGTAGGAAAGATTGCGCATTCCAATTACGTTCTTAGATGCCCGGCGTTGTGGCTGCTCCAGTGCATTAAGGTCGGGTTTCAGCCATGGATGCCAGGCTTCAATTGTATACTCGACATGGGGACAAACATACGCACTGAGCATTTGTCGAAATATGCAGCTGTTTATTTGTCCAAACGCCAGCCTCAACAGCCCGACGTGTTGGTTCCCGGTCTTCGAGGCTTTTTCGGATTGCCTGGAGCAACCCAAGTCATCTTGAACCAGGACACCCAAGTCACGTTCGGGAGTTGATTGTTGCAGCTTAAAAGAGGGTCGCCGATCCCGTAATGCTGCAGCTTGGATAGTAGTATCCGATAGTCTAGTGGATTAAAGCCTTGGAAAAATCCAGGTGGATCACATCAACACCTTCTCCAGCGTCGGCTGCCTCGGTCCAACTACTGCGTGCAGTTAGTAAATTCGTTGTACAATACCGCTGTTGACGGAAACCGTGCTGTTCAGGAGTGATGAGGTTGCAGTTTTCCAGATAGCACACCAGTGCATCAGCAATTATGGATTCCATGACCTTGGAGAGTATAGGAAAAGGGTTACTGTGCGGTAGTTGGAGGGATCAGTTCTGCTTCCACCTTTGTGAATCTGGGTTATTATTCCAAGCTTCCACATGGCGGGAACTTGGTTCTGGTCTAAGCACCGCTGGAAAAACTGAGCCAAAGTTCCTGCTAGTTGGTTTGCTGCTGCTCCCAATGCCTCTGGACGAATGGTGTCGACACCCGGCGAGCTGTGTTGGCGCAGAGAAGTCAGCTTTTGCAATACAGCCTCTGCGGTAAAATTGATGTGGGGTAGTCCTTTCAAGGAGAAGGCAAAGCTTGGTAGGTCGCTTGGTGGCAAGACTCAATGAAACGTGGGGGCGTATTGCATCTGCAGCGCGTTTGCAGCTTCCATAGCCGTTCGTGTTGGGCCATCAGCAGTCCTGAGAGGAGGAAATCCTTGCCTCACCTTTCGTAGGCTATTAACCTGCTTGTGCAACAGTTTATGGTTAGTACTGAAGGTCTTTACGATGTTCTACTGATAGGCGGCTTTGTCTTCTCTTAACAGTTGAGTGCAGTGGTTACGTTGGGCTACGTAGTGGTCTCAATTTCTGATGCTGGAGCTTCTCTGTACACTCGTCATGCTGCCTTGCGTACTGTCATCCATATTCGAGTTCTGCTCCTAACGAAAGAAACTGATTCGCACTTATCGCAAGCTTTTATCTCTGAAGCCTGTGCAATCAACTGACTGAATGTGTTGACGAACTCGAGCCAGACGACTTCCGGGGGTTCTTCTTCGAGGAAAGACCATGTTGTGGCGCTGACTAGCTGGGCGAGTCGGTCGTACCTTGTGATGGTTCGCACAGTCTCATCGTTTTCATTCAGATATTCTGCATAGCAGGTGAAGTTGCAATTGATGACTGCGTGATCACTGCGACCCAACGGGCAGACTAAAACCAACGCATCAATCATATGCTCCTCGTTTGTAAGCACGAGATCCAGCACAGATGGCCTGTTACCAGTTCTGAACCGAGTGGGCAAAATGATGTGGTTGTAAATAGGAACAGTAGTTACTAGATCTTGTAAATCGGTTTTGAATGTTTCTCCGATCGTGGCGGAAGTTTCTTAACAATGTACGTTGAAATCACCCATGATAAAAATGTGGGTGCACTTTTGTTGCAAACTGCATCTTAAAGCAGCCTCTAGGTGGTAGGCGGTTTCGGGTGTTGAGTTAGGGGCGCGGTACACCAAGACAATAAGGCAAGCGTCCCTGCCTTTTAACTGCAACCGGCACCAAAGAGAGTCAGGGAACTGCGAGTCTGAATCTTCCACGGCTTCGCACTGTAAGTCGTTTCGGTAGTACAGGATTACCCCTCCTCCTTTTGTGAGCCTATCGTTCCGGATCAGTGACATGCCGGGTAACGACACTTCAGCGTCCCTCATTCCCGTGTGCAACCATGTCTCGGTGATACCAATGACATCATACGAGCCGGAAGCTTGGCGATCTTTCAGTTCAGCCAGTTTGTTAGAAAGTCCCTGAGCATTTGTATACAAGCAGGCCAGTTTCTCGGTCTCTAGGAGCCCGCAGAGAGGTGAAGCTGTCAAGTGTAGGAGAATGCCGACCGATGGGGGGTCGGCAGTTATTCGTTTTTTTGATGGGTCAATGATACCTCGTTTGCAACTTGATTCAGCCAAGGTGCGTCCCAGCATTCGTTTAGACCTACGTCAGAGTCAATTAAAGCAGCAGTCAAGTTACGCTTTTGTACATTCGTTAGTATGCTTGCTGTTTCAGTTGCTTTAATAGTTGAGCTATGCAAAGTGTTTGCGACCTTTAGCCGAATTCTGGAAGGAAGACGTTTCCGATTTCTCCGCCATCGATCCAAAACATCCTTTGCTTGTTGCTCTGACTGAATCACAAGTTTTAGGATTCTAGGGCCGCATCCTCTATAATTCGATGAGAGAGGTATCCTGGTGAGCGATAGTGCCACAACATTATCCAAAAAAGTGTTTCGCGAATGAACCGCCACTGTTCTAAATCGTGCTTTCCGGTCTCTTGAACATCGTTAGAAGGATGTTCTGGCACGCCATGTATGAAGATTATGTTTAAGAGGTCTTGCTTGCTGTGCGCCTCTTCGGTGTTTCGTTTTGGTTGTCGCGCGCTCCAAGGGACATCAGGATAGATATGTATCCCACAGGATTCGTATTTTAGCGCGCTTGCGGAGAGAAAAACGTTTTCTACGTCTGTAGCGGATTCTAGAGTTACTAGAATAAGTCTGTGTTCACCATAGTGTGGCGAATTTGGATGACGATAATTCGTAACAAGTTTATGGGCTTGGTTTTAATACTCATCTGCATACACAATGAGTTCCATTGGTCTTGGTCCTCTGATAACTTATCCAGCAATGTGATGGCGGTAGATTCAGGGACATTTGAGCATACAACAGTCAGGGCACTGTTTTTGGATCTCATAGTAATCGATCTACAAGGTATAGTACTCATTTGTCTTGAGCCACCTATTTGCTCCAGGTTTCGGGACCAGGATGGGCGCTGTAAGTGTGCCAAACTGCATTACTTACTGGCATGCGTTTCTGGAGTTCTGTTTCTGCTGAACGATGATGGCTTGATGGAGCGAACCTGCTTAGTTTTGAAACAGTTACGACCATGTCCTTGAAACGTCCAACGAACTGAATCCATGCGTTGTCAGGGAGTCACCTTTCAAAAAGTCCCAATCTATCATCGCGCGAAGATAATTCAGGGGGCTGTAGCCTGTGATAATGCGCTTTGCTTCAATGTGCTTCCACCTGATAGCGTAACATACATAGTGTTCAAGTATGTTGACATGATCGCTTGACTTTAGTGTGGTGTCTATGAATAGTCTGTCGATTCCATGCTACGCATTTTTAAGTCAAAGTCTAGTGCCACTGTTTTATTATTAGCTCTGTGCCTAGTGGGTGCGGTTATGTACTTGTACAATGGAATACTTCCGAGAATGTCTTAAAGTTCGGTCACGAATTATCACCGAGGGATACCAGCTCGTTTAGATCATAAATGTTAAAATCACCTGTGCTGAGAACGTTGCTGTGAGTTTGGAACGGGCTCTTCCTCAACGCCGGCACTAAGCGGGAAGCTATCTTTAGGGTGAAAAACGGGATGACAAAAAGGGATACCACGATGCAGTTGTCATTTTATTTAAGACGCAAACGGCCCCATAGCGAATGGGAGACCCAAGTCTCCGGGGCATCCGATGGTCCGCCATGTAAGTCGTTGAGAGAGTACAGAATTGTGTCAACTCCCATACTGGGACGATATTTTCGAAAGAATGACACTTCCTGAATGGCTATTGTAACATCCACAACACTCAAGACAACGAGGTATTGGTTATGGCGATGAGATCCAAAACATTTGTTGCTTGACACAACCGATACTCAGCGATAGTGTTGAAAAGGTATTAGACACTGGTGTACACGTAGTGAAAGAGCTTGCTTCTTATTAGTAAATCAAGCCTGTTTTTCAGTTAAGAGATTGTGCCAGCCGTTAGATGGTCGGTCGCAAGCCTTATTTTGATGGTATATTGGCTAGGAGGGGATCAGAATTGGTTGTAATAACTCTATGTAATAAATATGACCAGAGCATTGCAAAGGAGTATCCTACATTTTAAAGACACCATTATTATGCAGGTCAAATAGGGTTCTCACTAAATTAGCTTGCTAAGTTGGTGTTACAGTGTTTTTCACTGCTTCGTACCAGAGCCCACTTGGTGGTCCTTTTCGAAGTGACTGTCAGCGTTTCTGCAGCCTAAATACTATCTAGTTGTTTTGGAGCATTACCTACATTTTCCTTGGGCCGCCTTACTGACAGCGTGCTTTCATTGGTAGTCTTGTCAGGGAAGTAGCTGCAAGGTCACAACACCAGGGTTTTACCAATATAGCTCC
This sequence comes from Dicrocoelium dendriticum, assembly GCA_944474145.2. NCBI lineage: Eukaryota > Metazoa > Platyhelminthes > Trematoda > Plagiorchiida > Dicrocoeliidae > Dicrocoelium > Dicrocoelium dendriticum. The sequence continues at coordinate 11,265,010 of OX104070.1, forward strand.
ATTGATCCTGTTCGTGAGCTCCTGCTTCGCGTTCATCCTTCTTGAGAGACTTTGGGACGCCGTGGACCCGTATGGTTCTAGCTACGACCTACACGCCGCTTCAGTTTGTTCGCTTACCTTGGCTCTATGGAGCGTCTGTAAAGACTCCGACTAAACAGTATCAGTGCAGGAGACGAGCTGTCGAAAGCAAGATGGCTTCTGTGTCATCTTCAGAGTAGGTCAATGCCAGAAGAAGCCTGGCTTCACTAAAGTGTTTGTAATCCGGGTGACGTCTCATCCTGGTCAGGTTGATTAAGTTAGTCAGAACACCAAGCAGGTCGCCTTTAATGCTCCTTCGGCTCAGGTCCTCCTTTCAAACAATCGATGATGGGTTCGGGACATTAGTACATATTATTGAAAAGACATCTAGTTGCCTCTTATTACCTTTTATAGGAGCTGTACGTGCCGTGATATCAGACGATGTTGCCAAGCATACTTTGGGACACACTTGTTGTCAAGTAATGTCTTCCATCGTCTACATTCGGCTGAGACTTTACGCATTAACAATAATTATTTTAAGGTCGACACCAATTTCTACTCAAGACAAGACTATTATGCGGCCGTATAACAACTGGGCATTTTTCTAGACTAAATTTCTCCTCCTAATTGACGAGTGACATCTTTCATACCTAAAAGAATTGCTAACGCACCAATTAAGTCACTGTGTAGGAAAAGTTACTGCAGTTTCAGTGAGACGATTTGCTGCTGTCCACAGGGAAAATACATGTCTTAAAGTAACCTGGAGTTATTGCTCTAAATGTGCGCTTAAAGCTTTAATGTCCAACCAGACTCCTCACGTTTACTCCGCATCGTCCAAGAACGGATATAATATTAAGCGCACGCCTTCGTTAATGCTTTAACGAACTTAAAGTATTCATTAGTTTAAGCAATGCAGTCACCAAATACAAAATGCAAATAATATATACTCAACACAAAAATTACCCAAACAATGGGCTTCACAATAATCACAGTTGCAGCTTGAACTAATTCTGACTGCGAGCAGTGCCCTTCTATGTCCTTCAGCCTCCTCATTACTGTAGAGCGGAGGAAATGCGTAAAACCGGAGTTCAGCATGGATTTGTTTGTTACCATAGAGAAGGTGCTATCTCGCCCATCATAATCCCTACCTGCTTACTCTGCAAAATTTGAATGGTGAAAGAGAACATGGCTGAATTGTGCAATCGTATGATTTGGAGTTATCGTGATTCTGGATTATCTTTATGCAAGACCGAGTTTTCTTGAAAAGATAACTCAGTTTTGACCCTGCTACAGATACCGCGGCCTTCAAAATCTAGCAGTGGTAGTACTGGTGTCATCTGTTCCTATGATATTTTGATTGATCCTGACGTCTAACTTAGGAATTACTTTCATCGACCGGGATATCTTGATGAGTAAACTGACTAGATGATATATCCTTAACTGCATATTTTAGGGTGACGGAAATAGACGGCATACAATCCTGCTCTTTAATACTTTTACCAATAAACCGGTGGAACTTTATACCAAGTGGTGCATGCTTTTGTACAATGTAACGTTTACTAGCAACCTTTCCTACTACACGCATTGTAAGTCATTTCGCTGGGGTGTTTATGCAAATGCCCACAAACATCCCAGCTGATGATATAGGAATATTTTTAGATCCGGTGCAAGGGATATTAACATCATGTTAGTTTTTTTTACATAAATACTTAAGTCAATAATATCTTAACTTAGTTTTTAAAAGTGTGTTCGCCAACCTTAATTTAACATGCCTCATTCAAATTTAATAATCCGAATTGCACTATAAACTGAAGTGCAGTTCAAAATTTATATACTTTCAGTTTACATAAGCTTACCTAACAGAAATCGGTGCATGTAAGCAACGTGGCTTTTTGATCTAAAACAGGTTCCCCAGTGGTTCAACTGCACCTTCCCACCCAGGTCGCTATTTTTCTTATCGTCACCTGCAAGCTAAGACCGATTAATTTGCAACACTGTCACCGATACATTTGGTTGTCAAACAACAATCTCTGGACTATTAGTGGCTGTGCAGTGATTTACCCGGTCATCTGACCATCGAGAAGGTTGCCACGCATAAAAGAAAGCAGTTTGCGCTCAAAACGGCAATAAGCCAATGGCACTTTGATCTTGGGCTAGAGCATTAGAGGATGCAACTCCTTGATTCCATGGAAGCCTTTGATTCATTCTACCTACCAAGCATTTAGACAAACGTCTCTACTATTCATATTAAAATACTTTTAAACAGCGACCACTTTCGTTTGCTGATACTCAGTAACAACACCAATGCATAAAAGATATTGTCAGATTCCCATAACAATTTTCTCTAATATTTATATAACAGAACCCTTATTTAAACTTTTGTTAGACCCGTTGCTCAGAACCTGGAGTATCAAAATTAACCATAGGCCCAATGTGATCTGCGTTTGTGGTAGAAATGCATATTTGAATCTGAAATCATCCCACGCTCTGTTGCCATCCGCTACAGGTTAATGTACATAGGTGAAAAGAATAGATGGGTATGAAAGCACACAGATTATCATTCTGTGAAAGTAGGATAGAGCGTTTAAAAGCATCACGGCTGAAGGACTTGGCTGGGAGATTGGGAAAATGGTACAGTGGCTCTTGGAAAGTTGACAGTGCATCGAGCGATCCAAAACCAATGATCGATATAACGCTGTGTTTCTTTGCATATATTTAGACTGTTCCAGTCCTACTGAACATGGGTAAGACTTGAACTTCATCTCTAAATGCACGGACATTCTTTCGAAATTTCAGTAATTCCGGATTTCTGGTCAGTGTGTAAGCCAATAACCACTTGGTTCTTTGACGGGACCAGTTCATTTCTCGACGTGTGTTTACCGGAAAATCAGGTTGCCCACTGTCAAAGACATATCGCTGATTGGAAACCATCTGCAAGTGTTCGACTTCCGAAAGCCTGTGTTCCACTGTTTGTTTGTGAAACTTTGGTCCTAAGTTATGCTGGTCACGACGTGTCAAGATTGAAAACACTTTCAACTCGGTTACCACAGCAGTATCTAAGCAATTGCTACTTCGGGTTCTTCTGAGGTGACCGTCTAGTATTATCCACAAAAATACCCGGAAAGTTGGATTGTTCTTGAGAACGTCAGCATACAAGAAAGCCATAAACGCTACATGCCCAGTGTCTGCAGACTGCATGGGATGTCCAAGGGCAGAAACATCAAGGCGTGAGATACAAAGTGCGGTACTGATAGGACAGTATAGTATTCGACCGATTCCACTCACCATACCAAAGAAGACGTTGTAAAAACTAGAGAAAAAGATGTACAACTGCAGTGCGCGGACATTGTCGAAACCATAGCTTCTTCCGCGATTTTGTGTAAATACAAATCGTATGGCAAGTTGTTGAATTATAGCAAAAGAGGTTAAAAGTACCATTCCGGGCCACCAGGTTGAGAAAAAGTAGACTACGAAATCGTATTTTGTAAAGGCATTCAAGGTAATGGTGCCGGCTAGCAGAAGTGAAATAATAAGGTAGGTTAATGTTTGAAAGTAAAATCCGCAAGCCATGAGGGAAATTTGGTAGCTCGGATAAATGATTGTTCCTCGGGTTACTTTGAATGCGTTCAGCCATCGTTGCATATGAGCAATGACTTTGAAACCATGTCGATATATTCGCAGACTGAGAATTTGATAGTTAAATAGAATTCGGAAAGCTAGTAGAATGTTGAACAGCATTGCTAATGTGGTTGCCAACACTACACAGATCCAAAATATATCGGTCCAGTAGTAGAGAAACTCATAGAACATTTTTGTACGAACCTCGGTATCATTTGTGTCAACCGAAAAGATCTGGTTCACTCTGCGAGCATTTGATAAGCCGAGATTGACAAACAATGAATACTGAATGTCTGGATATTTATGCTGGATATTTTTCTTACCGTTTAATAGTGTTCTATTGACAGCCATTAGCGATTGCGTGAGTAGGAAATATTGCAAAACTACGGTAACGCACATGCACCAAACCAATCCAGGTGGGTAGGTAAAGCCGTTGGAGGGGTTGTACAACTGTTTCACAGAGGTCGAAAACCGGGAACAGCACCCCTTTCTTTTCCGCTCTCTTTCGCATACCAACTTTTGGTAGATACGTCGCGGCAGTAGCAGTTCTCTTACATGTGACACAAACTTGTTAACATGAGCTCGTGCACCTGCTGGATTTGCCATCATAGTTGCCATACGTAGATTCTTGCGCTGCGACCATATTGCGTTGCAAAAATACACGGACAGGTAGAGAAAGCCAATCACACTTGGCACCTGAAGTGACAGCTTTTGCAAGAATTGTTCAGTTCCCATACACATGGAACGAATAATGGAAGTTAACGTGTAGACCACGTGGAGTAAACAGTAAAGGCACCCTACAGACCAGTGTACAATGCCACCTATAGTTATACTGATGAACACGGGCAACAGTGTACTGACAATTAGCGATATGGCAAACACCATGTATAGCACAGAAGCCCAAGCCGGAGCTCCAGGAAAAGCTTCCTCTATTTCGTAGCCTCGGATGAATATGGCCGCGATCACATCGAATGCACATAGGTAGGCTGCCGCATACGCTGACGTGGAATGTCGGTGTTGAATCAAGTTGAAGGGTATGGGCAGACCAGGATATTTCCTGAAATAGTCGAAAAATGGCTGGCAGCTTCTACGTCTCGTCGGACATACATGGTTAGTTTTGCCACGAAGAAATGAACGTCGTTCGACAGTGAACGCAGTCAGGATGTAGTGTATGGCAGCGAAAACAATGCACGCGATGTACAGCGACTTCATGGAGAGTTGTTTATTCAAGCAAGCGTCAGTGGGTTGGGAGTCATTAGACTGATTGCACATGAACACACATAATATCTGATGGAATCCCAAAGAGTTTTGCATGGCCGTCCGAGATAAATCGGTGGACTGTTACACAACGGACTCGCAAACTGAAACTGAAGAAAGTAGAGGTTATTCTCAGCATAATTTACAATTTTTAGTTACGGCTTGAGTGACTAATACAGAAATGAACTTCGAGTGGTAGGTGGGACTAATCTGCCTGTTTTCATGCAATTTTACAGCGATTGCATAATTATTTATTAAGGCTTTGTAAATGGAGTGTATGATTTCGTACAACATGCAATGACTTCTGCGCCTAGCAATCTCAGTCTTGCCAATCACTAATCGGCATTGACGTGCGAACCATTTTATGTCAGTTGTATGATCTTGGAATAGCTATGCTGAGAACAGATCATTCGTCTTCTCGCATAGCAATTGTGAGATTTCAGATGGCAGTCCGCTAGAATGGGCACGAGTATCAGAATGGTGGTCAAAGACTCCTAAATACCGTTGATGATCAGATCGTACTTTGACGATCTGCGAAAGTCTAGGGCCACGACCGGGTCCGCACAGCAGATTACGCCACAAAAACTAGTGCTCAGTCCAGCCAGTACAATAAATACGCACACAAAAGTTGGATGGGCTCAAATCATATGTACACATGAGCATACACTTGGCATTTAGAAATTAACAACAGTGAAAAATATCCCTTTCGATAAATCACTTCAAGCATCCGCAATTGTAACTTATTTTCAGTTATCCAACATTATAAAGGCTTTCACCATCTTAGTTGCGTCACAACTTTGCGTTATAAATCTTTAAAATGATTTAAGGAAAAGAATATTCCTTGGCCAAATATTAATGTCAGACTCAATTTCAACAAAGTATGAACTAATCAGTTATATACGAATCATTACAGAATTTTCTCGCTGACACCATATTACTTAATACATCACAAGCACATGCGATTAGCTACGTGTGATTTAACTAGAAAGATACTCTAGGTTAACTCATTTATAAAGCGAAACAGATCCGTTTTGGTTTAGTCGTCATTTGCGTTTACTTCTGTCCCGTGACATCTGCAATGTTCATTCGAATATTCGTCTACCGTCTGGTTTAGTTTCTCAGAGTAATATCTCATTTGAGAGATAAGCATAGAAATTCGGAGAAAATTGTTTGCAAGAATCTAGTCTTATGTATAATGGTCATCTGAGAAAGCTAAGTTGTCTCTGTATGTGAACTCTTCCATCAAGAGGTGGTCACCCGCAAGTTAATATGCGATAACGTAGTTGGCGATGATGCTACCCTGTTGTCCGACACTTAGCAAGAGAAGCGCTTGAAAAACCAGCTTAACTCGGGTAGACATGACCGCGTTCATCCCAAAGCGTAGCCGTATTTTCGCACTAAACCAATAATTTGGTTTTATTATCCAACCAAGGCACCGAGTTCTCATTTAAACATGCCTGCAACCGATCACAAACTGTTGCAACGTTTAGAGGTTGGACGTCAAAATTGCTCTTATCTAATAGTTTAATTCGTTATCATTAAAACTGATACCATATAATACAGTTTTGCCTGGCGTATCGTGGTTAACTTGGAACGATATTTACACATTAGAAACTTGAAACGGAAATGTAATGCTTCCCTCTTTATCTTAATTTTGTTGAAGTTGGCACGTTTGTGAAGTGCTATGACAATTTCTACATTTAGTCCACCTTCGGAATGTGTTGGCTCATAAGCGAAACAGGTATACCTAGCATGAAATTTTTCCGATGTATATGAGTTGACTAGTGTATTTAGAGAAACTATCTTTAAGTCAGGCAGCGGAGGGATTTTGTGGCGACATGGCGAACCTACAGTTCAAGGCAGTAAACAACAAACAATGAAAAAGGATGTATAGCGAGCAAAAAGCAATCGTTTAACTATCTACTAGGATGATGGGAGTGAAGATTATAAAAATGGTTGTATAAACTTACAAGAAACAGAGAAACTTATTGTTTGACGTGACTCATTGCGTATTTAACATGAATATATTTGTTGGTCTGCCCAAGGCTAGGTGACGGAGAGAGCTGGTGAGCATACGGTTTACGGTAATTCGTCATTCGATGGAAACGGACTATGTCACCTAATGCAAATGGGATAGAGCAGCAAAGCTCTAAAGCATACAGGGTGAGAAACAGAGCTGTGTTTTATGGCAGATAAATGTGAAAGTGATCCGCCTGCTAAGGCAGTACCGCAGAAAATATTGGGGTATTTTCCATTGCCTTGTCAACAAAAAGATAACACGTTAGGTTAAGCTCAACGTTCATCAGAAGCTACATTTTAACATCTGCTTATTCACTTACATAGGAACAGGCATAGAAACACCTGACCCCCCATATGTGGCCTGCTTTGCGTCTCACAATGTGACCCATAACCTGTGGTTGAAGTGGCTCGGAAAAATGATACAAATATGTATGCGGTCATAGACAACTCCTGCATTGTCGCCGACCCATCCTAAGCCCGTATGTAGATTATACAGTAATGGGGAACTAATTTTGAAGAATGAACAATGATATATTACAGGTAAAAAGGCGATAGCTTTACAAGTCCCGTAGGATGGTTGAAGTGAAAGCAATCATAAGTGTAAATCGTCACTTTAAGCCTCTGGCGACTCAGACGCCCTTCTTCATACAAACATTTTAGAATGCGTATAGAAGTGTTACTGTAGAGTAATACGAGGGAGTAATATGGGGAAGATATGTCTTAAGAACAAAATAAATGATAACGCTTGCTCGTGCGCCGCTTTCTTGGACTGATGTAATTGATGAATGCAGTTGTAATACATCCGAACGATATTCCACAGCAGCACCGAGTAAGTACTAACACACAAAAGCTGAGAATGAGCTCCCATTTGGTCGCCTTTGGTTGACTTAGACATCACTTGTTATATAGCGTAATGTAAGTGGGTAAGCGAATCATCCAGACGTCTTTTGAGTACCGTTAGCATGGGGAAAGAAACAACATATGTGGGAAGAGCGTTCCATTGTTGACACACACAAAGGGAAAAAAAAGTTCCGGTGACATTCCAACCTGCTGTATTGTGTGGCCAGCTTTAGCTGGTGTCCTCTGAGTGTGGTATTGCGATTTAGCTTTAGCAGGTGTCGACAAGAATGGTTTGGATTCCTCAGGGTCATATAAGTCATTATCAAGTCGCCACGCAGGCGTCGATATTGTCCACTGTATACCCCGAGGGTTTTCAGCCTCAATCGGTAAGGGAGATGAAACAGGTCCTTTACGTTCTTGGTCGCTCTTCTCTGTGGAAGTCCAAGAGCGGTAAGGTCTTGCTTTTGCAATGGATTCCAGGCGTGGATTACGTACTCAGAATGAGGCCGAATGTAGGCGTTAAGCATCTGAGGAAACATGGAAGGATCAAAGCGCCCGAATGCCCTTCGCAAAATGCCGAGGTGTTGATTGGCTTTTTGAAAAGGCTTTCTCGGCCTGACGGGAGCAGTCAAAATCTTCCTGCACTATCACGCCTAGATCGCATTGCGTTGAAGTGCGCTGTAATATTTAATCCCCCAGTCTGTATTGGTAAGTAACTTTATGGTGTATGCCCAACACCGTGCAATTTGTAGCGCGGAACTGAAGCAGGCTCTGACTCGACCATACGTAGACCCTGTCAAGATCATCCTGAAGTGCTTCATTGTCGATGGTTGTTCTAATGGCTCGCCAGATCTTGAAATCATCAACGAATTGTAAGGAGTTGGAGGTGAGTACTGTCGCGAGAGCGTTTATATAAATCGAGAATAGTTGTGGATCAAGTACTGAGCCCTGTGGCACTCTGAAGTTAACGTCGATTGAGTCAGAGATGACGCCGCGAACTCTTAGATTTAGATGTCGTTGAAACAAGAACTTACCTATCCAACAGAGGATTGGGTCACCAGTTACACAACACTGCAGCTTGTGAAGGAGGATACGGTGATTCAAACGGTCAAAGGACTTTGAGATGTCCAGATATGTTGTATCAACCCCTACGCCGCTGTCAACGGTCTCAGTCCAACTGGATCTAGCAAGTAGCAAGTTTGAAGTGGAGGATCGGTTCTTGCGAAACCCACGTTGTTCTTGTGCTGTGATATTGCGTTCTTCTAAGAAGTTCATCAGCGCTTCAGCAACAATCGCTTCCATGGTTTTGGAGAGCATCGAAAGTAGTGTTATCGCGCGATGGTTGGATGGATCTGTACGAGTTCCCCCTTTAGGGATTGGAGTGACGATACCCTGCCTCCACATTGTTGGCACCCGCATCTCATCGAAGCATCGTTGGAAGGACTTGCAGAGTGGGTCCGCCAGGTATACTGCAGCCAATTTTAAGGCCTTTGGACGAATATTATCAAAGCTGGGCGAGATATGCTCGCACAGAGCAATTAGCCTTTTCATAATGTCCGCAGTCGTAAACGGGATGTTGCTAAGGCCTAGTGGTGGTACAGCGATCGACATAGGGCGTTGGCCGCCTCGGTTGCGGTCTGTGCTAGTCCACATAACGTGTGTAAGGCAGGAATTTCTCGCTGCACTTTGCGGAGCTTGTTAAGGTGTCTGTACAGGAGCTTGGGGTTTGAAAGGAATTTCTCAGCTAGATTCTGTTAGTGCTGTATTGTATCTCAACGTACTAGGGTAATGTAAGCTTCCCATCTTTCGGCAGTCGATGACTCCTTGTGTCTTCGCCAGAGTAAATTCCTCTTAACGATACACTTCCGTGTCCTGCTGCGTATAAATGATTTTACTGTCTTCACACGCGAAAGCCTTTTCCTAAAAGCACTAGTTACTGACGTGTTAAATTGGTGAACAAAATCAGACAAGGCGACACCAGAGGATTTTTCTTCTAGAAAGGCCCAGATTGTATCAATTATAAGTTTGCTTAGAGTGCCGTAATCCGTAATGAGCTGACACGCCTCTGTGCTTTCTGAGGAGTACTCTGCATAACAGAACTAATTAACCATGAGCGTTACATGGTCGCTACGGCCTAAAGGACTCTCTATCGATACCGTTTCGGTCATAAGCTCTTCACTGGTGAATACACCAGGTTTGTTTCCCGTTCTGAATCTTGTGGGAGATATGATGTGATTGTATAGTGGTAGTCCGCCAACTATCTCTTGTACTTATATTTTGAATTGTTCGTTGATACAGGTTGGGGTTTCTATGGTATGAATATTGAAGTTACCAACCAGGAAAATGTGGCCGTACGACTGTGAGAGAATGATCTTCATTGTGGAGGCTAGGCGGTTGTCCATTTCCAAATTACCCGACGGAGGGAAATACACCACATCCAACAAACATGCGTCACCACGGCTTAGGTGAAGAGGGCATCAAAGCGCATTGACAATCTGAACCTCTGGATCATCGACGACATCAAGGTGTAGTTCGCTGCGATAATAAAATAGTACTCCACCTCCTCTACTTGGTAGATCATTGCGTAGAATAGACATCCCAGGTAGTGCGATTTCTGCATCAGTGGTCGCTTCATTCAATCAGGTCTCGAGGTCCCTTGACATCGAGGCCGGAAGCAGGCGAAGCTCCGTCAGTTTGCTTAAAAGACCTTGTGCGTTAGTATGAAAACATGATAGTGATTCGTAGATTAAAAGGTTGTTTGTGAATGTTGACAACAGGTTTGGGATTTCGCCGACCCTCCTGAGGTCGGCTGCTACTAGATATTTTGTATAGTCTTAGGCTCGCGAGAATGACTTGGAATAACTCCCTGCACCATGCAATCCGGTTTACAATGTTCCTGATGGTCACCCACCTCCTGCGGTGTCTCGTCGGATACTATGACGGCTGTCAGATCAGTCTTTGTGGTGGACTGCAATAACGGTTGTTCAAATTGAGTTGGTTCTCTCCATGGGGTAACCTGTAGTCTCTGACCGTAAATCTGCTGCTTTTAGTCGAATTGCTGTTGATAGCATGTTCCGGAAGTTAGCCCAATTCTCTAGAACGGCTTGTAAAGTTAGCTCAGACGGTAAGACCGACTTCAGTAACATAGGACCACACCCTTAACAATTTGGTGACACGGGAATCCTGGTCAGAGAGGTGGCAATGACATTTTCTATAGACAGTGCCTCACGTATGTATCGCCATGGCTTCAGGTCATGTGCCTGAGCTTCTTCAGGAGATGAAACTTGAGACTCGGGAACGCCATGAATAGTGCCGGTTTTCAGCTAGTGTTTTCTACTTCCCAGTTAATTGTTCATGTCCTTTGAACCTTCTTTCCAAGAAATATCCGGTTAGATACATACTCCGTTCGATGCGTTGTGGTGTCGATTCGCAACGAGCAGAGTGAATTTTGTTTCGTCCGCAGAATGTAGTGTTACTCGAAGTAGTCGAGGCTCACCATAGTGTAAGTAGTTTAGGTGTCATGTGATGCGTCTCAGCATAGTGGGTTCAGCGCGCATGCCGATGGAACTGCAGATGGAATCCCACTGACTATGATCTTCTATCAATTTACACTTATTGTGTTGGATTTGGATTCAGGAACGTTATTGCACACAAGACTTAAGGCACCATGATTCCGCCTTGTCGTTCGCGATTTAAGAGCCCTAGGTTTTTTTGCTTTTTGTGGATTTGCGGATCGCACTGGCGATAGCGATCCATGTTGAGGCGAGGTTTTACCCTCTCCGGTAATTGGAGTCACAGATGTTCTTGACAGCGTTTTCTTAGAAGTAACCACTGCTTAGGATGTCCAGTTATTCTTTACCATGAGCTTGCTGGAGTGTTGCGTTTCCAGTAAGTCAACTGAATTGCTAGTTATTACACTCTTGGAGAACGTAGAAGCAAGTGTGTTATAAACGAGTTTTTCACTTAGTGGAGTTATGTGGCTAGGGGCCATTGGAGACTGAGACTCCGTGGTGAGGTTGCGACGTCTGGCCCTCTTCTTCGGTCTAAACGAGGAGTTTGTAGATGTCCGTTCAGATGCAAGTGTGGCATTGTTTACTTTCACAGATGCGTAGCTAGCTTTCACTAGTTGCTCAACTGTTTCCGCCAATTTCACAAAATTTCACTAGGAAATTTACACAAATAACAACAGGGATAGATTTGCACACCTGGTGGAAGCAAAAGTTGGAACCACTTTAGTGTTAGGATAATAGTGCTACACGATTTCCTTCCGGAAAGTGTTCTCGGAATATGTTCACCTGCACGTTGCAAAACTTGTACATACATCATGAAATTGTCGTGGCAGCAGTCGAAAACTGACCAAACCCATATTTTCGGATAACTGAATGCAATATGTCTGGATGTTAGTAGTTTCCCTGATGCTTATTCTAAGAACTTAAAATTGCAAGATACACAATCAAGAACAGTGATTTTTAATTAAATGACCAGGTGCTTACTCGCAGAGGTTACAGAGAAACACCCACGATAGCAGGAGATGTGCTTGACAAGTAGACCAGCATCAAATGAATTAACCTTGATCCGTTACTTCAAGTCCGTAAAATTATGCAACCGCCTGATATTTAAAAATAAAAATAACTGGCTTGGAAGCTTTATACTATCGCTGAACTACACAGTTTGCTTTTTGAACCATCAAAGTTGGTCATCAACCTATTCTCTGCGCTAATGGCTCAATTACAAATAGATTTTAAAATATGGATTATAATTTTGGGTTACGGCTAAAACACCTACCAGCACAGAATCTCAATCGTAAATGAAGGCGATTGGTAAACAGTGTTCGGATTTTACAGTATGATCCAAATTTACAGAGCGGTGAACTCTGGCCCAATTGGTTTATTTGCAGCATCATGCTCAGCTTTGGACAATGCCTCTCACTCAGCGTTAAACACATGGAGAAAAAAGGCGTTTAAGATGCGGAAAAATGGTGCTTATCCTTTACCCAAACAAAAAATGGTGAGATGTATTTCTAAACATGTCAGTTAACGTATAAAGGATTTTGATGTTGAGCGGTCACATCAAGTTCGAACACGATGGCACTCCCGAAAGCCCAAGGGCGTTGGAAAAACGAATAAATCCCGTTCAGTAGACGTTCTTAAAAGGCAATTGTATAAACGCTGCAAACGAAAATCTATGTGATTTAAAAGCACGCAGACACCATATCATTGTGCTTTGCTAAAATTTCACAAGCTGAATGTCCCGCTGAGCTTGCTCTTTTCCAAGTGCGATTTCTCGCATCACAAGCTAGTTATGTGGATAGTAAAGCCATCGTAGCTAATCAAACAAGCAGTGAGTAGATCTCGCCTGAGAAATTTGTTCAAGTTAGTGGCACTTGTGGACGGGATCATTCTGAGCGAAAAACATATTCCTGAAGTCGAGATTGTCCCGCTATAAAGTAAACTTTCCGCAAAGTCTGTAGTCGTGTGATGGATGCCCAGCTGGAAGTGGACATTCTAGTCTTGAAATCAGAACACTCCCATTTTATTACGCACACTACGTTTTACGTTTTATTTGCATCAACATGGCTTCATCCATATAGATGTTGTTTCATTGGGCATTCCATTATGTGTCTCACCTCGCGTGGTCGTACTGAATGACGCTCTTCTATTTTTGGATCTACCACTCGCCATTTTCTCGACAAAGTATTACGCTTGCAAATGTCCAACGCGGAGTTATCAGCGCTAACCAGTGGATTTACCGCTGCAGGGTTGTCTAACACACACTATCATTGCATCTATTATTGCAATTTCAACAGGAGTTCCACAAACATCCACAACCAGTATTTTCGGCTACATACCGTCCTTTGTAACCTCATTCGACAGAGTCCTCTTAGCGCTATCAAGCGATTCCTTTAACACAAAGATCGGACAATCCGTTTGATAGCTGCAACACTTTTAGTAGCCAATATCCTAACACTCGCCAAACTAGTGAATGCTACCACGCACCTCAAGACTCTCCACCTGGTCTAAGTCCGAGCTGCTCGATATCCAGTCGGCCACGTCTCACCCCAGAAAGTTCGCGCACCGACCTCAGTCGACTGTGAGCACAACCGTGAACGCACGAGTAGGATACTGTCAGCCGAAACTGTTTGCCTGTCACGATAAGTTTGGTGCTCGCCAGCTGCGCACGTGACTCACGCATCGGTAGTGCCTCGAAAAACGGCAACAAAAAAGGCCCTGTGTACAATGTCCACGCTGCCGCAGACAAAAGGTTTTTTGCGATTCCAGATGGTACTCTAAGACTATTCGAATTGGAGTAAACTGTAGTACTGGCAGTAAGAATTACCACCTCAGGTGTGTAAATTTAAGTGCAGCGAAAGGAAAAAACCACAGTGCACGCCAGACTCCATTTGGTTCTGCGCAGCGTGTATGCTTAACGCACACTTAGGGTGCACCGCCGTGCTAGCTCAAATATGTACCAAAATGTCAGCTAGTGTACAGCGTGCAACGGATGTTCTAATGGTCACATCTGAATCAGCTGCTTCGGAACTCGATTTCCGTTGCCAAATATATGTTCAAACGTGGAGCAAAACATCTAAAACCACTGTATAGTTAACAACCTAGAGCCCGTAACCCTAACCACGAGAACTATCAGCCAGGGCCTGTCAACCCCGGCAACCCAATTTAGCAGACAGTGCTTTCTCCAGTGGATGCATCTGTTTCCCATGAAACTTTACTTTTTTCGGGTTTATCTAACACTGCTGGAAGTATAACAACTTACGCATCCGTCGTCGCTGCATGCTATACTACAGATTTATTTGAGGTTAACTTTGCGTGCTGTGAATCTAAGCGGTTTGCAAGACTAAAGCGGAGCAAACGATAAGTCCTTAATTTTATACTTAAAATACTGACATTTATGATTATTATTAGTAATAGTAGTGTTGGTATGGCTAGTATTGATGTTATTATCATTGCTATTATTATTATTATTATTTCGGCATTCCTACCAACTGTCCAACGGGACTTGTAAATCAATGCTTCTTATTCCGTATAAATTGATCTTTCATTGTTCAAACCCAGGACAAGCTCAGCGGATATATCTGCAACTACTCTAACGAGTGTTATAGATGACACGAATACCAATGCTCCTCCGAGAAGACCGACCACAAGGCTATCAGTAAAAAGAGACTCTCTTATTTGTGAGTACGAACTCTAGGAAGAACCAGAACTCGATGAACGTAATGAGGCCCAACGGGCCTGAGTAAAAGGCAACCTTTATTAAAGTCAAAATACTGGACGAATTGAAACATTGAGAAACCATATGCCAAGCAACTGGGATCCGGGCCAAACTGGCTAGGTTGTGTCGTATCGTTCGTCAATCAAACACAGTTCCATATGGCTGGCCAAGATCACTTCAAGTAAGCTAACAGTCGGGTGAGGAAGCGGAAACCCCACTCTTGTCAGCTCACCGTCTTCATGATACGCCATGCGGCGTTCATGTTTTTCCTGGCATCCCTTGGAGTGAGCAGCTACAAAAGGAAGCAAGACCCAAGAGAATAATGCACGAAAACCGACGAAAAGTCGATATTTGTCTATGGTGTCCCCGAAAACCAGTCATCCGATAAGCTGCAGGTTCATAACTTGGAAGAGTGGCAGTACATCCGCGAAGCCCTCTCTCCATAATGTGATTACCAATTCAACTATAAAGGAAGTGGTCGAAGGTTTTTAAACGTCATGCTCTACTCCAAACAATTGGTTGCAATAGTACTTGAAAGTTGGCACAAGTAGCGCACCAAGCTGCCATCAGAAATACGTCTGAAGGGGGTCGAGGCCAGCCTACTATTGGGTGAGGGAAAACCAAACCAGCGAGAAGTTGTTGCGATTACAGCTAGCTGCATTTTCGAACAGGAACACAGTGAAACTCCCCGCCGTCTGAAAAGGAAGGAACAAACAATCAGTTTCTACTCGCGTCTAAAGGACCAGGTGGTGGTTGCTCTATGCAACAGATTGAATTCGCTCCGGAGTGGTTGTGAAAAATAGATCAACAAAGCCAATGTCAGACGGCCCCACAAGTATCGGCACAAATATTTGGAGATCTATGTGTGTCCACATACTCAACCGACATCCGTTGCTTTCAGTCGTTTGCATACGAACGCTCAAGGCTTATAAGCATGTTGACAGAACCTCGATCACGTCAAACTTCAATGTGTTTGGACCTCGTCATGGTAAGTAAGATATGGATTAACGACCTCTGTACAACCACGCCAATTCTCCAACACGGTTCAGGACAGAAAACAAACCGGAAATCTTGGATTTCGTGTTCATCAAGGAAAGACTGATGATCGACCTAATAAAAATGTGCACTCCTTTGAGAAGCAGCGGTCACGTGACAAGAGTGCTCCAACAATTGTGCTATGCAGAGTATGCTGAAAAGGTAATGAAGATTCTTACGTCATAACCAACTATGATAACCTGTCCGAACTTATAGTGCGACTGAATGGTTCTATAAAGTGGCTTGCGGGAATTTGTCAATAGATTTAACAGATTCGTGGCAAGCGAATTTGAAACCAAAGTCCACCGACCCAAAGAGATGAGGTCGCTCCTGAAGGGCAGCACCCGAAAATTAATGGCGTTGAAGGATTTGGCATGGCTCGCCCACCTAGCCCATCGGAGCGAGGATAGTTGGAGCGGCTATACAACACTAGGGAACCCGCGGGTCAAACTCTTCCGGGAGGATAATATAATTAACCAACAAGACTGTTACGGAGAGAAAGCTTATAGCCAGCGATCAAGCCGAGAGCAGTGGCGTAGAAGCGGATCGATCTACAACTAGAGATCGAACTCGAGTACAGATCAAAATGCGAATCGATGTGGAATCTGCGGCAAGTTGGGTCATGAACTTGAGCCATTTGAGTTGTATAAATTAACATCAATTAGCATCTCCAATATTATCATGTTAGTAGTTGTCCACAACCTATTTATTGCTCCATGCTCCCATATAACACGTCTCTCTGTCTACCTAGTTCTGGTCTTTTGTATTCCGTCGGTTGGCTGGGCGCGTGACTGAGAAGTCAGACAGTCGCAGTCTTAATGGGCAGCCATCAGCAGTACGACAGTCGTCAGGACAGAGAGCAGAGGTAGAGAAAAGTGGTACAACAGTAAGAAGAAGCGTTACAACAGTGGCGACGGAGGTGGGATATAATCATGGCCATTTCATTGGAGAAGATGCAGTCCCCACTTCAGCAGCAGCAGCTTCAGTTTGAAAAATCACAGCTACAGTTACTTCAGTTGCTATCAGAAATACTCAACATTCAAGTGGGATGGGAACCGGAACCGAGGTTAGCATCCCAGGAAATTGTATCTGGATGCCACGAACTGCTGAGTTTGAATCATGGCCGAGAAATGATTGGAGCTTCAGATCACAGAAGAACCCCAGCCCTGTCATACAGTCATTTGTGACCAAAAGTGAATGGAAATGTGCCGAACCGGAACCCCCGGACTGCATTATGTAACGGTGGTGGGAGGCATTCTGCTAGAAATTTCGCCCACAAAATTCATCATTGTCAAAAGGCCCACCAGTTCAGATGCGTGTGTACTTCAAGGTTACAAGCGAGTTCCAAATTCAAAAGAAACAGGTATTGCGACACGGTGAGAGAGGCGACTTTGCAGTATTTTGTGCAGACTTTTCAGGGAAAAGGAAATACCTCACAGTGAAGCGCAAGAATGTTCCGGTATCGCTGCGGTCAGAAACGTTGCGTGCTATCAAGAGCTTTTCTCGTGCCACCCGGACAAGACTTGGCACGTCAGTCAAACTTATAAGTCTAACAGTTCAAAATGCTTCAGGGAAACCTCTGCAGGTGAATGGAAGAATCATCTGTGTACTAAAGCTCAAGGATTTGCAGTCCTATGAAAATATCTATCCAACTTATTGTACCAATGTTTATCTGTCCGGAAGCAATTGGATTACGGAGTTAGATTTACTCAAAGAGCCACTAAGTCATATGAGCTCGGTAACGACTGTTACTCTCTGCAACATCGACCGTACCTTTTCCAAATTCTTCGCTGGTTACAAGTTACCAGTACGGATGACACTGGTGTCTTGGCCGAAAACCAAACCGTCTTGGTCGCGGATCCAAGTGTACCTAGGTGGATTCCCACGTCGGAAGAGCTGAGCCTCCAGGCAACCAACTTTTTAAGAGAGGGAGGTGTTACGGAGCGAAAGCTTATAGCCAGCGATCAAGCCGAGAGCAGTGGCGTAGAAGCGGATCGATCTACAACTAGAGATCGAACTCGAGTACAGATCAAAATGCGAATCGATGTGGAATCTGCGGCAAGTTGGGTCATGAACTTGAGCCATTTGAGTTGTATTAATTAACATCAATTAGCATCTCCAATATTATCATGTTAGTAGTTGTCCACAACCTATTTATTGCTCCATGCTCCCATATAACACGTCTCTCTGTCTACCTAGTTCTGGTCTTTTGTATTCCGTCGGTTGGCTGGGCGCGTGACTGAGAAGTCAGACAGTCGCAGTCTTAATGGGCAGCCATCAGCAGTACGACAGTCGTCTGGACAGAGAGCAGAGGTAGAGAAGAAGCGTTACAACAAAGAGCTTGTGATAAAGTTTTGTTCTAACCATAAGCTGCTAAACAGACACATAAACGAACTAGGTTGCGTTAAGCGCAGAATTCCGACTCTGTACGCAGAATGCGGGTTAGCGCAAACGGCACAAAAGACGGCCAAGTTTCTTGGATAACGATAGTTCCGTACTTTTTAGAGTGCAACCGTCATACACTATGCCTACGCAGCGCATTCAGGAATCAAACCTTAACCACCTATCTTTCACAACCGAATCTGTGTTAAATCGTCCCAAGTTCTTGTTCGAATGCAGCTCTCCAAGTGCGTTGAAAGACACTGAAAGATGCCGCCATGAGCTTAGCTGAACGGTTAACGACGCACTTTCAGCAACGTCTTAAGGAGTTGCACGTCCCTAAGATGTGGAAGCAAAGGATCATCACTGCAATCTACAAAAGTGGCAGCCGTGCAGTACCAGCGAATTATCGTCGGATTACACTTCTACAAGACTAAGAAGTCCATAGTAGCTGAGGGATGTGGAATACCTACAGAATAACAAAATCATCGTTCATAAGCGGCGCGGATTGCATCAAAATCGGTCATGTACCACTACTCGGTAGAGAGCTCTTACAAGCTGGACGGAATCTATGGACGCCAATGCAGGAGTGGATGCAGCCCACCTGGACTGCTTAAAGTCATTCGACCGCCTGGACCTTCGTATTCTACTGCACAAACTCCAGAATTATGGTATCGGCGATCCCGTTTTAGGATAGTTAGGAGAATGTCTCTTTTAACCTCACCCTGTCGGAACTGGTCGAAATTCAATGCGGCGTACATTTGTGCTCGGTGCTTGCGCTACGCCTGTTCCTGGTTTTAATACATGATCTTGCAATTGTGCTATTTTCCAACTGCCTAATATTTTCAGATCATGTAAAGATATGGCATGCTTTCGCCTCAGTGGAGGATCACACAAGCATACGGGATGACTTGGGCAAAGCCTCACGTAGTCCATCAAGAACATGCTGCATTTCAACACCATACATTGCAAAATGCTGAGCATACGCCATCAAAGTACCCACAACTACCGCTTAGGACCACAAATTCAACA
>OX104070.1:11284531-11363407 GCA_944474145.2 Dicrocoelium dendriticum
ATCCTGCCCACGCAATACTATGAATTTTCCTTCAAACAATTTCTGGATGCTCTGGCCACCGCAGTGGATAATCAACGATGCCCTATCTTCTGCATCGAGCAGGGTGGATAGGGGCTTGGATGCTACTGCTCAAGCTTCCCGTCTTCTTATTCCCCCTCTTACGCTCTTTCACCCTTACCGTCCAGTTCCAACTTCACTTTTATCCCCCCAGTTTCAATCCCCCGATTCTTGACCCTCCCACGACATGTTTGCCAGGCATTTATCTTCTAATTTCAACTCACACGTGAACGCGGAGCGTCACTCCTCTCCTGTCGACAAGCCCATGTCCAACCAAGCGGTCCATTCCAGTTCATCGGCTTGCATTTGGGTCCTCGATCCTCCTTCAGCTTGGCATGCCTCAATGTACGCACCTTGCTTCAGATCGGTCAACAGGCAGCACTTGCCCGAACATTGGAGACGCTCTCGTTCGATACCTGTTACTTATCGGAGACCAGCCTACAAGACTCGAGCTTTGTGCTCACTCTGCGATCCCTTTCAGGGGACGCAAACAGCATTTTCTCATTGCGCCTACCCAGTAACGATGCAGCGTCGAGCACCGGCCAAGCCGGTGTTGGCATTGCCCTGAGTCCCCAGACTGAAGCTGCTCTGGTTGATTGGATTCCAACCAGTAGCTGGATGTGTGCGGTCCGATTGGCTGGCTCATTCAAAGCTTCGAAGTCGCGTGGGATTAATAGGTGTCCATTCATCATCACTGCCTACGCACCCACAAACTGTAGCGATGAGTCGATAAAGTACGACTTCTACCGCCAACTGACCCAGCTCCTTCGCCATAGAAGAAGTACGGACACAGTTGTGCTGGCTGGGGATTTAAACGCCCAAGTTGGAAATTTGTCCACTGATGAAATGCATTTGGGAAGTCAGCACGGTGTAGGCTCCCGTAATGATAACGGTGAGCGGTTACTTCATTTGTGTGAAGATGCCCGCTTATTTCTTGCGAGCACTAACTTCCGACACAGCACCCGCCGGAGGATGACTTGGCGCCCACCAGCCTCGAACCAGCCTTGGACGCAGATCGACCACATTGCGACAAGTTACCGTTGGACAGGCTGCGTCCAGAACTGTCGCTCGATTTGGAGCACATGTGTGAACACCGATCATGCACTTGCATGTGCTGACATGCGGATGCGTTTTGGCGGACGCCCACGACAACGCTGTGAGCGCATTGACACCAGCCAATTGACAAATCCAACTGTTCAGAATGTGTATCGAAGTACGCTGACATGCGAGTTGAGCAAGCGCTCACAGGAGACAATTGATGGTCACTGGTCACATGTTCGACAGACCTTACTAGCAGCAGGCAAATCCTCATGTGGTATGTCTAATAGACAACATGGACATTGGGTCTCTTCTCAGTCTCTGGAACTTATCGATGCTCGCCGGCAAATCCCGGCTGGAAGCGAGCACAATGAAACTCGTAAAGAGCTCCGGGCGAAACTCCGTGCTAGCCTGAAGAGAGACCGCGAATCTTGGTGGTCTCATCGTGCGTCGGAGATGGAAGTGGCCGCTGCCCTTGGCAACCGTCGTAAGTTATTCTGTCTGATACGGGAAACGGGCAACAGGAGACCTGATGGCAATGAAACTATGCGTGACGAGAGTGGACAGCTTATCCACAATTTGTCAAAACGTTTGGAGCGTTGGGCTGAGCATTTTGAAAAGCAATTTAATCGGCTAGAATTGTTCGATTCACCGGTCACTGATCGCCCTGCTCCGTGGGCTGTCCCTTTGGATCCACCCTTTTGCTCAGAAGTCGAACATGAGATCGGACTGTTGAAGTTGAACAAAGCCGCGGGACCAGATTATCTTCCTCCAGCCATCTTCAAATTCGGAGGCCCTGCTGTTGTTGATGCTTTACATGCATTACTAGTGAAACTGTGGGAGCAGGAGACTGGCCCAACCGACTGGAGCCGCTCCGTTATTGTTCCCATCTTCAAAGGAGGCTCGCGTTCCGAATGCGGCAACCATAGAGGAATTAGTCTGATCTCCATCGCCTCCATAATTCTTCACAGACTGACTGGCGCTGGTGAAAGCCAGATTCGTGAGGCGCAAACCGGGTTTCGTCGGGGTCGTAGCTGCATCGACCACATCTTCACCTTGCGTCAGTTGTTGGAGCACCGTCACACATATTGGCGGCCCACCGTTGTCGTGTTCCTCGACATCAAAATGCTTTCGATTCGGCTGATCGATGTGCCTTTTGGAATTGTTTACTCAGGAAAGGTGTGCCCGAGAAATATGTTAATATTATCCAAGCATTATATGCGCGTAGCACGGGCAGAGTGCGGACATATGGCAAGCTGTCGCAACCTTTAATATCTCCAGGGGTGTGAGACAAGGATTCCCGTTGTCACCATTCCTCTTCAATTTCGCTATTGCCGACGTCATGGTGATTGCATTTACAGGACATGAGTTGGCAGGTGTGGAGCTACTCCCAGGAGAACGGCTCCTCGACTTGGAGTATGCGGACGACATTGCCCTCACCTATGACAGCTCCCAGACGTGCCAAACCGCGCTGGACAGATTAGCACTGGATGTCAGCCGCTTCGGGCTTTGCTTGGCATCATCGAAATGCAAAGCGTTCCTCTAAGATTGGCAGGGACCGCCTCCTGCGCTGACCCTTGGTGGGGATCAGCTAGAAGTCCTTCGGAAATTCAATTACCTGGGAAGTTGTATCAGCACCCTTGGAAGCGAAGACGAGATGACGAACCGTATAGCAAAAGTTCGAAGTGCTTTTGCTAATTTTCGCCACCTATGGCGGCGTCGCGACATTACCATCGCCCTGAAGGGTGGAGTGTACAATGCAGCGGTACGTTCGACCCTACTGTACGGTTGCGAAACCTGGCCCCTAAGATCGGCGGACATGAAGAGGCTACTTACGTTTGACCATCGGTGCCTTCGCAGTTTGGCTCACATCTGCTGGGAACACCGCGTGAGCAACGAGCGTGTTCGACGCCTTGTTTACGGCACAGAAAAAGGAACTGAACCGCTCAGCACCGTTATTTCACGCACCAGGCTCCGATGGCTCGGCCACGTGTTGCGCATGCCAGCCCATCGACTCCCTCGACGTGCGTTGTTTGCTCAAAGGGGATGTGAATGGAAGAAGAGGTGGGGTGGCCAAGCGATGACTTGGTCAAGAGGAATGAAGGCCCTCATGTGCTGGCCTCGGTTGGAGCGTCACGGCTCCCTGGTTGGGGTCCAAAAGACGGTGAACACGCTTGGCTGGATACACTTATTGACATGGCAAGGAGCCGATCTCAGTGGCGTTCTTGCTCTGAGTTTCTTTGTCCCTCCCCACCCCTTTTAGCCTCCCCTTCACCTACGATCTCATTTCTTAGCGT
Source organism: Dicrocoelium dendriticum (assembly GCA_944474145.2). Taxonomy (NCBI): domain Eukaryota; kingdom Metazoa; phylum Platyhelminthes; class Trematoda; order Plagiorchiida; family Dicrocoeliidae; genus Dicrocoelium; species Dicrocoelium dendriticum. The sequence continues at coordinate 11,287,924 of OX104070.1, forward strand.
AACACATAACAATTTTGCTTTTTGCCTAGTAGCCGGCTGGTAGCTTACCGGAACGATGTCTATCCGTTGCTGGTAGCTCAGCTGTCAATCAACTTTTGTATTTACTTTTCTTTTGTATGTATTGCGGCACAGAAGCTGAGGTGTTTCCCACTTCTAGCTGACGTGTATAATGATATAATGACTACTTCCAAGCTTTCTCGATGAAAGAACGGACAGCCAGAGGGAAAATGATTGGTATATACTAATCCACGATCCGTTGAAATTGCCCGTAGAATGCATGTAAAATGTCAGAGCGTCGGTTTTGCGCCGGACCATCGTTTTCACTATCGTGAGACTACAGTGGGCTTAAGGACTATGCAACCTTTGAAGGTTCCACAGTGATAAAGTAATGGTCAATGTAGATTTTTATCATTTAGGTCTTGTGATAACAAGTATAGCTGATGCGATTGTCAATAGGATCCCAGATGCCAACACCTTTGAAGATAGAATGCAGTTTTCTTTCTTTTAAACTAACTCAAATGTCTAAATTTAATGAATAACAACAGTGTTCCTACATCTCCCGTTCCTGGATGTCGTGTGGTGAGTTATGGGAACAAAAGATCATAATTTTGGTTTGGTGTGTGCTACTGTCATTCAAATGTACTCATTAAACTATGTGGTTTCAAGATCTCACCAATCAGCCAATTCTCTAACTTTCTGATCTAGTTCATATACTCAGCAACTCCGAATATACCTTTTGGCATCGGTGAATTTGCGTTCAGATAATCCGCGGGGTCGTAATGATGTTCATTTAGCTACGTAGGTAGTCAAACATGGCATTTTCCACTGTCATTTTTCACTGTCTCCAGTATATAATGCAGCTCATTTAGGCTATTGGCAGATGTATGTCACATATGTCTGAACAGCGCGGAAAATATTCAGGCTGTGGAGCTGTCAGGAAATCAAACTAATTTAATTAAGATGTAAATGAATTAATGCCCTAGCATTTCGAAAGCTGAGCAAGCAGTTAACTCTTACCATCCACTTTCAAAGCACCGAGGTCTCACCATAGGGCTTGTCGGTCTTATCATTCTCTTGGATGTGGAACCCCAGCAGAATCGGAAATCTGGATAGTCTAAGAATTAGAAAGGGTAGTTTAATCTGCAAAATAAATCTTCATGTTTCATTAGTTTAAAAGTCAGTCATCTTCACGAGGAGGAAAGTTTAAGACGAAAGTATAGATGCGCGAAAATACAAAGATTGCCTTATTAACTCTTAAACACAGACAACGTACCTACCATATATATATATATATATATATATATATATATATATATTCCGTAACACTGTTCCTGATGTCTTTCCTCAAACATTATCCAGACTAGTATTTTAAACGTGTGTGTATTGCGTGCGTATGTCACGGTTAAGCAAATATCGGTCCGACTTTTGTGGACCTTGAGCGGGGAGACAATTTCTCTATACATACATCAGCATCGAGTGTATATTTCTATGTGACACATTTTCCTAGTTAGGCACACAATAATTTCACAACTTGGTATAGCTTCGTTTAGGTGTTATATATGTTCATGAATGAAAAACAGCAAGCCAAACCGGCAGCATGTGCTGTTACTATTAATAGCATACGTATCACAGTTTTCCTAAATTGACATTTGGAATTACTGAAGAACACAAAACGCTATTTCCATATCTAATCATGGATAGTTGGATTTTTCCTACATAGGCGGATAGTTGCATCATGGGAACTGCGAGCTGTAGGTAGCCTTCTAGAGTATACACTACAAAACGAACACTGGTAGGTGCACACATTTTGTATTGTCTCTTCACCATCATACGATAACAAGAATTTATTGTTATACTGCTTATGGCGTGTTATCAAACCACTCAAATGCGTTGAGATGAGCGACAGCGATGTTCCTAGCACCATGTCAATCGAAGTTCAGCAACAGATCGCTTCTGCACACTCGCTCAGGCCTTGGCCAACCTCAAGAAGCGTGGATTAAGATAACCTAATGAACAGTGAACAATGCTTTTATACGGGTTAAGAATCACTGCTTTACAGGTCACGTTGGGTACTCTGGTGGGCTATCGAAAAACATTATGAAAAAATGCAGTTAGTAGTTCCAATGTCAAAAGAATGGACTTATCGCATGTACTGCAGTAACCGTGCCCACCAAGTGTTCCTAGAGCTCTAAATATAAATCTAAGGTATTTCCCGAGAGTAGGATGGATATTAGCGTCAAGTAACAAAATGTGACTGGCGATGGACGTCATCCAACCTGCTTTTAACTATGGCTGGCGTTGGTGCAGAAACAACAGATTCGGGGAGAGCGTTTCATGGTTGACACAGGGGATTGGAAAAGAAATTTCGACGGTACCCAAGACGGGTGTACTGTACTGCTAATTTTAAGGAGTGGCCTCTAAGCTTGGTGTTACTGCTGAGTTGCAGTAAGGAGCGGCACACATGATCTGGATCGTGTAACATCAAGTATGCCATAATCAAGCCGCTACATAGTCAACCATACCGCGCGCTAAATACTCCCAAAAGTTTCATCATCTACTCGTATGGAAGGTGGCGCATGCTGGTGAGGTATTTAGAAACCCGACCTTGAGGTTTTTCAGTGCAGTAAGGTTGTGTTTCAGCCATGGATGTTAGGCTTGGATTGTGTATTTGACAAGGGGCGAACATACGCGTTCAACGTCTGTCTGATAATACTGGTGTCTGTTTGTCTGAACTCCCGTCGTAACAAGCCGATGTGCTGGTTATCAGTTTTCGATGCTTTTGCGGATAGCTTGGAACAACCCAAGTTATCCTGAACAAGCACACCAAGGTCGCGTTCGACAGATGATCACTGTTGTACTTGTGAGCCTAGCTTGTAGGAATAGGTGCTCTGGTGTCTTACCTTGCGTTTGTCCACGTTGTACTGTAGCAGATTTCGGGTTGACCACTCATGTACCATACCCAGGTCATACTGATGTAAATGTGGATCGGGATCCGCCTGCATCCGGCACCATATCATGATATCGTCAGCAAACAGCAGGAAATTTGAAGCGTTTTTACTTGCTAGGTCATTGATGAATACCAAAAACAATAGTGGACCTAGCACTGAGCTCTGGGGTACACCAGACTCGACTGGTATGCGTTCAGATAAGGAACTCCAGACTGTGACCACTAATTGTCGTTGCAGGAGAAAGTTGACTATCCAACTCAAGAGAGGGTCACCGTTCCCGTAATATTTGAGCTTAGAAACGATCGGACGCCTACGACAAATCCAAGTAGATCATATCAACAGATTCTCCATCGTCAGCTGCCTACGTTCAACTATTCCGTGCGATTAATAATTTCGTTGTGCACGATCTTTGTCGACGAAAGCCGTGTTGCTCGGTTTCAAGCATGTTACTATCTTATAGCTAACACACCAAGGCATCGGCAACGATGGATTCCATTATCCTGGATAATGCATGAAGAAGAGACACTGGACCGTATTTTGAGGGCTCAGTCCTGCTTCCGTCTGTGTGAGTCGGAGTTATTACTCCAAGCTTCCACATCGCTGGGATCTGGTACTGGTCTAAGCAGCACTGAAAGAACTGAGCCAGTAGTTTTGTCAGTTGTCTTGCTGCTGCTCCCAGTGCCACTGGGCGAATGTAGTCCACTTCCGGGGGACCTGTATTTGCGTAAAGACGTCAGCTGCTGCAATACAGCTTCGGAAGTAAAAGTTAGGTGGGTGAGTACTGGAAGCGGGTAAACGAAACTTGGAAGATGGCCTGATGTTGAGACGCTCTGAAATGTTGGAGCGTATTGGGTACGCAACGCCTTTGCTATTTCATATCTGCCTTAATTGGACAACTATTCGTCCGGAGCTGAGGAATTCCCTGCCTAACCTTACGACGGCCATTGACATACTTTTCTAGTAGTTCGTGGTTAGCACTGAATTTTTCGTCCTATTTTGCCGAGTTGTGACTTTGTCATCTCTGAGCAACTGAGTGCAGTGATGACGATGGGCTACGTAGTTGTTTTAAGTATTTGACGTTGGTCATGGTCCGTATTGTCCTCAGCCTGCGTTGAGCAGAGTCATACATATGCTATTTCTGCTCCTTAAGAAAGAAACGGTTTTAGTCCAATTGAAAACCTTTGTCTGAGACATACTTAAACAACTAACTGAATTTGCTCACGAATTCAAGCCAAGCCAATTCCGAGGGGTCTTAAGCGAGTAACGGCCAGACCATGGCACTGACGAGCTGGACTAAGCGGTCGTAGGCCGTAATGGTGCTCACCACCTCAGTGTACTGGTGGTGACATTTTGCATAGCAGATGAAGTTGAAACTGATGAGTGCCTGATAACTGCGACATAAAAGGTATTCTACAATCAGCATGGCTATCATTTGTTCCTCTTTGATGAAACCAAGATCCAGAAAAGTAGGTCTGTTACCTGTACTGAAAGGAATGGGCGTTGTGACGTGATCGTAAAGTGGAACACTAGATATATGCTCTTGTGGGACTGAATTGCATTTTTCTCCAATTGTAGCAGTGCTTTCTCAACAGTGTAAGTTGAAATCACCCAGGGAAGGGATGTGAGTGTGCTTTCGCTTTAGACTTCATCTTGAAACTGTTGTAAGGTGGCGGTGCATATCCGGTGTAGAGTTTGGGGGTGGTACAACGAAGATCTAAGTACACAGCTGATTAGCGGTATGGTCGAACACGCAGTACAAAACCAGAGTTCGTTTTGGGAGATGCTTTTGTCTCTCACGTATTGTTGGGAAAGAGTTGCACATTTTTGATTGTACCATTTGAAACGTGGTGAGCAAGGTAAACCAAATTTGACTAATCGGCTACACTGTGCGGATTCTCAATTACCTTTCGACTGGAGCCCAGTGGGATTTGCATCTGCTTGATTTCTGATACTCGTCATAGTGTTGCTAACTAATACAGGAAGCTATTTGAAATGCGAACTTTTCCGACTGGCGGCTTGAACAACCTATTCAGGTGCATGGATGCCTCCACTTCGCTCCTTGGTCACACACTGCCCGTGGAGGCAGAGGGAAAGTGATAAAACCAACCTGCCCGAATTTGTAACGGACGCACTGCACGCTGGTCATAGTCCACACGCCGGTCCAATTGTCGTACCGTCAGATGACTGCCGGTGTGAGTTGTAATCCTGTTTACTGGCCGAAGCACGGCTCGCAACCGGAAAACCCGGTTGACACGATAACAGAGTAAATCGATCGCCGTCGGCCGATAAAATTGGCCAGCCGATGAGTTCGGTTAGCTGACAAATCTTCTCCAGAGCCGCTAAGACGGTGTAGGTGAAAAGGCGTTGTAATAATTCCTACGCTTGGCAATCCAGTTGATTTACTTGGTAATTCCTTGTCGGATGAGTGGAATTTGAGCGTTTTGTGATGAAATGCGTTGAGAAAATTCCACTACAAGTCAATCACAAGGTGTCTGGAAAACATTTGCACTTCTTTTCACAAAAACTGAGAGATATCCTTTCAATTTACTTGGGTGACGGAAAGAGCACACAAAAAGGAACTGTATGGTATATGATAATCCACAGTCCGTTAAGATTGCACGCAGATAGCCTGTCAAACGGACAATTGTCGGAGCTTTGCTTTTGTGTCCACTTGCCAGTGACCTTGAGCAACTAGGATCCGAACCTCGGATCCGGGGTGAATCCGACGACGAGCCACCAAATATGCATACCTGTTGATGACGCTGCTGACTTGTGGGCACAAGAAATATTGATTGAGTGCGGGCTGACCTCCAATTGATGATTGACCTCATGCTGAACCTAGCTGAGCAGCTGCTCTTACACGTTGAAATTAAAAATTCCTTGCGGTTCTTCCTACGCAACGGATCCAACAGGTACACTCAACGGCAAATATAATGTAATTTGGCACCAACGGGTTCCTCTTCCTTTACTGAAGGTGGCGACATGGTTCAGCTTCAGTTGGTCACTATAGCAGCTGGAACTCCGTAGGTTCTCTGAGTGGCGGAGGTTAAGCGCTTGGTTGTCCTCCATGGTGCGGTGTAACGTTTAAAAGAAACCAGGAGTTATACATTTTCTTGGGTGCTGTTAACGTCGTTTCCTCCGGAGGTCTGACCTGGTTATGCTTCTAGATGAAGCGCTTAGGGCATATGTTTTCCAGCAGGGTCCCGGTTACTGTCACTATGTTTTCAGTCAGACAAACACTAGGGAATCCGCCTGACAGCAGTGAACAAGGTTTTCACCAGTGCACGCTTGCGGCTCAAAGGTGTTAGTTTGGTAAAGTGTAGATCCTAAGAAACTTATGTTGTTTTCCGGTAGATGGACCGCTTAGCGAGCTTGGTATCCCAATTGGCTGATGAGTGTGTCCAAATACGACATAATAGGACAGAATAACTATTAAGTAGAGATGGACGCTTTTAAGCTGGTGCAGCAAGCACACAATTTGCACTTTTAACAGCCGAACCCGAGAATATCATCGACATGTCGCTTGTAGTAAGGAAGTTGAGAGATCTCTCCACTTAAGTTCCTTTCTATTCTTGTCATGAAAAATTAGCCAAATGAGCTGCTCATACCTGCAGTAGAAGGTTTGTTGGAAATGGAATCCAACGTTTTCTGTGCAGAGCAGCATAGACTGTCTGAGTAAGCCTCTCGTTATTTGCACTCGAAACTTTTCGACCTCAGTCAGCTGGCATATGTAATCAACTGTCTCGTTCAAAGGGATATTAGTAAACAACAATTGCACGTTAAAAGAGTGTATGATCTTGTCGGTTAGGTTATTTGGTCAAATTCTTCAGAGTCCGAAGGATTCCTTATAGCTGTATAGGTTGAGATTTTGTCTGAGTGGGGCTTTGATTTGTAGTAAAGAACGCACCCATGTGCACCGCGGGGATTTCACCATTGGCAAAATTATATTAAGTAGCCGCCCTTTCTTGGGCGTCTTTAACAACCTGTACAGATGTGTCGTTAATCGGTTCAAATCGGTCGTGATGGCAACCCAGCTAAGACCTGCCTTGCGTGTGTAAAAAAGAACAGTTGCTAAAGTTCGGTTGCCATGGTTCTCGGGCAATTACTACCGTTCGTCTCACTGCATTTGATTGTTTCAATAACACCCCTAGAACGGTATAAAAATAATTTCTTCCTGTTGTCTGGTACTGATGAGACAATACGAGATGCGTGCATAAATCAGTGCTCGTTATTCAGTGTAGTGTTGATTTACTGAATGTATCTAGCTGTTTTACATTCCAAAATTTGGGGCTGAATTTATGACCCGTCTCTGATTTTTCTTTTCTTCTATTAGCTATGGACACAAAAATACGCTCGCATAGAGAAGCATGAGAGTGGATTGGGTTAGACTGAGAAATAAATCTTGTTGTAAGTCTACATTCGTGTGTCCTAAGTAATGCAACATACTGGAGAATTCGCAAATGCAACCAATAGCTGGAAACGCCTGCTACTTGAAAAATAAGCATGGGCCCAGACACGATTTGCTTCTACCATTCTCATTGAGAATATATATTGGATTCGACCGGGTTACACTGAGTAAAGTGTACGATTTGAAGCAGAGTTAAAAGTCAGTTTAACTTGCATTCCCAACCCTCATGTGGACATGAGAATTGTGACTTAGACGTAGCCATGTGGAATTAAAGGTCTATGAATCCAGTACAAATTGAAATATTTGTAAAAGTTAAGAGAATAAGATTGTGGCACTGGAACTTGGCAGATCAATTTGAGTAGAGAGAAACGCAAATGGTCGATTGGCGTCGAATGTTGAACTGATGAGTTGGATCCGGCCCGCTACATTAACTAGGTGTTCTGGCTGAGGATGGTTCGCGTTTTTCCAAACAACCCGAGAAAGTATCAGAGGTCGCAAACCAACACATCGGGCTGCTGAGGCGGAAGTTTAGACATATAAACATAACTGTTATGTTGCAGATACTCAGCTCTTACATTTGTCCTAAAGTCGATTACGCAGTTCGATCCAAGAAGCTATGACCAAAGCACATTATCATCGCTTTGAAGCAGCTAGAATGTTACACTTCCAAGTGCATTAATGAAACGTGGCAATTCCTACAAGAAAGAAGAGAGCAACACTGGAGAGTTTGCAGTGCACAGTAACGCCGAATACGAAGCGGCCTGAAAATGGACAGCACCATAACAGTAGAACAACATGGTTTATGCCCCTTTTTATTGCAGCTCATTAATAATGCCAGTCTGAGAGGTCCTGTGTCGTGACGCTCACAGTCGAAACGGTGACCTTGCCTCTGCTTCCTGAGTAACCGACCCGCTCTCTGAGTAACTACCCTGCCCAGCCAGAGACGAAAACAGAACACCCAAACATGTCAGACCGAAGTATGTTAGACACAGAACACGGCCTGTTGTAAGTTCCTGGGCTGACTCAAGCCACTTGCTCTGGATAGATTTCAATCCTGCTCGCGCCGTCACTTAGCAACCTCTTTCATGCTGAAGGTTTGATTTGCTCAACTACCCGCGTGCCTTAGCCGTGTTATCGCCGTTCGGGTAGCATCCTGTGTGGTGAATAATTGATTTCATCAGCTTCCTGCGTGACTCGACCCTGGTACCGCCAATTGGGCAGCAACCCTGCTCCCGATGACATGCGTCTCTTAACCTTGTCACATTCTTATGCTGCAACCTCCGATTATCATCCCTTGAAATAAACAGATCAATGCTTTCGGATGGATTGCCGTAGTATTCTGCTTTCTGCTCGTGATTGTCACCCATGCCACGCAATCCTCGGATCGGTTGTTACAAGCGCTAACTATGTTTGAAGGACGGGTGGATGACACCCTCGGACACACATATTTATCACTTAGCATCATCACTTCGGTCCGGCCGCTGCAAAACGTTGGGATTACTACCCATCAACTGCAGCTGCTACGATACCACGAGAGGAGTAGAAGTACCGAAAAACAAACACATTAAACAAGTCTTAATTTTAACAGTAAAGGCGTTAACTGTTTTCTTCTTTATCCTTCTCGACAACTGCACCAGACCACCTAACGAGGTGCCTAAAAATTGATTCTTTACCCTTATCAAATCACTGTTCTTTGCTAAATGTCACCAGTTTTTCCGCGCGTTTACTGTGCCTATGACATCCGAATAGAAAAGTACGTAAGACCGAGTTAACTAACAACAGCACCATGCATCTCAAATACTCCAGCTTATGCCTGTTTTTAAATTCGCATCCGTTGTGCTGTACTAAGTAAAACTGGAAAGCTGGAAATGGGATAGGGGTGGAATGCAAAGGGTAGTATTGGATATATAAAAGTACATTCACATGCATGTTTCTACAAGTACACTTGAAGTCTTCAGAGTACCAAGCAAAAGCGTAGGCAAGCTTTCGAAAGCTACGTAATATTTCTAACAGTTATAACACCAGAATACTAATAGGCCTGGTTGGGAGACACCAAACAACCTAACAGGAAAGTAGAAGGACACAGTTTTGAGATGAGGTGCATATCGCGATTCCTTTAAATTATTCTCTTATTATAATGGAGTACCATTTAAGGCCTGCATTTACTAATCTACTGAAGGTTTGTTAGGCTGTACTTCTAAGCTGCTGAGAGGCAGCCCTATACTGTCCACACAACCATGAGAATGAAGTCAAGAGGCTGACGAATTTTTCGACCGGTTGGATGAGTTTACACGGTTACCTCCTTTATGCATTTAAAACTTGTGCTGTATACACGACTCACCAATCTTATAAGACAGCCCTAAATACATTAACAACCTGACACTCACCATACAGACTTCCTTCCAAAGAAACGGTGTCAGCTTGAGTCACACACATGACATGCGTGCTCCCCAGTCGTTAGGTATAATCATCTCTATCTTGTTGTAGCCTAGTCGCAGTAAGCTCCTCCGAACCGGATTTACCAGCTCTACACTGTGATCACCATACGTAGAATTATCTTTTACCACTAAAGTCCTAACCATTACTAACGAATTTGACTGTCATCCGTGAGTGAACACAAACGGCTTACTCATCCACTTTGTGCCCATTACCCTTCTGTGTAACAGTATTCGGTGCAGAATTGTCGAGGCAGTCCGAAAAGCATAAGCTTGTTTCAATTCGGTGTTTCTCAACACGACTGTGAAGGAATTTGTGATTTCTCAATCTGTGTTCAACTTTGTTTATATTCATGTGCTAGGTCCCAAACCAGCTTGGCCTAACATCGATCGATCAATGGACCAACACTGAAACGTGTGCTTACAAGGGCTCACTGGTGACAGCGAGCGCGCCCAACATGCTGACTCCATCTTATCGTTGATGCGTGAAGCTGGACTGTCTGATTATCCGACAGACGCGTGACCTTCCAACTGCAGGCCCTCTGCGAACAGGTCTCACGTTAAGTGCAAGTGTGACTTATGTGATAAAGTACTGAAGTGGGTGCTAGTGAACAGAGGTTGCTTGAAAAGCTATCATACTAAATTGCTTGGAATGAAAGGCCAGTACAATAATCCGGCAGAGACATTTGGTTCTGCCAAGCATTCAGCGCTCCGCCAGTTGTTAGCTATCTATGAGCAAGACTAACAGAAGCACACGAGGAACTGTTAAGCGCCAGGGTTACACCTATGGAAGGAAACAGACCTGCTCTTGTTTTTGAAAATAACACACCAATTTCTCCATTCAGGCTGGAGAAGACAGTCAGGCGTCCAAAACTTACCTCAACATCTCAGTCTCCATTAGCACCAACTCCCATCGCTCACCCATAATTAAAAACATTGCCTGCAGCGTGCCTACTTCAACCTCTGTACGGTTTGTTACATTTAGTCGATTCTTCGCTATACAGTCAACCAGCCATAGTGATGTACCAGGTAACATACAGATCAGTTGCCGCCAAGCACACACCGGAATGAGCATCGGTAACCTTGGTGGTCGGACTAGAGAAAACTGAGATGTCGCAGCATGGATGGCCTCCATCAGTGCCGTTCACAGATTCACCAGAAGCACCGGAAACTAAAATTCCAAGACCAGATGCCACCAGGTGCAACCATAGTGCCTTAATTATTCTGTGCACTAATTTCCAGGAATCCAAATTAAATATTATTAAGGGAAGGCTGACAGACGATCGAAAACAGTGGAGTTACATCTGTACGGCACTCTGTGTCTATGCTAATCCCACGACATTGAAACACATCTAGCGTCACCCAAACGCAATGCACTACGGGGAACGCCGGGGTACTTCCGGTAACACTAAACTCGTGGGATGAGACAGACGTCGTTCTTCTCTCTGGGAAGTGACTCCACAAGGTTTCAAGTGGAGTGCCCATACTGCTTGAAACCCCGTGGAAAGAAAGTTTAGCGGATCCCACTAACAGAGCGAGGAACAGCAAATGTCAAGACACGAAAACTGTGATTGCCCATGGTATTCCTGAGCTTACACGTTCCTCTTCCGACGCTGCTCGGATACACGACCGGGAGCAACGGCACTACGTCCTTACACTGTACGTCGCAGGTTAGACACGGGACTAACTACACGGGCGATGAATAAGATGTTAAACCCATCACCAAATACACATCGAAAAAACGATTAATCGTCGGCTACTCACTGGTCGGCGAAACTTCACGTATGAGTTGTACAACTTCTGAAACATTGCTTAAATCTGCGAAACTTTCATGTATGTACACTAACGCCCAAGGGCTCCTCAGTAAAATTAACGAACTTCGACTACGTCAGGTTGCAAATGCTTGGGACCTAATTTCTATTACCGAAACTTGGTTACATCAAGAGGTGACTGATACTGAGGTTGAGATAGCCGGAATGTAACTCATCCGGAACGACCGCCCCAGCAGAGGAGGTGGGGTCCTACTCTACTACCGCAGCGATCTACAATGCACAATAGTTGATGATCAGGAAACACACGTTACCGACTCACTCTGGTGCCATCTCCGACTGAGACACAACGACACATGTCTCATAGCTGTCCTTTACCGCCCCCCAACGTCCACTCTGGAAATGGATTCCTGCTTGATCCGTGGCCTAAACAGAGTAACACGCACTAGGTACAGCCATATTCTCATCTCCGGGGACTTCAGTCTACACAATCTGGAGGTTTTGGCATCGCCCAGTGAGCAGTTCAAAGCAGACTTGCATGAACTGATCGCTAATATTCCTTTGTACAATCATATCACCATGCCCACTAGATTCAGGACAGCAAACAAACCGTCCATATTGGACCTTGTGCTCACGAATGAAGAGCTCATGGTTGACAAGTTATTGATGGATAGTCCATTAGGTCTCAGTGACCATGTAGTAATAACTTTTGACTATGTGTGTTACGCAGAGTATCCATCTGAACACTCGGAACTAACTCACAAAATCACACGCTACCACGGATTGAAAGAACTCGCCGACGCAGCTGCTTGGGAATTCTCGAACAAAAGTCCACTTGATAACGTTTGGGCAGAGTTCGTTAAAAGACTCAGCGACATTGTCAACAAAGCATCAGAGACCAAACCCCTTCGTCCCGCGAAAAGTCCTTCAGTTCTAAGGAGCAGGACTCGAAATTGCCTGGCGATAAGGGATGCAGCATGACGTGCCTACAAGATTAACCCCGACTCAGAGACTTGGGGAAATTTCCTGGCCCATCGCAACCATTGCACTGCATTTGTCCGTGAGGACAAAGTAACTTATCAACAGTGCCTAGCCGAAAAATTCATGGCAAACAACAAACTGCTATATAGGCATGTCAATAAGCTTCGTAAAGTGAAGCATGGGATCCCTCCAATTTTCACGACAGGCGGTAGATTACAAAGTGCCGAAGAAGCAGCTAATGCCTTGCGGCTACAATACGCCCCAATTTTTAAACTCGCAACCTATACCTGTCCCATAATATCATGCACATTACCGACACCATTGTTTACAAATGTAATTTTCAACCCATCAATTGTGCTAAGGAAGTTACTCTCACTGCGTGAGCATAGTTCTCCGGGAGCAGACAACATCCGCCCGAAGGCACTGAAGGCTGTGGCCAACAAGCTAGCTGAACCACTATCACAGTTCTTCCAAAGGTGCTTTAATGAACAACAAGTCCCCACTATGTGGAAGTGTGGCATTATCACCCCTATTTTTAAGGCGGGAGCCGTTCAGATCCTGCAAACTATCGTCTAGTGACTCTCCTCCCTGTGCTCGCGAAGGTGATGGAAGCAGTCGTTGCTGAGGCTTTAATGGACTACCTGGAAAAATGCAACATCTTGGTACCGGAACAGCATGGCTTCCGTCAACACCGGTCATGCACCACCAACCTACTTATTGCACGAGGTAGTACTCACAGTCTGTGTGTGAGAACGACACCAGCCATTGTACTCACTTTCTGTTGATTTCACCAAGGCATTTGATACGGTGAACCGCGAGGCATTGTGGCTGGTGTTGGGTAAGTTTGGTTGCCCGCGTAAGTTTGTAAGTTTCATTGAATGTCTGCACAGTGGTATGCGAGCGCGGGTGCAGCTGAGTGGAAAGACGTCGGATGGGTTTGCAGTTGTCTCTGATGTGAAGCAAGGCTGTGTCTTAGCTCCTGCCCTGTTTAATATATATCTTCATGCAATGTTGTCTTGTGCTTTTGATGCGGCTTGTGCTTATGCTGTTCGTGTGGAGCACCGTATTGATGGTGGGTTGCTGAACATCCGTCGTTTCAGTGCGAGAACTCTAGTCTGTGAGACAACTATCCGTATGTTTCTGTTTGCTGACGACTGTGCGTTGTTTTCACACAGCGTGGATGAGTTGCAGCACATGACTAGTGCTCTGGCTTCGACAGCGTTCAAATTCGGGCTCACCATCAACACAAGCAAAACTGTCTGTCTCTTTCAGCCTTCACCGGAGGTGCAATCTTCAATATTGCCGCAAATCAGCATTGGTGCTGAAGTATTGGAAACCACCTCCCGCTTCTGCTACCTTAGGAGTGTGATGTCGACTGATCAGCAGCTACATGTTGAGTTGCGTAATCGCGTGTCGAAGACGGCAGCGGCATTCGGGAAGCTTGAGTACCGAGTGTGGAACAACCATCAGCTTAGCATTGGCACGAAGCTGATGGTGTACAAATCCATGGTACTGTCCGTTCTTCTATACGGCAGTGAAACGTGGACGATGTACCGGCGGGATGTGCGATATTTCGAGCGGTTCCATCAGCAGTGTCTGCGACGTATTTTGCGGATCGGTTGGGGCGCCAGAGTTGCAGACACGGAAGTGTTGCGCCGAAGTGGGATGTATGCAGTGGACTGCATACTTTTACTGAGACACCTGAGATGGCTCGGTCATGTGAGCCGTATTGACTTGACGCGGCTACCGAAACAACGTTTATACGGTCAGCTGAGTATAGGGAAGCGGCATGCTGGGAAACCCAAGTTACGTTACCAGGACATGATTAAAGTGAGCCTCACACGTTCTAATCTTGATTGCAGATCATGGGAATCGAAGGCGGTTGATCGTGGTGCATGGCGCGATTTAATCACAAAGGCAGATGCTGAAGTGTGAGAGAAAGCCCTCATGCATTCAGAGAAGAAGCGGCAAGTGCGGAAGCGGCAAGCACCGAGGAATTGTACTCCATCGACATCGAGCGCATGGTGCTGTAGAACATGCGGTCGCGAGTGCCTTAGTCAGGCACGCCTAGTGAGCCACGAGAGAGGTCACTCGGGACCACTGCCGAAGCGACGACGGGTCCAGCAGTGAACGTAAGCAGCACCGGGGCAGCGTTTGTAGGCACGCTGAATTCGATTTACTAACCGCATGCTTGCATGCTACGTCTATTTATTTCAGGTGGTGGGTTTGCGATTCTCTTCTTATGCCTTTCTTTCTCATATAAATGTCTAGTGGGCCATGAGCTGTGCCATTTGGGGCCCCTACAGAAGCGACGACGGGTCCTGCAGAGAATTACGGCGAGCCGGCGCAGCGTTTGTAGGCACGCTGAATTCGATTTACTAACCGCATGCTTGCACGCTAAGTCTCTTTATTTCAGGTGGTGGGTTTACAGTTTTTACCTTAACGCTTTGCTTTCTCATATAAATGTCTACCAGTACTCTATTCCATTAACTTGCACACCTCGCCTAAGCCAATTGTATTCGATTTCCGTAGCATATTTGTGTTCGTGGCATTCCGTGAACTATATTTCCTGACCTCGTGCACTTAGCTAGGATTTGTTTGTAAACAACTTATTACATATGCTATTTACTTAAGATTTATATCACCGTTTCCTTATGCATTAATCGAGTTTTTCTCTTTTTTTCTCTCCCTCAAGTGGTTGGCTGTTGTTTGATATCCCCGGTGTGGATGCGCTTGATGTGCATGTTGACAAGGTGCCTACCTGTCTATTACCCACTACCTCGTCCATACTGGCTCCAGGAGACAGTTGGTCGTTGCTGGAGGGGACGGAGTGCACGGTCCTTGTGGCCGTGCTAGGCTCGAAGAGTGGTTCCATGCACTCAGTGTGGAGCGGACTACGGTCCAGCCACCGCCTTGTGTGCGCTTGATTTCCCAAATACAGTGTGCTTGTGTTTGCCTGTGAAGGAGTGTGGGCCGGCTCCGTTGATGAAACGTGGCTCCCATCCGCATGCCTCCCGGTCTTATTCCTTCGGGTTTACACTGGATATGGGGTGTGTGGATGTAGCTGTGGGTGGTGCAGCGCGAACCACCCATGGTCCCTCTGTAGGCGCAGGCGTCCTGTGTCTGGGCACAGTGACAGGCAAATCCGAAACCGGATGCCGCCAACCATGTATGGCTAAATTCCATTCCACTTTAGTTGGTTTGTTCTGCTTACCTGAACACTCTCCCATTAACTGGCCACGTTGCTTACATTAATTGCGCTTATCTTCGGTAACTTTGTTGTGTTTTGTAGCATTTTTAACTAACATGTGGACATTTTTTCCTTACCGCGGATTCGTCGCTAAGCAACTTACTTCTTATGCTTTTTTAGGCTAGAGTTATGCCACCGTATCTGTATGCATTATTGGATTTGTTTTATTTCATCTTGTCGTTCCAGGTGATTGGCTGTTTGCTTGATATCCCCGGTGTGGCTGCGCTTGATGTGCATGTTGACAAGGTGCCTACCTGTCTATTACCCACTACCTCGTCCATACTGGCTCCAGGAGACAGTTGGTCGTTGCTGGAGGGGACGGAGTGCACGGTCCTTGTGGCCGTGCTAGGCTCGAAGAGTGGTTCCATGCACTCAGTGTGGAGCGGACTACGGTCCAGCCACCGCCTTGTGTGCGCTTGATTTCCCAAATACAGTGTGCTTGTGTTTGCCTGTGAAGGAGTGTGGGCCGGCTCCGTTGATGAAACGTGGCTCCCATCCGCATGCCTCCCGGTCTTATTCCTTCGGGTTTACACTGGATATGGGGTGTGTGGATGTAGCTGTGGGTGGTGCAGCGCGAACCACCCATGGTCCCTCTGTAGGCGCAGGCGTCCTGTGTCTGGGCACAGTGACAGGCAAATCCGAAACCGGATGCCGCCAACCATATTGGAGTCCACGTGACTCACCTTGTACTTGGTTCGAGACTTTACAGGACATGGCTCGCAACCGACACCAGTGGCGCGTCTGCTGCCGTCTCCTAATCGGATTGTGTGTTTAAAGTGTGTTTGGTGCTGAGTTATCTGCGGGGTAATGGCTGATTTTGTCGCGTGTCAGTGAAAGCCGCAAGGAAGCTGTCTCGCCGATGCCGCCTTATACTTGCACGATAACCAGCTGTTTGTGACGGTATGTTGTCTACAGCAGGTGTAGGCGCCTTAACCCTGAATGTTTGCTTAGGGCATTAAGGTTTTCAGGTAAGTCGCCCTTCTCTTCCCCTTCTTATTTTTTATTTCATAGGTCCTCATGGTTGTATGACAGCAAAGCATCAGTTCAAATGGCTGATGTACTGCTGTTGATGATGTATATATATATATATAATTATCATCAATACTGAGGAGAAGATAGTTTTATACAAGCGTCTGCGTGTTTCTGTTATCTTCCCTTACTTTACAATTTTGACCGCCGTCAAGCAAATGAGGGCAGAAAAGCTATCCCTCAGATAGTAGAACGCTGTTGAAATTTTTGCAGACTTACCGAGAAGTTTCGGAGCATATTTGTGCAGCCTGATCTGGTTAACGAAAGCATAGAACATTGTTGCACCCGATGGGAACTTCTCGTTTTTCGCATTTTCCAGCTACATGCTGCATTTTTACGTAGAGCTTCCTTCTCATTACGTATGTAAACAACAACATTGAGAACTCTGATATATCTACAGGACCTCTTGGAAGGACATTAAAATGAACCTCTCTCTCTAACAATTAGTAGATTATCTATTGCCGCTTAACATCACTCTGAACGTAGCAGCTAATTGCACGTAGGTAGTTGACACTTGGTACATCGCTGAAGCTAAGGAGAAAAAACTGGGACGAAGCTCCTTGAATGTGTCGTGGCTAATGAGAGTAGTTGCCCGCATAAGAGGAATGCGCACATTATTACTTGGTAAAACGGTGATCGATTGATACCGCATTGAGAGAAATATTCGTATTGTATTCCAAATGATGCGAAGGCTTGCATCTGCATTGACGACCTAATTTACAGACCATTGTAGCAGCTTGTTTGTTGAGCTCTTACGCTTTACGATTAACAGTATATGTCACCTACTTCGCTCTACATGCTTTTCTGTTTATTTGCATGACACACATATACTGCTGATGACAAACGGCGTTATACAGGCACCTTTTGTGTCATTGTTCTGTATTATCTAACCGGAGAATCTGTTTCTCAACCTAAGTTGTTCATTTAGTTTAAACTTGTTTTAACGTTCTAAGTGTAAGCGCTTGTGACTCACTTTCTTAGGGTGGGTAGCAAGTTCAGATTTGACAGGAAAGACACGCACCTGGATGATCAGGGCTTAACTTCTCATTACTACTATTGCTGTGGGTGCTCGACATCGTGTCCAGCAATCTACCTAATTTAAACAGTGATAGGCTACGTTGATCTACGAAGATTTTTTGATTGTAGACGAATTATCAGGTTTAACACTCAATTAAATCTAAGCAGAGGGAAACTGTAGCGCAACCCCCATAGCCTTACCTCATGTCTTCGCTTTCCTATTTTGTCGGCACTTTACAAATCAGGCGAAGAAAACCTCGGGTCCAGAAAAAATTTGTCTAGGCTGTCTGTTGACAGACAATTTTCGAACAAAGCAATAAAATATAGATGGTTTTCACAGATGTTTCATACATCCTGAAGAGGATTTAAACTAAAAAATATCCAGAACTAATGATGACGTATTTCGCTGAGTAGTAACCATATGAAATAGGGAGCTTTCGAGGCGAGTCCCGGAGATGCGGTTTAGGAATGGACCATATTGTTCACTAACAATATATGGAGAAGCTAAGTCAGTGGGCTTAAGCTCTAAAAAACCAGATCCGCAAAACCAGATTGATAGCTTTTGCTACTGGCATTATTCTCCTCTTTTAACTGATTTCCCCTACTCTCTTACCTTCGCTTTTTCTTCCTGTTTTACTTAATTTTACGTAACTGACATATCTGGGACAGCTACTGTAAGCGACGTGGGCCTTAAATTGGTGGACCCATCAAGAAGTCGGAGCACCCCTATCAACTCCTGGATCAACAACCCGCTCAAGAAAGATTCATCCTATCTTTCCAGTCCCACTTGAACTTGAACTTGAGGCATAATCACTAAGAATGCCATTACAGTCAACCACTTACAACACTACACTTCGCGACTGGTTTAGTATTCACTTGCCCTAGCCAAATATAATTCGAATGGGTGCGAGTCGACCAGGTGGCGCTCGGATATTTACCTATGTCTTTAGGCTTGATCTATCTATCAGTGGCGGGTAAAGCTTATCACAACAATGCATGATTCACTGGAGATGTCACTGTAGTGTAAACGTTGTGTGACTGGATTGTGACATGCAATCTCAATCGAAGCTTGGATGAAGTTTGAACCGAACTCTTAATTCGAAATTTGGTCCCGAAGGTAGTCTTCGCGTGCAGAGCAGGAGCAGGTTAACATTTGTCTAGTTTAGGTACGGACTCAGTGGTCGTGTTGACCGAGGCCCACCTGAAACTAATTCTTGCGTCACATTGGGATTACGCGTCTCCAGCCGTCCTCAAACAGACTAAGCTTCTTTTTTCGTGATTCATTAATATATGAAATCCCCGGTGAATTTTGTGATCAACTGAAATATTTATACCATTCCTTTCCAGCATGAAGCCAGTTAGGATAAGCTATGTGTAATTGAACTATATGTAAAGGTAATGATTTTGCTATTTCTAATGCATAATAGCTTATTGCTCACGGTGTGGTAAACGTGAGCGCATGCATTAATAACTCTATGCACTTAACCTAATAAATAAATCTTTAATTATTATAAGGTACAATTCACGCTTCAGCGCACTAACGGGCGCAAGCTGAACTACGTTATAAAACCAAGTTTAGACCACTTTCACATAAAATATCGACATAATTCAATCTGCGTTAAATTGGCAGCTACGAAGTGAAACGTAAACATGGGCCATCCTGTAATCTACTAGTTCCCATATAATACTGTCTGCATTGGCGTAAAGCGATTATAGCAAATGTGGTACCATGGAACTTAATCACAAACTTTTTTTCTATCTCGTCAAATCGATGTTAAGCACCGTAATTCCCACGGCGAGGATTGTAGTGAAGAGCTGTGTTCTTCACCTGAACCAATGCTGTGAACGAGTTGCTCATTGCTTAGTGTATTTTAAAGCGGAAACTTATTTTGCAGGTTCAAAATGCATCAGTTTTTTATTCTTAAACCCCGTGCAGTGCGTTATGTAAGAACAGCAACAACCATGTTTTCTTTTTTTCTTATATACGGCGTATATCCACGATGATTAATCCTTTGACAATGTGTTTGCTCCAGGATTGTGTTCATTTACGCCAACGAGCCAACACTCGTAAATTACTCCCATTAACATGGTGCCAAGAGCCCAGCGACTAAGTACACAACTGACACACTCGGTAAGGCGATAATTTCGATCCTTTAAGCATACTTTGCAAGCTGTAGTTTACTTTCCGAACAGCCGCCTAGCTCAGATGGCAAGTAAGCATTCCGATTCCGATGTTGTAGTTACTGTGGTGTATGTCAACAGAATTTCTCACTAGTTTCTTTGTTAAGTGAAAATGTAGTGGGTAATATTTATACTTAGTTGGTAAAATATGAACAGGCAAACAGTTCACTAACTTGAAACTGAGAAGATCTCCGTTTATCATGAAGATTATTTCAGTCAAGTCGGCTACCTTCCACCGTTTTAATGAAAATATCATGTCTCCAAAAATATGGACACGAATGGCATTAACTTTGCCCATTGCCATTTAAATTAAAGACAGTAAGTGTTACATCTAAACCAACACGTTGCAGAAATAAGCTGTACTTAGTATCACTAGCAATTAATACCCCTCTTTAGTGAAATTAAACCATGCAGAATCAGCGGTGTCATCAAGAATTTGACAGTGTCCACTTTTAACTGAGATGCCGTTGATAACACGGCGTTATCAGTTTCCTTGGGACAATATTTGTTACTAACTATTGAATCGTTGTTGTCTAGATTTTGAAAACGGGCCCGGCATTTTTGTAAGGATGCAGACGCTAGGGTTATGCGAGGCGCTTTATTCCTGTGTTCGTTGGCCCGTCACATCAGGCAGTCGGTTCTCAAGTCATGGTTGTCTGCACTCTTATATCTAGACTATATTCGCATCATTCTACAAGTCGCTGCTTGCAGTGAGTGCTTCTCGACAAGCTCTGGACGGGTAGTTTTGATGGTTTTCGTCGCTACATTTCAACCTAAGGTGCACATGCTGCCAAAGTGTTTGAATAAACTACCAGCCAAAATCGCAGTGGACGCTGGTTTTTCTGAGTGTCACTTGAACTATGGACTTGGTAGTCATTGCTTTGTGAAATCTTGTCGGCCCAATTCTTTGATATCACTTGTGCACTGTCAATCGCTTTGTCTGCAGTTCCAAATGTGGTGTCGCCATGAGCAAGGATGAGGTTGCAATTACGCAGTCACTCAAACCTTGCTCTTTTATGTGGTTACGACTTCCATGCGCTTGGTGAGCGACACAACTAGTTTACTTGTTTAAACAGTCGGTTGGATGTGCATGAAAACAATACTTGTAAAGAATGCACTTCCTTCTCTGGTATACTTACGCCGACGTACCCAAGCATATGAGAGAGGAGCTACTGTTTGCAGGGATATCAGCAGTATCCAAACGATCGCCAATGGATCATACAACCACTATGGTAGACATAGGCATATACCTGACAGTGTGCCACACAAGCAACACATTCATTGATGATCTTCATTTCGCTACGTATGGAGAATGGGACGACTGTTAAATTACAAGCAAAAATTCGGATGTTTAGCAAGTCCCGTAGGATGACTAGAATGAGAGCCACAACACGGTGAATAGAAAACTGTGATAAAATGAAAACAGTTTTGGTGGATTCACCGCGGTATAAACACAGCGGCATGCACAAAGGGCCAAACTCAGTTATTTTGGTTAATACTAGTTATGCAAGTATCGTCCCATAATTTCGTCTGTCGAGACACACAGGCTATATCTCGTAATGTAGGTGGGTTAGGGCAACGTCAAGGCGCATTTTAAACACGGGTAACTTGGGGGCGAAAAAGACATAATGGGGCAAGGCGTTCCATGACTGGCACACACGAAGAGAATAGAAGTTCCGTGGACATTCTAGCCGACTGTATTGTGTGACTAATTTGAACAGGTGGCCCCTCAAATCCATGTTCTGGATGCGTTGTAGTACGTAGTGGAAGACGTGGTGGGGTTCCTTAGAATCTGGTAGGCCATAAAATGGTCCCCACTATTTATTTCAGATTTCACAGCTGTAACACAGCATGGGCTATTGCTCACCAAAGAAGAGGTAACACTTTTTGCTCATTTTATTAGGGGATGCACGCTAGACCAGAAGCTTAAGATGTGCTTCAGACGAATTCCGTTAAAAACTAAAATTAACTAAATGTAGGTGGCACGTTAGCCTACTTTCACATTCGGACAAAGATAAAACTATTTCGCTAGTCCCCGATTGTCTGGCGACAAGGAAACTAGTTCTGACGATGGACTCACGCTTTAACTAGTATGGATATAACCATACGTTGTACCTCACCTATTGCCACCACGTATAGAAAGTCGTACTGACTATAGCACATGGATGACAACAAGCGGTATTGCCAACTAGGATCAATGCTTTTATTTCTTATCGTTGACGCAGCAATTTAGCGAGTGGGTTTCATGTTGTATACATCTCAACGGGCCCTCGGACTTTGCGGTACGCTGACGCATGCAAAGCTGTCCATGCTTGGGGTTTAAGCTGAGGTGCAATGATGATAATTTTGTGAATACCTTAATCTGAGGCTTTCACTGTCCTCTACTATTTCACAAGCATGCTTAGTTGTTTGCCTTCGTAGCATATCAATCGATCAATGAATGTCAACGCCCGATTTATGAAAAGCGAAGAAACACAAAAGGGAACAAAACAGCTGGAGCCATTAAATGAAATCAAACGACCATTAAATATCGGGACAAGTTATTTGTGTGTTATAAAGACCCACTACTTGAAGCAATCGTCCTCAAATGAAAAGTGCAAGAAAAAGCTTGGAGTAATATATCAGATTTGTTCCTGACCAGTCTTCAAAGCTTTGGCTGCATCAAAGGAACAATGTGAAGTAGTACGCAAGGTGTGATGCTAAGAGCTGTCAAAACTCGACCCCAAATTAACCTGGTCGAGTGAGATATGTTGGATAGCATGGAACGGCGGGAGAAACCTTGGTGCGCTTATGCTTGTGGCAGTGAGATCCTGACAGTTCCTTTACGGGCTGCTTCTAATGTCACGCGGTGGACTCAGGTTTTGGACGTCTCCTTGTGGGAGTTGGATTACATCCTTCTTTAAGCTAAGTGCCACGACATACAATTCTGCGTGAGTTGGTTCACTGACTGACGGCACACGATCCACTGCCTTTCGGATATACATTTTATCGAAAACTTTGGTTGAGGACACGAGTAGTTCCATTGTGCAGGTGTGGGCGCCGTTGTATTATCTAGTCCACAAAATAACCATAAATCACGCCCATACAGCTAACCTCACTCTGCATCGGCCATTACGCCGTAGCGCGGGAGCGAAAGTGGTTGCTTTATCTGCTGCATAGAGATTTGAGGATAAGCGAAAACATGCTACAACGGACGCTTCCCTTCTTTCTTCTTCCCCTGCTCATAATCACTCCGTACCCATTTCACCTTACCCAATAATTCCTGATACACCTGACCACGTGAGCGATTGCTCAATGCAATTGTACTCCTTTGGCCAAAGCGCTCATCATCAGGTGGTGGGACGCACGCACACTGCTCGACCGGCAAATGTGCTGACCACCCGAGCGACGCACTAAACTTTTCGCGATGGAACTCGCGCGCTACGGGATCGATATTGCTGTGTGCAGCTAGAGTCGCCTCGCTAGCTAAAATAAGCTGTAAGAGGCTGTTGTCGGTTATACGTACTACTTGGTGCGAATCTCACCTCAGCACCATGGGAAGATGCGGTAGGATTTGTACTATCTATTTGCCTAAATGGCCAACTGGTGACAAAGCGGACTGGAATCAGCCCACGGTTGATGACAATGTACCACATATTTGGAAGAGGTAAGTTTGCCACTTTTATTAGCACACATTATCCCACCGCGTATTATTTTGATAACACGAGGGATCCGTTTTACGCTCATTCTCCTCCGTGATACGATCTTTGACGAGGAGTGGTAGGCTATTCCTATTGAGTGATTTCAACTTACCCGTTGGGTATGGTGCCACGGTGTAGACAGACATAATCGCTTCATGGTGTTGACACAACCAATGGGAACGGTTAATTGCTGCTCTCACTGGGCGTCTGGTCTAAGGATCACAAACACATTTTGCACTCGGTGAGAGTGGCATAGCTACGCGGACGCACACATGGAGTGGTCACTCTCAGTTGCTCAACTATGTCATGGTACGCCAGCGTGACATGCGCGAAGTGCGCATGACATGTTTACTGCCTGGAGCCGAGCGAACACAAGTTGTTGCGGACAAAAATGGACGTATATCTTAGTAAACCTATGTATTGCTAGCCTGCTGTGGATCGGCGTTAATTTAATGCCTTTTCACTGGGCAGTATAGAAAACAGAATGGAACTGGAAAAGGCATTGACTATCCGCCTCAGTGAGGGAACCTTGGAACCACCTCAGGAAACAAGTGATGGCTGCTGTAGAGGAAACCATCAAAAGCGCAAACTGTAAGCGGCTCGATTGGTTTGATGACAACAGTGCGACCATTGATGCATTGGTGTCGTCGAAGAATGAAGGTTTTACTGCACACGTGGACGACACTGTCGACTGTGACAAAGAGAGTAGGTTTCACGAGAATTGTCGGTGCTTGACTCGAGAGCTGTGTCACGTTAGCAGTGTGTGCTGGACAGAAAAGACGAAGCAGCTTGTCTGCTACACCGAAGGCCGCCAACATAAGAAGTTCTTTGACTTCTTGAAAGTGATGTATAGACCCAGGTTGCAGCTGCTGAGGAAGCTACTCGATCTTATTTTGGGTGCTGCCTAAACACAGACTGCAAACATCATCCAGATCTGGCGAAAGCACTTCGACTGCCGCTTGAACAACCGTTGTGAGTTCGACTGGCTTCCGTTACAAGGGTCTCAACAACAAGAGATAAAGATTTGTCCTGCAAACAACGCAACATTGGATGAGACGCAGAGAGCAACTGGTTGGCTGCGAAGGGGCAAAAGCGCTGGTACCAACGGGATCTTGCCTGAATTGTAGAGACGCAACGAACCTGATTTGTTTTATGTGTTGCACCACTTGGCGTAACGCGTATGGGTTGAGCGGTAAGTACCGGTCGTTGTGCTACCGCTGTTCAAAGGCAAAGAAACAAGCAAAGTGTATGAATTATTGTAGCACAGCTTACTGTGTTGTGTGAGGAAGGTGATTGCTCGAATCCAGCTCAACCGTCTCCTTACTCAGGTCGTTGAACCAAAAGTGGTGGAGGAGCAATGTAGATTCCCTTCAAGACGCAGCACCAGAGACCAAGTGTTCGCGGCTCGTCAGTTGCAGAAATAATTACAAGTGTGACACCAATCATTGTAATCGTTGTTTGTTGACTTCACTAAGGCACTGTGAGTTGTATGCATACAACAATGATGAATTACGACACATAACTTCGGCTCGCCTGAATAGCGACCAAATTTGGGTTCACCTTCCACACGGGCAAGACTGCTTGTCCTTTCCAACATTCACCCGGAATCCAATCCGTGGGGCTGGCACAAATCCGCATTGACGGTGAGGTTTTGGAAACCACTTTAGGATTTCGCTACGTAAGCAGACCTGTCCGCGTACGTAAGGCAGCTGCCGCATTGGGATTGCTATAAAAACGTGTGTGAAACTATCACCACTTTTGCAGTTGGGGAGAAGCTGATGGTAAATATGTCTATGGTACTGTCCTTTCTTCTATACGGCAGTGAAACGGGGACGAGGTACAAAAAAGATGTCGGATATCTGGAGCAGTTTCATCAACGGTGTCTGCGACGCATTCTACGCATTGGTTAGTACGACTGTGTTATAGACATAAAAGGGCTCCGCCGCAATGGCAGTTATGCAATAGAACAATGGTTTTATATGGGTAGAAAACCTAATGCTTAACAGGTCCCGTAGGATGGTTATGGTGAAACTATAAAATATAAAACCTTGTTAACCAATTGGGTTTACACTACTAAACCCACTGAAGTATACTTTGTGTAGGCCGTAAATCCAAGGTAAATCCATAAGAAATGACGGCAAATGGGATGTTGGTAAAAATCGTGTAGCCTCCTGGTGTACATATAGATAAAGTGAAAAACGTGGAACGATGTCTGTGCTGTGACCGCAAGTGAAATCGCTTACAGACGCTTGTGTTTATCCATGGGTAATGGGTCATGTAAGATGGTTCAACGAAATAAGTACATGGTCTACTACGACTGTGAACTCTGCCAGCTTGGCAGCACATATGACAGATTCCAGTAGGTCATTTCACGTACGGCAAAAACGTACGGAAAAGCAATTCCGACAGCATTCCATGCAACTGGGTTCCTCTGTTAGTTCGAGATGGTGACCTCTCAAATTACTCTTGTGATTGAGCTTTAGTAACAAGCAGCACGTGTGGTTGGGATCTCTCAAAATTTGCTACGTCAAAATAACGTCCCAGCGCAATCTCCGATACCGTCCGCTGAAGACCCCGAGCACTTGTAGGCTTTCGTTCACACTGCAAGTTATACAGACCCTTGCCATCCTTGGTTACTGGGCGTTAGGGTATCTCCAAAGCGGTGAGATCTCTCCTCAGCCTTGGCTGCCAGACCTGTATTGCGTATTTCACATGTGGCCGTATGCATGAGCCAGATGTTGTGTAAAAATTGAACGGTGGAATCGTCAGAATTCACGCTTCAGGAGGCCATCATGTTGAATGCCCGCTTTGACGCCGTTTCCGCCTGCTTCGAGCATCCCAGGTCGACCTGGAAAAATACTCCCAGATCCTTCTCGTCAAAAGATATTTGTAGCTCCTGGTTGCCGATTTAGTAGGAGTTCACCAGCTTGTGACACAGGTGCAGCACACTGTATTTGTCCACATTGAATCTAAGTAGATTCTGGGTTGACCAAACTTATACCTTATCCAGATCAGCTTGAAGTACTGTGACATCGTCTGGTGTATTGATTGCCCTCCACACCTTGATATCATTGGCATAAAGAAGACACTTCGAGCTAATAATGCGTGTGAAATCGTAGATATACGTCAAAAAATAATCGCGGTCCTAGTACCGAACCCTACGGTACTCTGCATTCAACTCGGATGGAACCTGACAGCGATTTACGCACACGTACTTCCAGGCGCCTGTGTAGAAGAAACTCACTGATGCATCTTAAGAGAGGATAACGTATACAAAAAATCTTGAGTTTGAAGAGTAGTATGTTACGGTCTAACCGGTCAAACGTCTGCTAGATATCTAGGAAGACTACATCAACTTCTCAGACATACTGGGTATAGACCCAGGGCGCCTTACGAAAGTCCCCCTACTCTGTTCTGTGGCTTCACTAGGCCAGCTGTTAGTCATTGGATCTCCGCACAGTCTCTCCAATTAATGGAAAGTCATCGAACAATTCCCGCCGGAGTTGAGTACAACGCACTACGCAGAACCAGAGGTACCGAGCTCAAACAGCTCCTCAAGGGACGAATTTATAACGCTTCAGTACGAGCGACTCTGCTGTACGGCTGTGAGACTTGGTCCGTTCGCAAAAGCGATGTTCAACGGCTATCAGTCTTCGATCACCGCTGCCTGCAAAGCATTGCTGGTGTTCGATGGCAGCACTACATCAGTAATAAGGAAATTCGTCGGCGAGTCTTCAGATCTAACGAACTCCGCCGATTGAATGGTAGCTTCATCTCACTATGGAAGTTTCGCTGACTTGACCATGTGTTTCGCAAGCCTACCCAGTGGCTACTACGACGAGCCCTATTTGCGAGCATAGGCGTGACTTGGAAGCGACGAAAAGGAGAGCAATATAAAACTTAGATCCACTGTGTTAAGGCTCAAACGTTGAAGCTGTCTGTTGTCGAGCGTTCCCGACTCCCGGGTTGGGGACCAAAGAACCCCGAGCACACCTGGTTGCAAACGCTGGAGGATATGGTTAAGCACCGTACACAATGACACATTTGCTGTGAGACACTTCTAACCTAACAGTTGTTTTTCCTTTCATGCTATATTTGTTCTCCTTATGTGTTGTAGAACTCAGTCAAGTATTATGTAATTGGTTTAGGGCTGAGTATATATATATATATATATATATATATATATATATATATATATATATATATATATATATATATATATATATTGTCCGCGGCATCCGGTTTCGGATTTGCCTGTCACTGTGGCCAGACACAGGACGCCTGCGCCTACAGAGGGACCATGGGTGGCTTGCGCTGTACCACCCACAGTGCACCACTCAGTGTAAACCTGAAGGAATAAGACCGGGAGGCATGTGGATGGGAGCCACGTTTTATTAACGGAGCCGGCCCACACTCTTCCGCAGGCAAACACAATTACGCTGTATTCGGAAAACAAGCGCATACAAGGCGGTGGCTGGACCGTAGTCCGCTCCACACTGAGTGCATGGAACCACTCTTCGGGCCTAACAAGGCCACAAGAACCGTTCACCCCATCCCCTCCAGCAACGACCAACTGTCTCCTGGAACCGGTATAGACGAGGTATTGGGTAATAGACAGGTAGGCACTTTGTCAACATGCACATCAAGCGCAGCCACACCGGGGATATCAAGCAACAGTCAATCACTTGAGTGAAAGACAACAAAGAAAATAAATCGAGTAAGGCATAAGGAAACGGTGACATAATCTTACATTAATGAGCATATGAAAACAGTTGTTTACAAAGGAATCCAAGATAAGTTCAGGAGGTCAGAAAGTATATTTTACGGAAACGTCACAAACAGGAAAACGTTATCGAAATTAACTACAATTGGCTTAAGCGATGTGTGCAAGTTTTTAGAAGAGAGTACAGGTAGACATTACAAACCCACCACCTGAAATAAAGAGACTTATCATGCAACCACGCGGTTAGTAAATCGAATGCAGCGTGCCTACAAACGCTACGCCGGTTCTGTCTACGTTCGCTGCAGGACCCGTCGTCGCTTCTGTAGTGGTCCCGAGTGGCCTCGCTCATGGCTAACTAGGCCTGTCTGACTCAGGCACTCGCGACCACATGTGCCACAGCACCATGCGCATGATGTCGATGGAGTACAACCCATCGGTGCTTGCCGCTTCTACACTTGCCGCTTCTCTTCATGTACGAGGTATTTCTCCCGCACTTGGGCAACTGCCTTCGTGATTAGATCGCGCCACGCACACCGATCAACCGCCTTCAATTCCCAAGATCTGCAATCAAGATTGGAACGTGAGAAGCTCACTTTGATCATGTCCTGGTAACGTAACTTTGGTTTCCTCACATACCGCTTCCCAATACTCAGCTGACCATATAATAACTGCTTCGATATCCGCGTCGAATTCATACGGCTCACATGACCTAGCCACCTCAGGTATCTCAGCAAAAGTATGCAGTCCACTGCATACATACCACTTCGGCGCAACACTTCCGTGTCTGCAACTTTGTCGCCCCAAGTGATGCGCAAAATCCGTCGCAAACACTACTGATGGAACCGCACGCCGGTACATCGTCCACGTTTTACTGCCGTATAGAAGAACGGACAGCACAATGGATATGTACAACATCAGCTTCGTGTCAATGGTAAGCTGATGGTTGTTCCCCTCTCGGTACTCAAACTACTCGAATGCGGCAGCTTCTGACTTCGACACGCGGATACGCAGCTCACTGTGTATCTGCTGAGGAGTCTACACCACACTCCCAAGGTAGCAGAAGCGGGAGGTGGTTTCCTATACTTCAGCACCAATGCTGGTTCGTGGTAATATTGAAGAATGCACCTCCGGTGAATGCTAAAAGAGACAGACAGTTTTGCTGGTGTTGATGGTGAGCCCGAATTTGGCCGCTGTCGAATCCAGAGAGCTAGTCATGTGTTGCAACTCATCCGCGCTGTGTGCAAACAACGCACAGTCGTCAGCAAACAGAAACATACGGATAGTTGTCTCACAAACTACAATTTTTATATGGTTGGCGGCATCCGGTTTCGGATTTGCCTGCGACTACAGAAGGACCACGGGTGGCTTGCGCTGCACCACTTACAGCACCAACCACACACCCCCATATCCAGTGTAAACCCGAAGGAATAAGACCGGGAGGCATGTGGATGGGAACCACGTTTCATCAACGGAGCCGACCCACACTCCTTCACAGGCAAACACAAACACACTGTATTTGGGAATCAAGCGCACACAAGGCGGTGGCTGGACCGTAGTCCGCTCCACACTGAGTGCATGGAGCCACTCTTTGATCCTGACACGGCCACAAGGACCGTGCACTCCGTCCCCTCCAGCAACGACCAACTGCCTCCTAGAGCCAGTATGGACGAGGTAGTGGGTAACAGACAGATGGGCACCTTGTCAACATGCACATCAAGCGCAGCCACACCGGGGATAACAAGCAAACAGCCAATCACCTGGAACGAAAAGATGAAATAAAACAAATCCAATAATGCATACAGATACGGTGGCATAACTCTTCGCTAAATTAGCATATGAAGTAAGTTGGTTAGCAACGAATCCGCGATAAGAAAAAGATGTCCACAAGTTAGTTAAAAATGCTACAAACGCAACAAAGTTACCGAAGATAAGCACAATTAATGTAAGCAACGTGGCCAGTTAATGGGAGAGTGTTCAGGTAAGCAGAACAAACCAAATAATGTGGAATGAAATTTAGCCAGCTTAAAAAGACCTAGTTTAAGTGTAAGTTGGTTTAGCCCAACTGCGGTGAAGAAGCATCAAGAATGCAACATCAGCCTCAGCATGGGGCACACAATATATATATATATATATATATATATATATATATATATATATATATCAATCCTACTGGATCGTGCTAAGAGTAAATTTGTAGTGTACGATCGATTTCGTCGGAAGCAATGCTGTTTCGGTGCGAGGTAGTTATATTCTTCCAAGTGGGCCGTTAGCGCGTCAAAAATGATGGCTTTCATAACCTTTGAAAGAATCGGTATTAAGATTATGGGACGTTAGTATTTTAATTTTAATTTTAGCAGTAATCATCCCGTGTTTCTACATGTCGGGCATGTACATTTCGTCAAAATTGTGTTGTAATAATCGAGCCAAAGGCTCAGCTAAATTCTCTCCTACTGCAGATAGCAATTTCGTGGGCAAATTGTCAACTCCAGGAGAGTTGTTCTTGCGCATACTCAACAGCTTTTTTAATACTGCTTCTGCCTGGACGGATATGTGTGTGAGTTTTTGGGGTAAAACAACAATCTTTAGAGGTTTAAATGGCCAACGATCTCACTGAAATCTTGCAGCATACCGTAGGCGCAAGATATTCACCGCCTCCTTCGGTGTCCGTGTGGGTCCGTCCGCTGTTTAAAGAGGCGGAGATTCCCCGTTTCGCCTTATGTAGACTTTTGACGTGTTGATAAAGTGGCTTAGGGGTTTGAGGCCATACGCACTGCCAACTTCTGGTGGTACGCCATTCTATCTTTCCGAACAATCTGAGTGGGGTGGTTACATTGGGTCGCATAAGCCATCTAGTCCTCGATGCTCGGGGAGAGTTTGTAGGTATACCAGGCTGAGTTTCGCACAGCTATACACTTGCGTGTCGAGCTTCGCAGAAAAGAGACCACGTTTCTCGGGCGGAAGGTATTAGTCGTTGACACTTCGGCATCCAGAGAGCTAAATTGGCTGACCAAATGGTCCCATGCATTAGCTGGTGCATGGTCTGCCAAAAATGTCCAGTTTTGCGCTCTCAGCTAGTCGAGCTAATATGTCATAGCGTACATACATTCTTGTTACGTTAACAATTTCATCGGGATATTGTGCGTAGCAAATATATTCGAAGAGTAGAAGTACATGATCCCTACGTCCCAATGGGACGTCGACGATCACCCTTTGACCATTAGTTCTCCCTTGGTGAATATCCCATCCAGTATCGAAGACTTATCTTTTTCTCGGAATCAGATGGGAGCGTTTATGTAGAGATTAACTCTTGTAGCTCGGCTTTAAACTGTTCCGCGGAAGCTGTTTGGGATTCCAGAGGGTGAATGTTGAAATCGCCAGTAATCAGAATGTGACTATAAGTTGCGTTTGCCATTCTCCTTGCTGCGGATGCGAGATGGGTGTCCATCTCTGACCTGGAGGAAGGAGAACGATACATGACCGCCACTAAGCAATTGTCCTCGCCTTTTAAACGTAGGGGGCACCAAAGGGAATCTTGCACCTTGCTGACTGGCTCCACTATGAGCTCACAATTGAGGTCATTGCGGAAGTACAGAGCCACCCTTCCACATACGCTGCGTCGGTCGTGCCGAACAATGGACATGCCTGGCAGTGAGATCTGCATGTCACTTATATCAGGGCGTAACCATGTCTCCGTTATAGCGATGAGGTTGCAGGCTTTGGATACTTGACGCAGTCGCATTTCGGAAAGTTTGCTCAATAAGCCTAGAGCGTTGGTGTACATACAGTGGACTGCACAAATCTGCAACGCCACTTGATGTGGCTCAAGCATATTCGCCGCATGGATCCGACTCGGATACCTAAATAGTTGCTTTGTGACCAACTACGTGGAGGGAAGCGGCACGTGGGGAAACATAAGTTGCGTCACTAGGACATGATCAAGTGAGTTTACCATGAACAAGTGTTTATTTCAGGTGTTGGGATGCCTTGTCAGTAGATAGACGCGAAGGGCAAGAGTATATCAAAAGGGGGCTGGCTAAGTGCAGCAAAAGGCACTATTACACACTGACGAGAAAAGCTGTGTATGAAAGCGACAGGCTGTTGTGACGCTGCCCTTTGCCTCTGTCTCTCTGCGCTACCAAACAGCCGGGGTAAACAAAACGCTGAGCCTGCTAGACCGAAGTATATTAGGCACAGAACACGGATACTTTCATAGGTCACATGCGCTTGCCTTGCCAATATCACTGAGGTGACTCACTTCTCCTGTCTGAACAGATTCGACTCTGGTAGCGGCCATCACTGTCTGACTGTAGGTAGGACCACGGCCGCGACATAGCAACCCCTGCGGCGATGACGGTGTGATTACGTCAGCTTCTGGTTTGACCATGACAACGAGTCTATCAGCCGCTCACGTGGTCTGGCCAATCGCGCTCCGCTAGTGTGCACCATCGTAGCCAGCTATTTCGCCTCCGTGACACCTCCGAATTAAAGCTGCTTCCCCACCATGCAGACTTGCTTCAATTCAGCTTCCTTTGTTTTAACATCAATCAGTTGCATTGGTGGTTTCCTTCTCCTTCTGCGATATACGTTGTCTGAGACCGAGACTGTACTTAAGAGCAAGTAGAAAGGTTTCTGTACAACTCTATCGAATTACGAAAAATCCAAAACTTTTAGTTGTGAATCATCAGCAGTTGTGTCTGGTCCATTAATCGTTTATCCTTGTTCAGTTAGGAATTTGTACTTGTGTCATTATTTCCGGGCATACAATGTCTTCTTTTGGCATTGTATGTGCATCGTTTCACAAAAGCACCGGTTTACGAAATAATCGGCCTCTATTAATCTTTCGGGTAGTGTATTACATAAGTTTACGATTCTTTGTTCGATACAAACCTGATGTGATACTTTGTTCATGTTGGGGACCCTGAGATTGTAACGGTGTCCTCAGATGTTACAGGGTTCCCGATGGTGAAATATTGGCCGCAGTATGGGGAAGTGATTTAAGTGTAGTACTCGATGTGTCATAATAAGGTCAATTCTTACTCGGCGATAGGATAGTGTGTAGAGTCCGAGCCTTTCACAACGTTTTTTATGCGGAAGCTTTTGTATACTCGGTATCATTCTAGTTGCAATATGCTGTAATTTCTCCAGCTTTTCAGTTTCCCATTGGGTTATCGGATGGTAAGCTGGGGCACCATATTCTAGGATTGGTCTAATGGACGGGGTGAATAGACGAGGGACGGTTTCTTCGGACCATGTGGAGAAACTACTTCGTAATGCCCAGAGCATACGAAGTCTCGCGCGGTACAGTCTCTCTGTAGTTTCTAGTGATCTCATATCATGTCGCGAGAGCACTCCTAAGTCTCTGACAGATTTATTGGGATGGAGCAACTGGCCGCCCAAGGTGTACGCTCGAGTGGCTGGACGTCTGGTGATACTGATGAACTCCGACTTGCTTGCGTTAAAAGGGAATTGCATTTCAGTGGACCACATTGACAGTCGCTCCAAGTCAGGCTGGAGGCGAGCGCAATTGTCTTGGTTCTCAATGATCCTCCAGATTTCCAAATCATCTGCAAACAGGGCACACGGTGGTTGGAGCTGCTGCGGAAGATCGCTGATATGAATAAGAAATAATACTGGCCCAAGTACAGTTTCTTGAGGCACGCCACTCGTCGATGGGAACCAGTCTGTTAGGTAGTCGTTGACCTGTACTCTAAACTGTCGTCCCACAATAAACTCTTGTAACCACTGAAGTAGCGTGCCACCGATTCCGTGTGTCCTCAGTTGATGAAGGAGTACCTCGTGGTTCACTCTGTCAAATGCTTTACTAAAGTCGATGTACCCCACGTCAATATCCTTCCGTTCGTTGAGAGCTCGTGCACACTAGTGGTTTGCGTACCTCAAGTTGGTGATGCAGGATCGTCCTTTCGTAAAGCCGCATTGCGATGGCATAAATACGTCCGTCGATTCGAAGAACGACAACTGACTATTTTTCACAACCTTCTCGAGAAGTTTGGATAATATCGAAGTCAAACAGATCGGCCTGGACTTCTTTGTTTACTCGGATCACCACCCATGGGAAGCGGTCTCACTATCGAGCTTTTCCAGTCTTTAGGGGCAGATCCTTCACAGAGTGTTTTATTGAATAGGTTTGTCACTGCTGGTGAGATGACAATTGATAGGGACTTGAGTATTAGTGGGTGAAGTCCGTCTGGTCCGGTGGGCTTTTCACTATCGAGGTTGACGAGCAGCTGGTACACTTCGACTGCATCACATTGTAGGCAGTTGAGCAAGAATGGCGAAACCTGTGCCGGTACTGGAACAGGCGCCGGTTTACTGGTAAATACGGTAAGGAAGTGCGTAGCCAAGGCGTCCGCGCGCTCCGCACTTGAAATGTGCGTCTTTCCGTCTAAGCTCTCTAAGACTGGTAGGTCGCCCCTAGGTTTCAGTTGACGTTGCAGGTAGCCAAATATTGTTTTGCGTGCAGTTGTGGCCGAGGATGCTAGCTCCTCTTCGAACTGCCGGCGTTTCTTGATCTTTGCGGCGTTACATAACTTACGCTGTTTCATGTACACCGTGTAATCTTCATCACAACCAGAGCTGATGTATCCATCCCAAACTTTGAAATGCCGTCGCGTTAACTGTCTATATTCCGTATCAAACCAACGTGGTATGATAGGTCCGACTTTTGAATAATTAAGGGGAAAGAAACAAGTACACAGAGAGTTAAAGTTCCCCCTAATTAATGACCGGTAGGCCTCAAGCGACGCATCCTGTGGTAGTGTCCAATCAGTCTGACTTGCTGCTTGGACGAGTCCGTTGCAGTCCGTCGTCCAATATTTGAATGTCGGCTTCCGTTGATTGCAATATGGTAACGACAGTACCAAGCTTGCCACAATGGAGCAGTGGTCACTGCTCGCCAGAGGTTCGATGACTCTGATCTCGTTCAGATTCTGCTCGCACCTCGTAAACATTGGATCCAGACAAGATGCCGAGTGCGGAGTTACGCGCATCGGTTGGATGACATGCTGCGTTGCCCCGCTTTCAATGGTCATTTTAGGGAATTGTGCCTCAACGTTGCCATGACCGGGAAGAAGTCGAACGTCTGGCCAAAATAACTTAGATAAATTTAGATCCTCCAGCAGTAAGAACTGAGGGCGGCTCATGTGCTTCTGTACATGTGGTAGCCACTCGCAACAACGGTTTACTGGGCTCCGGTGGATAACCGCCACTATTAGTTCTGTGCGCCTGAGGGGGATTGTGCACCACGATTGCTCGCATAAATTATCCTCGCTCCGATAGGTGCTGGTAAGTTTGCCAGATAGTGACGATTTTATGTACAACAGAACACCACCGTGAGCCTTTGATTTTCGGTCGCATCGGAAACAAGAGTATCCTGACAACACGACTTCTTGGGGTATGACATCGGAGCTCAGCCAAGTCTCTGCAAGTCCTGAAACGTCCGGCCGCTCCGAGACAACGAAGCGGCACAGTTCGTCACGTTTGTTCATTAGGCTGCACACCTTGGCGAATGCCACATGGAGGTCCTGTGAGGTATGCGGGACGTGCCTGGAGGTTGAGCAACCGGTTGATCCGGGTTCGTACTCTTCTTGATCACCCGAAAATGTACAATTGGTAAGTCGGTCTCACCTTCCTCTGTACGGCGTTTGAGCTCAGTGACCGCAGTCTTCAAACGATCCCTGTCTTCGAGTTCCAAGTCTCGGCGGATGTGAAATTTTATGCCTTTCAGCCTTGACAGACGAGACAGTATGAGCTGTGACATATTGGGATTTTCAAAGGTGATTCTCAGAGATCGACATGACTGGTTAGTTTTCTGGCCAAGTCGGATAATTTTGTTTAAGCGCCACACTGTCTTCGCTCACATCCAAGAGTCTATCGATGAGCCCCTTTAGGAACTCAACATCGAGCCCTTGTGTTTTTCCGTGGTTCGGTCTGCGCTGATCTGCGTGTCTGATCCATTTCTTGTTTCCAACCGTTAGTTGTTAATTGACTCCACCAGTTGTGTGAATCACCCTTCATGTTGACCATCTCTTCAGTCCTCGGAGCTCTCTCGCGTAACCCCTGTCACGAATTCTGAAATGACACACGCTGTCTGTCCGACTTTTCCCCGCATGACAACTGCAGCGCTTTTCTTTCCTGATCGGCATAAGGCGTTTTGCTCTGGATACTGGTTTAATGACTGGCTTGAGGTTCAGGGCAGCACTGGTGATTCTGCAGCATTCTGGACCAGGTTGGAGCATTGCTTCGTGGCGTCTATTCATCCGTGTAACCTGACTGCCATTGATTTCTATCGTCGCATGCTTAAGTCTGATGGGCACATCTGATTTT
Organism: Dicrocoelium dendriticum; assembly: GCA_944474145.2. Taxonomy (NCBI): domain Eukaryota; kingdom Metazoa; phylum Platyhelminthes; class Trematoda; order Plagiorchiida; family Dicrocoeliidae; genus Dicrocoelium; species Dicrocoelium dendriticum. The sequence continues at coordinate 11,324,688 of OX104070.1, forward strand.
GAAGTGGCAGTGTGGCAGAAGTGTTGCTCATCCATAGCTTCCGTATTTGCGATCACATTAGTAGCATGATCCAATTTGAGTAACCTATGACATTCTGAAACAATTTCTTGCGATGTCAGCTTTAGTTCCAGTTCCCATTCTATTTGAATGTTTAATTTTTGTGATAGCACTTCCATCAACTGCCTCTGTGACTTTTCGAACTGCGTCTGCTGGTCCTGCAAAAGTGCCTGCAATTGTCCAAAGCTGACCGCCATTCTGTTTTCAATGGAACTTGCGTCGCCACCGTTATAACGATGCCCTTTGCCTCTGTCTCTCTGCGCTACCAAACAGCCGGGGTAAACAAAACGCTGAGCCTGCTAGACCGAAGTATATTAGGCACAGAACACGGATACTTTCATAGGTCACATGCGCTTGCCTTGCCAATATCACTGAGGTGACTCACTTCTCCTGTCTGAACAGATTCGACTCTGGTAGCGGCCATCACTGTCTGACTGTAGGTAGGACCACGGTCGCGACATAGCAACCCCTGCGGCGATGACGGTGTGATTACGTCAGCTTCTGGTTTGACCATGACAACGAGTCTATCAGCCGCTCACGTGGTCTGGCCAATCGCGCTCCGCTAGTGTGCACCATCGTAGCCAGCTGTTTTGCCCCCGTGACCCGAGCGCTGATAGAGTCCAGCCCATCGACGTCATGTGCATGGTATTGTGCTCATACGGTCGCGAGTACCTCAGCCAAGCGGTCCTGGTAAGCGAGGAGCGTTACCACGCGTGGCCAACATCCGAAAGACTACGAGTCAGTTGATTTGCTAGTCAGTATCAGCGCAGGATTCGTAAAACCGCTGCGTCTGCTTCCATTCGATTTACTAACCCAAGACAATAATGCAGTTGTTCTGTACATGTGCTTGCTTGTGAAGTCTGTTAATTAATATCCCGGGGTGGCTGCGCTTGATATGAAGCTTGACAAGGTGCTTACCTCTCTAGTACCCATCACTTTGTCTATACTGATTCCAGCAGACAGTTACTCGTGACTGGCGAAAATGAGATGCACTCTCCTCGTGAGGATGTTAGGCTCAAAGAGTGGTTCGGTGCATCCAGTGTGGAACGAGTATGGCCTAGTCACAGACGTTTACACGTTTGGTACGCATTAATCCCACTTTATATAGACAGGCGTGCTACTGCTGTGTAACTTGAAGGAGTGTGGGCTAGCTCCGTTAATAATCGTGGCTCCTATTCACATGCCTCCGGGTGTTATTCCCTCGAGTTTACACTGAATATGGGGTGGTGCAACGCAAGCTACTCATGGTCTCTGTGTAGGTCCAGGCTTCAAGTGGCTGTTCTATGGAGGTTTCAATGACAGTAAATGCAGAACCAGATGCGCCAAACCATATTACCGAATGACTAAGAGGTTATGTGTTTTCAGTAGATATTTTTTAGATTATGCTTAAAGGTTATTATTCAGGGTTTACATAGCCATGTAACGTGATATGGGATAGTTAAAACGTTTCCGTAAACTTCTGCTTTCAGAACGTACTTGATTGTGCAAATTATGGGGTACACATGACCGAGTAAAATGTCACCTGTGATACGGAGTGAGGGAAAGGTAGGATGTGTTTGATTTGCATTTTCTTATAACCTTCACTTGTAGATGGAGCTCTAAGTTTATCATCGCCAGGTAGATAAAACGATAGCTCTAAATTCAGCAGATTTTGTGGTTTGCTTGGCTTCCCCTGTCAGGTCGGCATGGCTCGATAGCAATAGTATGTGTATAGAATGGGGATAATTAAGAAGTACACAGTTAAATCTTTCTTTACTTGCAAGTGGGGCTTCAAGGCTAACATTTTCGAGTGGAATAGCAAGTATGCTTAAATGGGATGAAGCTGCATGTTGTTATTATTGTTTGAGCCAGATGCTAGTAACACATCTGTAAGTGCATGAAAACCGACGGTTTTCATTATATTCTACGCTGTGTGAAAGGCATCCGAATTAGTTTTGCATTTTTCAGGCTGTTACTTGAGTGCGTTTGTGGTGTCAGTATGTTCGATAAGTCGACATGTCATACAAGAAAAACTTTGCGCAGACTTTTCATTTCATGTTTTGTGAAGGCAGTGTAAAATAACTAAAGGTATATTGCAATGAGAGGGCTGCTCCGGTCTCATATTCTCCTGAATGCATAATACTGTAACAAAAAACGAGGGTCACACTGAAGGCAGCAGCAGAGATCATTATAACTCATAGCGGTTGGTTGTCCAAAGAGCCATTTCATGAACGATTGTTGGAAGTTCTCTAGGACTATTCTATCTGTTCTAGACAGGTGATAAACAAAAATAGAAGAATAAATTCATTTATATATACCGACAAGCCCTATTCGCCGGAGCGGTTATTTATACTGTGAATAGGTTTCATGATTTATGCGGCATTAATAGATAACAGTAACATAAATACAAATAATTTACTTTCGGATCATGAATTTTTTCATGGAGCCCAAACTCGATCACCTAATATATATCACCACTTTCTAGTTTGTAAGGCTCAGGAATAAATAGTTCTAGGACGGGGATACAAGGTCGCACAGGTACAGGATTGGCTTTTCTGGTTATGGATATGGAGTGGGCAAGCTGCTTTTAAGCAATTAGCTGCTAATGTGTTATGTATACTAGCTTTCGTCAATCTTTCCAGAGATTGTTGTGAGTTGAATCTCCTTGACACCTTTGATATAATGAAGAAAATTTATATGAAATTTGGAATTGTGACATAGTTTGCACTCCTGCGTATCTGTAGGGGTACTTTCTGTGACGTCCATTTTGTCAACAGCCATCACCCTTCGCCTGGACCCACATTATTGCCCTAATTCCCCTTGAATTCACTCTGTTTGAACGTTCCACGTATACCGCCCTGCATGACCCTTAGTCGTTTGTTTTCCATGCCCACCTTACATTGGTCACACCACCTGTCTCGCTACTTTCTTTGATGCATGCTCCACTTTATCGATCACTGCTTCGCACTTGTTCCATTTGCGTGTTACTATTGAGGTCAGGGTAAACCGGAGATTTTGTGGGGTGGACACACCACCCATCCGGCTGACATGTGCCCCTAACCTCAGGTCTTCATAATGTGTCCCCCATTGAACCTGCTTGATGTGATTGGACTAGTGGCTGTTGGTTTCTTGATTGGCTCACTGGTGCATGTCTCGCATGTCATATAACCGCGCTGGGTCATTTTGTTGACTGGACGACCGTATTGATGTCCTGTTCTTGTAACGGCCAACTGATTGTACTTGTCTTTGTTTGAGGACATTGTTGAAGTATGTTGTCACTTTGATCTTTTACTCTTTGTATAATAGCACCGTAGTTCAGCATCGACTGTGGCTTTTTTGTTTCTCCGGTGCCTACACACCAACTCCGATCCTTGTCGCTCATTGATCCCCTGTCGGAGGCCGCGAATCGGTGCCCTACGCGTTGTCCAACTATCCTAAGCGATTTTTGAAGCTTACACTTTGTTCTACAGCTCGGTGTATCTCGCTAAGATATTTGATCGAGTTTTATGACTTGCAAACTTTGAGGGCAGCATGTAACCGTCATTTCGTGTGAGGTAGACTGCAGTCTTCCGTAGCTCAAGTGCAGCGCTGTCTGCGTAAATTTGTTTGCTAATGATTCTGAAGAAGAGCAGGTTTTTCTCTAAGTGTCTCAGTCAAAGAGGATCCATTTGGCGGTATTGACAATGATCACCATAACACAGGTTGGATCAGCGCCCCATGACCAGCTTGGTACATGATCGTTGGACATTCTCCAGAGCTGTTTTGTTTCTTTCTCTATTGGCTGTGAACGATAGTACAGTAGTTCAGAGTTGGTCGTACTATTATCTTGAACGCTCAAGTCCTGTTTCAGAAAGGGAGTAAGTTGTGATATATCCGCATAGCTGCTTCGCTTTTGCAACTTAATAAAGCACATGTTTGGAGCAATTGGAAGAGTCGGACTACTTAATTCCTAACTCTCGAACTGAATCGGACGATGGGGTCAGGTTTCCGGCAACTGTGTTAGAGCCTTCCGGAATGCGGCATATGAAGCTAAGTGCTGGAGATTTTACTACGGAGAACTTCATTAACAAGCATTCACTAGCTATTTTTAGTGCGGATACGTCTTCACAGATGCTTCCCAGGCACATTTATAGTTGGTCTGGATGAAATGAGTACACCAGTTTGACATCATCTGTAAACAGAAATGGGCGTCCCTGTTTTGTTGTGTCGCATATGTTGTTTACGTAGATCAGGAAAAGTAGTGATCCGAGAACACTTCCCTGTAAGACGATGTTAGTGATTTGTTTCGGTGTAGAAAATTGCTGACCGATTCAAACTACATGGCATCGACCTTTTAGTTATGAGTCAAACCTGTTTAGCAGAAGGTTTCCAATGCCACATGACTCTAGAATGGACAACAGTGGCTTGTGCGGCCCGCGGTCGAACGTCTTTTACATGTCTAACAGAATTCTACTCATTATCATTCCTCTATCAGTCATAGTCGTGGATGATTTTGTAATGCTCAAGCAAGAAATAAACTAGGGCTGTACACCCTAGCTTATCGTCGATTGAGGGTTGACCTCATCATGACGCACCGGATAGTACATCTGGGTGATTACCCTATGTTGAGACCACTGCTTCATCTGCCCACAACATGCAGCACACGAGGACACCGGTATAAGCTTGTCGTACCTGATTTGAAGCTGGTCGCTCACCAACTCTGTTTCGAACGCAGAGTGGTGAATGTATGGAACGACCTGTTGCAGCAGGTAGTCGAGGCAAAGTCTGTGTCGTATTTAAAAAGTACCTTGACAAACACTTTGCCGATGCAAAATATGTTGCGTGGAACACAACATAACGGGTATTTTTCTATGAGTGACCATTGATGCAGCTACACAGAGCACACTCAACTTGCTGCTTCTAACCAGTATTCAGTGTAAGGCACTATGAGATTGAACAACTCTAGTCCTTTGAACAACACAACAAAAAAACGAGCACTGCAAAATGGAACCATTCCATGTTATCGGATCACTTGAAAACTAACAACAAATATTGGTCACATGCGAGAGGAAAACAATCGTTTGCGTTGGTCAGACGGTTGGATGGTTGAGCCCTGGCAGTGATGAACCACAAGGAAGCTTTCGTACACAGAGAGTAGGATGACACTGAGTAAGGGTCACAGCCTTGACAAACTTCGGCACCTTGGCGTTTTGGTTCCTGTATACAATCGTAGATATTAAGTCAAGGGCAACTTGATAATTAGTAATTTGTGGGTGTCCAGCGCTGAATGGATGCCAGCAGTTTACCCGCTGGCATTTGTCCGGTTGCTTATTACGCCGACATCTTAGCAATTCACTTCTGAGCACGCGCTCCAATTCGCTTACTCAGCCTACCATCTGTTTTGCTAATGTAAATACAGACAAATTGGTAACTGCTGAGTTGTGGCGGAGAAAGTTTTGACTGAGTTTACTTGGAGGCAGCGGCAATTTACTGGTGGTCTAAATAGGAGAGTTGGATAGCATTGAATGTACGGCGAATAGTTGTGTTCACTGATCGCATAAATTGCTCCTTCACGAAACTAGCTTTGAAGAGTCGCTGCAAATAGACGGGCATTTCGGGCCCGTTTTCTTTCGGGTGACTGTGGAATCTAATGATTGCCACTGAATCGCCATTTGTCTGCGATCTTTGTGTGGTGACCGACAATTCAGACTCCACACATTTGGCAATTCATATCCTATGGGCTCGATTAACCATTGTCCTGATAACGTAAATCTTTTATCGGACCGGCGCGAAGCTGTTGAAGTTCTCGTACAGGCCAATCAATGTGGCTTTCCTGTCAAAAGAGCGTTTTGTTTAGCCATCGTCGCGTCTGGTCAACAATGCGTCACAGATGAAACGGACGTTGGGATTTGGGTTGTTGAGCACACTAAGAAGAGTACAGGTCGGTAGGTATAAACGGTTGAGTACTTGGACATTTGCACAATAAATGTGAACACTGTTTGGAAAGTCGCATGTTTGACAGTGGGCAGCGGGACTTAGTTGATGTCACTTGTCAATACCACAGGTTGCGCATCAATCGTTCTTTGAGTAGGTGCACATGCCTCGGGCAGCACATGACCGAACCGGTCGGAGACACAGAGAGCCAGAAGTGGACACTGTATCGCATTCGACATGATGTGTGATCTCCCACATCATCTACTCAAACCAGACTGTACATGTAGAGGGCAACACCTAAGTGCACACTATTTCACTGTACCAATAGTCTAGTCATCATTCTACCTAGCAGTTGCTTTACTATTGCCACATCGGATTCCTTCAAATATGGATGCCCAAGATTTAAGGTAGTCACGTCTAAATGTGGAAGAAAACATCAACCGTTCGTATGGGGTAGTTATTCTCATACCTGCAAATTGGTTGTCAGCCTGACCTCCAAACGAAACCCATACACGTTTGTCGTACCATTGATGATGATGTCTAATGTGTCTCTATCCACTTTGTGACAGCTCACACTTAAGTTTGGAGAAACGCATGTACATATGTTGCATTCGAACTGCCATTGGACAAAGATGACGCCAATCTATGTATATATGTATACCGAATGAATTCCACGAGGATCTTCATACCGCTTTTTCTCTTACTCCCATCCCGGCCCCCATTACTAACCTTCCTTCTATAATTCCCAGCTTAATTGACAGCAACCGACGTGCTACTGGAGTAGAACCATCTGCAGCCACCATCCCACAGCACCTATCGGACGCCTATCGGCAAAAGTTCCTTATAAGGCCACGCTGTTTCCATACCATGGCGACATTCAACGTCCGCACTCTAAGACAAACAGGTCAGCAGGCTGCACTCGCACGCAACTTAGACACACTGGGTGTTGATGTGTGTTTTGTGTCCGAAACTAGGATTAATGACCCTAACGGGGTTACTTAATTGACTGCACCCGGCTTATCCTCTCGTTATTAGTTGCACGCATCCGGAACGGCCGATGCGGCACTCACGGGTCAAGCTGGTGTAGGTATCATTCTCAGCTCCAAGGCTGAGTCATCGTTGGTTGATTGGATTCCGGTGAACAGCCGTTTATGTGCAGACCGTTTGACTACATCAGCTAAGGTGAATTCGCGAAGTAAAACAAAACGCTGTTTGTTTGTGATTTCTGCTTATGCTCCCCCGGACTGCAGTTCTAATGAAGTCAAGGACACATTCTATCACGAACTGAACACGCTGCTACGCAGTGCTACTAGTTCAGATATTGTAGTACTTGCAGGGGCTCTGAACGCACAAGTAGGGCGTCTGAGCTCTTCAGAAGCTCAGATGGGTGGTAAGTATGGACATAACGCCGAACGGACTGACAACGGCGAGCGTCTGCTGCAACTGTGTGCGGAGCCCCACTTGTTTCTTACTAGCACTGCTTTTAGACACAGTGGCCGCCGAAGTGCTACTTGGCGTCCACCGGTAGCTGCTCAGCGATGAACCCAAATTGACCACATAGCCATAAGTTACAGGTGGCGCGGTTCCATTCTGGATTGCCGCTCCGTACTGGAGTACCTGTGTCGACTCTGACCATGCCTTGGTGCGCTGTCGTTTCTCCATGAACTTTACCGGAAGGCGCACAAAGCGTCTCCCCGATTGGCAACGGAGAAATTGTCTCAGCCCTCGGTCAGGCAAGCCTATCAAGAAGCACTGCATAGCGAACTCTCGCTGTCTTGTCCTAATGACACTGAACTTCAGTGGAATAGGATCTCGGCCGCTATGCACGAAGCAGGAGCATCTGCTTGTGGCATTATCAGTCGTCATCGCACCAGTCATGGATATCCGAGAGGTCCGTGAACCTTTTGGAGCTAGAAGGCACCTCCCGGCTGGTTCTGAACACAATGTGACCAGACGGGCTAGTAGCGCTGAACTAAAGCGGAGCCTACGTGCTGACAAGGAAGCCTGGTGGACCAGTCGGGCTCACGAAATGGAGAAGGCAGGAGCGGTAGGCAATTACCGGAAAGCTCTTCCAGCTAATCCGCACCACTGGTACGAGGAAACCAGGCCACAGTGTGACAATCAGGGACAGCGCGGGTGCGCTGATACACAATAATGAGCGCCGTATGGCTCGTTGGGCTGAGCACTTTGAACATCAGTTCAGCTGGCACCCTGATCCGGGACCTATTCCTACCCAGGTGATGTAGAACGAGCCATGGACGTTAGTTTAGAGCCTCCGTCGGAGGCCGAGGTCCGAAACGCGATCACAGCCCTCAATCGTTTTCGTGCCGCTGGCCCGGATTCCCACCCACCTGCACTATTTAAGGATGGAGGTGAGGTCCTCTGCAAAGCACTGACCTCCCTATTCGAACGTATCTGGAACGAAGAGAGTGTGCCGGCTAATTGGAGCGAATCGATTATAGTGGCAATATACAAAAAGGGCAGTCGCACAGACTGTGCGAACCACAGGGGTATTAGCCTAACAGCCAGTTGTGACAAAATTACTGGCCTCGATTATCGTTCGTCGTCTCACTGCAGAACGGGAATCTCGGATTAGAGAAGAGCAGGACGGTTTTCGCCCAGGACGTGCTGTATAGACCATATATTTACTTTGCGGCAGGTGCTAGAGCAGCGACACGCATACCGCAGAACGACATTAGCTGTGTTCCTCGATTTCAAGAGTGCGTTCGATTCAGTCGATCGATCGATTCTGTTCGAAATACTTGCGCGAAAGGTGTTCCCACGAAATATGTGAACATCCTTCGTGCTCTATACTCGAACACTAGAGGCCGCGTCAGGGTCTCTGGTGCCCTATCGGATCGCTTTTAGAAAACAAGTGGCGTTCGACAGGGTTGTCCGATTTCCCCCATTTTTGTTCAATTTCGTCGTGGATTCTATCATGGAGTGTTCCCATGCGGAATCTCACGATGTAGGTGTTGAAGTGCTGCCTGGTGAACGGTTAGTTGATATAGATTATGCGGACGATATCGTCTTGCTTTTCGACAATGTTGAGGCGGCACAATCAACCCCTGAATAGTCTATCCAGAGTGGTCCCATTATTTGGTATGCACTTCGCACCTTCAAAGTGCAAAGTGTTGCTGCAGGACCACCAGCCACTCGATGACCCCTTGACGCTTGCTAACGAGGAACTCGAGATGGTTGATCAATTCACTTATCTTAGCAGCTGCTTCAGCAATGATGGGCGCATCGAAACTGACGTGAGCTCACTGCATTGCAAAGGCCAGAGCTGCCTTCTTGAACCTGCGTCATCTTTGGCGACAGAAGGGAGTTTCCCTCCGTCTGAAAGGCCGTGTATACAAGGCCACAGTGAGGGCCGTTCTGCTTTATGGTAGTGAGACTTGGCCCTTCGGTCTGAAGATCTGAGGTGTCTTCAAATCTTTGATCATCGTTGTTGCGAAGCATTGCTGGTGTCGGATGGCACCAGCGTGTTCGCAACGATGATGTGCGTAGGCGAGTACTAGGTGGTGATGATCATGCTAGCTCGCTAGAACAACAGATAGCACTGAATAAGTTGCGTTGGCTCTGGGCACGTGCTACGCATGCCTGGTCACCGCTTACCTAGGAGGGCCTTGTTCAGTCTACCAGGTGTCGGATGGCGCAAGGCTCGAGGTGGACAGAAGTTGACTTGGCAGCGGGAAATGAAGTCACTGACGACCAAACTGGGTGCCGTTGGTCCGTCTCGCCTTCCGGGTTGGAGCCCACGTGACTCACCTTGTGCTTGGCTCGAGACTTTACAGGACATGGCTCGCAACCGACACCAGTGGCGCGTCTGCTGCCGTCTCCTAGTCGGATTGCCTGTTTTAAAGTGTGTTTGGTGCTGAGTTATCTGCGGGGTAATGGCTGATTATGACGCGTGGCAGTGAAAGCCGCAAGGAAGCTGTCTCGCTGATGCCGCCTTATCTTTGCACGATAGCCAGCTGTTTGTGACGGAATGTTGTTAACACAAGGTGTAGGCGCCTTGACCCTGAATGTTTGCTTAGGGCATTAAGGTTTTCAGGTAAGTCCCCCTTCTCTCCCTCTTCTATTTTCTTATTTAATTGGTCCTCATGGTTGTATGGCAGCGAAGCATCAGTTCAAATGGCTGATGTACTGCTGTTGATGATGATGATGATGGGTAACCGCGGAGATTAGATAACGTTGCGGATTAAATAGCCCTGACAAGTCCGGACCGAACCCTGACAAGTCCTGGCCGAAAACGCTGCACTACTATGGCGTGTTTCGATGTTATTACCTCTCATCGGATAGAGTTAGCTGCATCGAACCCAGGACCATTGGGATGTTAGTTGTGACCGCTACCCCTAAACCACTGGGGCAAGATCGTATGCCAAAGCGATGATGAATGCCGTCATCCTCCGGCGCACTTCGCGTTCTAAAGGCGAATCGTTTTATGTTCTGAGAAATTTGTTCCCTGAGGATGTGATACAAATGAAGAGTGCATTTGATGAGCTCCGAACCTGTCGGGCAAATGGTGAACCGGCCCCTCATATTGTGGATTTTCGAGTGGTTCGGAAAACCCCGAGAACTCGCTGGAGACCCATCCTTGTCCTACCAGGTCAGTAAGGTCGAAGAACGGTTTGCGTGTGTTGTCCACTAATGGGAGCAGTTTGCGGAACAAATTGGACGAGGTTCAACTTCTTGCCATCGATAATCACCCTGACTTGATGGCTTTCTCTGAGACGTGGCTGTCCCCGGACATCCGTGACTCGGAAGTATATATCCCTGGATATCACTTCTCCCAGGCTGATCGCCACAGAACGAGCTCAGGTGTTGACGTGATACTCTATTGGAGGACGGACCTCAAGGCACATTTACTTGATGCATTTTGTGATATAGAGATGGAGACTATGAAGCTCTGTGGTGTCGTAATCATGACTAGTGTAGCTCTCTCCTGATCTGTGTCCCCTATAGAGCTCCCTTGGGTTCAGACGCTCTTTTGCTGGATTCAATTAAATCGCACGCCAAAAGTAAGGACTGCTCAATTATTGCAACTTTCAGTGCACCTGGCATTGTGTGGGATCTGCTTTATATTGGGCTTCCTTCTGACTCTTGATGCTCTTCTCCTTCAGACCGTTCTCGATTGTAACTTGTTTCAGCACGTATTTTCACCCACTCGGTTGTTCTCAGGCCACACGCTGCACATTCTTGATCTCCTCTCCCCGATGCCGTCATATGTCACCAACCTGGTTGTTATGCAACCTACTGGTAAGAGTGATCACTGTGCTATTTCCCTCCACTGGGTGCGTCGGTTTTCCATTCATGATCCAGATGGTTTCCGACGTCATCTCTGGCGAGCCGATCCGCAGCGTCTGCAGGAGGCTGCTTTGAACATGGACTGGACCATTCTTAGACTCATGTTTAGACCATGCTTAGACTCACTTCTACTCCAAATTAGTGTCGCTAATCAACCAGGTTGTTCTCATTTCTAAACAAGAGGTCCTCCTTGGATCGACAAACAGTTGAAGTTTCTGGTGAACAAAGGACGCAAATTATGGGACCCATTTAAGTGTACTTAATCGAGCTTATCTCGTAATCTTGCGGCGCGGATTCGAATCCGCGTAATGGTTGGCGTCCTAGCGGTTTACATAGCCCGCGTGCGTCTGGTGGTGGTCGCACGGCCGCGAAGCGCCGTTACGGCCTACAGCTGACACACAATCGACGGCCGACTACTCGGAGTACAAAATGTTTAACAACCTTTGTATCCTGAACGAGCTGGAGCATCGCCAAAACTACGAGCTTCAATTGGCTATGTAGTCCAGGTGCTCCCTCAAAATGTTCTCATGTCTGAGTAGGGGCACCAAAGGTGGTAATGGCATTCCATCACTGTATTCCATTAAACTCTCTGCTTTACTCCATAAGGATGTTGCGAAGGCGAACCTCAGCTTAACAGCATTCCTCTGTTTATACCATTGAAAATTTGTTTTCTGACGTCGCACTTTCGTGTTCATCTTTGCTGGATCATCTTAAGATCAGTTCCTTCTGTAGTTAGATCCAAACACCTCGCTCGGTCCTGATGGCCTACATACTGTTTCTCAAGACCGTGGCTAAGTACATTGCAGCCCTAGCTTGTCATGTGTTTCGTTACTCTATTGAATCCGGACGCCTTCCGTCAGCCTGGAACATGGGCATTGTCAAGCCCATATATAAAGGAGGGAATCGCCAAAACCCAGCGAACTATCGTCCCGTTTACCTAACATCAGTAATATGTAAAATTATGAAACGGATTCTCAAGAGAGCTCTCAGCCTTCACTTCGACGACCAGGGTGTGATTTCTACTGCTCAGTATGGCTTCTGTAAGTCACGCTCATGTACCACCAATTTGCTTGTTTCCAGAGTGAAATGAGTGAATACACTGGATGCGGGCAAACGTATGGACGTCATCTACGTTGATTTCTTCAAAGCGTTTGACAAGCTTCCTCATGAGCGGCTTTTGTTCAAACTTCAAGGAATTGGTGTCTCTGGGAGGGTTCTCTCGTGGATCTCTGATTTCCTTTCAGACCGAGTTATGCGAGTTAAGGTCAATGATACGTATTCAGTCCCCGTCCTTATGAGCAGTGGCGTCCCTCAGGGCTCTGTTCTTGGACCATAGTTGTTCAAATTCTTTAACGACCTTCCTTCAACTCACCGGACCGATTGTTTGATCTAGGCTGGTGATTTGAAGTTATGGTTGGAGATATCCAATGTTGAGGATGCTGATCGACTCCAAAATACATTGGTCTGCTGCACGATTGGTCAAATAACTTTCAGTTGCCTATAAATCGCGATAAATGTTCTGTACTCCCCATTGGCGCTACTGAACCATTCGGTGTTTACCACCTTGGCGGTTATTTGCTTAATAATGTGAAACAGGAAAGAGACCTTGGGGTTATTACATCCTCTGATCCAAAAACGATTCAGGATACTTTGAGGAGGGTTGCAGCGGCCAACAGACTACTGTGCTCTATCTGAAGAGCTTTCTCGCGATTGACTCCGGAGATTTTCAGACTTGTGTTTTCCTCCCATGTGCTTCCAATCCTCGAATACGAATTACCCGCAGTTCATCCGTTTACAAAGTTTGAACATGGCTTGATTGAGAACGTTCAGCGGCGCGGTTCTATGTGCATCTTTGAGCTACGACACCTGCCATATCACATTCGTCTCCAGCACTTGAATATGTTCTCTGGCATATCGGCGTCGCCGAGACGATCTGATCTACGCCCGGCGCATTCTGCGAGGTGAGATGGAAATCGAGCTCCAAGGTTTCTTCCAGATTAACACTGAGTGTTCGACTCGGGGCCACTGTCACGGAACCTCACTATGTAAGCCTCGAGGGGCTACATGGTGAAAAAATAGTTGAGCTTGATTATGCGGACGATATTGTCTTCATCATGATCATCGTACATTAGTTGAAGATGAGAAGCACACTTGGGCTCACTGTGCCACGATACAAAACGATACTGTCTTGTCTTTCTATTTGGCGATGTTTTGACGTTCCAGTCAACCCTGAATAACCGCTCTAGAGTCGTAACATAGTTTGGCATGCGCTTCGCACTTCAATTTGCAGTGTCGTTGCAGCACCACCAGCCACTTGATGATCCATTGACTCTTGATAACGGGGAGCTCATGGTAGTTGATCATTTTACCTATCTTGGCAGCTTCATCGGCACTAAAATCAGTTAACGCATTGCAAAAACCAAAACTGTGTTTTTGGACCTGCGGCGTTCAGGCGTGGTTTCCGTCGGTCTGTAAGGTCCTGTGTACATTTCCACAGTGAGGGTCATCCTATTATACTGAAGTGTGACTTGGTCTCTTCGGTTTGAGGATCTGATACATCTTCAAGTCTTTGATCATCACTGCCTGCGAAGCATTGCTGGTGTCGGATGGTACCAGCGTGTCCACAACTATGAAATATGTACGTGAATACTAGGAAGTGACAATCAGTCTAGTCCCTCAGAACACCCAGTAATATTTAAATCATATATTGACTTTGGCACGTGTCACGTATGCCCGATTGCCGAGGAGAGCTTTTTCGCGTGTCGGATGTAGATTGGCGCAAGTATCGAGATGGGTAAAATTTAGTTTGGCAGCGGTAAATGAATTCACGGACTATAAAGCTTGGTCCTATTGGTCTGTCTCGCCTTTCAGGCTGGAGTCCACGTGACTCACCTTGTTATTGGCTCGAGATGTTACAGGTCCTAGCCCGTAGTTGGCATCAGTGGCGCGTCTGCTACCGTCTCCTGGTGTGACTGCCTATGACGCGGGGAAGTGAAAGCCCAAAGGAAGCTATCTCGCTGATGCCGCCTTATCTTTGAACGATGACCAGCTGTTTGTGACGGTATGTTGTTGGCACAAGGTGTAGACGCCTTGACCCTGAAGTTTTGCTTAGGGTATTGACCCATTTTCTGCTGTCGTCTTTTTTAAAGAACACGTCCTTAAATGCGCTTTAAGCATTAACCTGATTAAAACTAACATGGATAGGGTAAAATGACTTCAAACTAATATAGTTTAGTGTCTTTTCTGTAGGTTCAGTCACAAAAATTGTAAATACTGCGTTAATTCAAGACCTTAAATCACATTTAAAAACATTCCCTAAAAAACGCCAGCAGAAAATGTGGTGAGGCCATACGTTAGGTCTCCCATTCTGTCCCGCAATTATTCTTCATTCTTTCATCATCAATACACGTTGGCTGAGGGTGCGAACCACACCTCAACTAAGGTGCCACAATACAAAAATAAGAAACCAAAAAATTACATCACAAAAATTCCAAAGCAAGTAATGTGATGCCAAATATTATAATGTGCATTTTGTATGAGATCGGAGTTCGAGGGGAAAGCTAAATGGATGGAGAAGGACAAACAGACTCACAACACAAACGCCATTGGGGCCGGCTCTTCTCCATAACAGCAAGTGTACCCAACCAAACGTGTTCATCGTCCTTGGGACCTCGGACTAGCAGTCGGAATGCACCAACCGACGCCAGCTTCAAAGTGAGGGTTTTCATTTCTCTCGACCAAGTCATCGCTTGGCCTCCTCTTCCGACCGCACCCCCGTTGCGCAAACAGTGCACCTCGCGGGAGTCGGTGTGCTGGCATGCGCAAAAGCTGGCCAAGTTATCGGAGCCTGGTGCGTGGTGTAATGGTGCTGACCGGTTCACTCGCTCCTGCAGCGTGTACGCGACGCCGAACACTCTCATTGCTCACGCGGTGCTCCCATCAGACATGAGCTAAGTTGCGAAGGCAGCGATGATCGAACTTGACTAGCTACTTTATGGCTGTCTTCATTCCTTAGGTCATTGTGGTTGTACATCAAGGAAACATCATCTTAATGCTTATGTGTAGTATGATGATGATGATGTCGACTAGGACGACGACGATGATGATGATGATGTTGGTTGTACTAACGATACGAAGCCTAAACTAAGTACGTCGTGCGAAAACTAAACTAGAAACTACGAACAACTAAACCTACACTTAACGCCAGGTCTGGGCAAAAGAATAAAACGAATTAGCATGTAACCGTGGTTCTATAAGGCATATTAAATACAACACATGACTTGCGAATATATTTTGCGATCGTAGTACAAAAGGACATAAATTGTACAGCGTGCGGCGGCGTGGGAGTATTTGGGCAGTGTCACAGTAACATAATCCTATGAATGCCCTTGAAACGTCAAGGATATGTCAGTGATCGAGTGAAAAGAATAAGTGTACAATATAGTAACCGATTGTAGGACATAGTAAAGCAACGTAAAATGAGCACAATAATTGGGGAATAGAGCTACCGTGTCCTCATGTAAGCAATCCAGTTTGGGAATACATCAAAGTTCCTTTTGTACTTTACCATGATGATACAGACTGAGAGACTGAGACTGTGTTTACGAGCAAATAGTGGATTTTCTGTACAACTCTATCAAATTATAAAAAATCAAAGGCCTTTAATTACGAATTGTCAGTGGTAGTGTTTTGTCATTTAATCATTTATCCTTGTTTGCTTAGGAATTCGTATTGGTGTCATTATTTCCGGGTATATGATGTGTTTGTTTGCATTGTATCTGCACCGTTTCACAAAAGTACAGGTTTCCGAAATAATCGTCGGTACGTGTTTTGAAACACTTCACAGAATCGACCTTTATTAACCCTTCTGGTAGTGTATTCCATAAGTTTACCATTCTTCGGTCTATACGATGCTGATGTGATACCCTGTTCATGCATGGGACCCTGCGTTTGTAGCGGTGTCCTCGGGTGTTACAGCTGAGATATTGGCTGCAGTATGAGGAAGTGATTCAAGTGTAGTACTCGATGGGCCATACTAAGGTCAATGCTTACTCTGCGGTAGGATAGTGTGTAGAGTCTGAGCCTTTCACGACGTTTTTCATACGGAAGCTTTCGTAGACTGGGTATCATTCTAGTCGCGATGTGCTGTATTTTCCCCAGCTTTTCCGCTTCGCACTGGGTTATTGGATGGTAAGCCGGGACGCCGTATTCAAAGATTGGTCTGATGAGCGAGATGCGTACGCAATGAATGCTTTCTTCAAGCCATGTGGAGAAACTGTTAAGTAATGCCCAGAGCGTACGAAGTCCCGCGCAGTACAATTTCTCTATTTTCTAGTGACCTCATATCATGTTGTAAGAGCACTCCTAAGTCTCTGACAGATGTGTTACATTGCTATTATGTTCATAACTTGGTGAGCATTAATTCTTACAGGTTGGGTGAACCTTTTAACCTCTGACTAGTCATGTGGCTCTCCATAGTACTGCCCACTGACACTTCACTCGGACAACGTTCAGCTGTACGATGTTTCAGCGGGGTATTAACACTAGTTTGCTTTTTCTTCTGTTCAATTCCATAGCGTCCGCCTGCTCTTTACTACTAGGTATTGCACAACAACAATCCTTGTGCGATTTGTAAAGTCTCTCATTTTCTTTTTCTCAATCTTCTAGCTACTTGTGCAGAGCATGGTGTCTTGGCAGTACACCAGGAAGAAGCGTCGTTAAAGGGTATCCCGTTTACTCGATCCGCTGTGAATCGTTCGGTGCCTGTTGAGATTGTCTATGAAGTGCACACAAATAACTTGCAAGTGAGTCTTTTATCTTGTTTAAGAGTCGAGTGTTATGCTTGTTTCCATAATTTACATCTGACTCAAGCGCTTATTCCATAATCCCGTGGTACGTAATATGTTGATAAGTGCAGTGTTTCCCACCCTGGAACTCCTACTTTTTATCACAGATTGTTGTCTATGGGTCGATGCACGACCCGTTGCCGATCTTCTTTCTTCTCAAAGTTGCCAAAATACAACTGTCTACAGTATGCACATAGCCAATTAAACTATAAACTTCACCGTAGGTAACAGCTATGGTAGATATGTAACGGAATACGAATATTTCTTTGCCTTTTTTATCATCTCATTCTTTGTTTTTCATTTTTTGTAATTGCAACAATAAACACACCTACCTACGTAGGTTTACACATGGTTTCTCTCACTAAATCTGATTCGGCGCCGTATCTTTCAGTGCTTCCAGACAACGACATTCTTCGTATTTGGTTCCCTTGTTAGGTAGACACACTAGATATATGATAAATCAGTACTTGGTGAGTTGACCTTCACTCTTTTTCGCTGCATGCCCTACACGCGCAACAACGGCGAGCTTTTCTAACGGTCCATTTGACTTGTGTAGAGCGTGGCCCAGTCATCTCAATTGGCACATTGGCATGTGTGTGCTAGGATTATCCATGTTCAAAACAACGTCTAAGTTCATCGTTGAAAACGCGATGTTGCCACCACATTGACGATCCATCGCAGACATCCACTCACAAAGGCCAAAGGACAGCACGTCCTATCAAATCTTTCAACACTTAGTGACACACAGCAACCCTGTATAATTAGTGGCCTCGTGAACTTTACTCTTTACCTGGGACGACACGTCTCCACGTCAATTTGTCAAACACTGCTTGTTCTTTGACGATGCGGATGTATACCTTACTAGTATCGTTGTTAACAGAAACTCAGTCCCCAGATTGACAAGTCTGTTCACATGTTTCGGCTGCTTACCTAACTAAGTTGGGAGATCATTGTCAACCCGAGAGCACCTTAAGAGAGGAAGGATCATAACATGCTTCAATCATCTAACGATTCAAATTGAATTATACAGTCTGAGGGTCTCTTCCGAATAAAATGGTATCGCCAGCATAATCTGAGCTGATCACTCTGTTTTCTGGGATCTGTTCTGCGATCAACTCTAAGATGCCTTTCGGAACTCACATCCTCAGTTTCTAACTGAATGTTATCTCAAACTTAGCCATTCCACGAGTTGCAGACCCTATCCTGCGTGTCTCTGAATTCTCATGGCTCTTAAACTGTGTTCCATATCTCTGTCTTTTGCTTTCTATTTGCCTTTTGTTTCCTTTTTCCACCATAATTATATAATTGTTTTGAGGACGGCAACCGGATCCAACGCCTTTCGCTGCCCAGCACACACTTGGTTGGCTAAACTGGATTGAATTGCAACGTTGAAGCGCTATGGTGGCACCGAGAAGCTCCGTCGCGTACGCCACCGGTAGCAGTTGTGGATGTGTCGGAGAGTGACCGTTAGAGTATAAGGCAGGCGTCTTGTAATCTGAACGTCATAATGGTCCGAACCAGCACAGGTGCGGGCGACCTGTCAGTGTTACTAGCCGGTGCGCGATCGATAGTTGTCGCATGGTAGCTCTGGCGTGTCATGTCACTGTACTACTGATACTTTTTTTAATGTGGGCTTTCACCCCCTTTTAAACGTGGACAAATAGCGGTCGAAGAATAGTAGTATACCATTGATGCAAATGTTGCTAACTCATGTCGTTCATTTGGTGGCCGAATTGTCTGAGCTTGTCAACTTTGCTACCATTTTACCTCCATCTAAGTAATATGGACAAATTGCCAAACTCATTGAACAATTAGGTCCTTAACTTGCTGGTTATTTCTCAGGGACCTCGTTTTCACATACACAGGCCAGTTGACCGACTGAGTCAGTTGCAGTCTGGATGTTTAAGAAGGTAATAATGGTTGACCCATGATAGGTATTGTGATGGGAGTATACACTCGAACGAACGTGCGGTGCCAGCCCAGCAAGGAAGCCGTTAGGCTGCCGCAAGAAAAGGCGGCAGCTGATTGGGACGTTCACACGTTTCTCGCATGAACGCTGATTGGCCAACAGTGGACGCATTGGAGTTTGTTTGACTGAATCAAAGGAAAAATGTCATGCATTCACAAAGGTCCTTAATTATGGATCCAACTAGCTGCGTATACCGATATGTTTCACTCGCCCTCTGCCTGCGTTTTCGCCTGGTCCGTTGTTTGCAGAATATACCTTTTGTCCCTGAAGGACCGACTTTTAACAGGTATTGTAATTCTAATCGACAGAGAATTAATATTTGATCCACACACTCTTGCTCACACCGGTCACTGGTATGTTCCTCACTGAAGAATGTTTCACAATGTGGGTTATTTGCTAGCTTGGATGGATGCCAGTAGCTTGAAACATGGGACAAGACCCACTGCATGAATACTCTTGTCAACTGTGGAAACTATAACCGACTCACTCACTAAAAAAGGGACTTATTTTCTAGATCGTGGTGGAACAGAGCTTTTAACTTTACTCTTTGTTACGTTTCCATACTTAAACCGTTTCGGAGGAAGCTGATCTATGCAGGGAGACTTGGAGCACTGCAAGCTTTCACTTCTTTGATTTGTTCTAGTGAACCTGCCAACACACACAAACAGATGGTGATGGCCAACCAAACTGTTGCCTCTAACTGCCTATGCTCCTCTGAAACTTAATGACCAGTGACTCGTGTTTCTTGTAAATTACCCTTCTAATGCCCGGGTTCTAATTGTCAATTGTCCTAAGGAGCTTAATATCCCGCAAAAAGATTTCAGAAAAGGTTTCAATCTCCATATGCGAGGCGCGTTAGAACCACCAAGCTTCATGGGTGGTGCGCAGACTTTGTGTGAGTTTCCGGTCTGGATAGCGGCGCATTTTATCACTGTCCGACCACGCTGCGATGGTACGTTGGTGATCCAACCGTTCCGGGGATCGGACGGAGATCCAGCTTTTCTAGAATTGACAAGTGGAGCTGCAGATTAATCAGTCAAAGGCGAGCGCTACTTTCTATTGTAAACTCCATTTACTATTTGCCATCATGAGGAGAATCACAGGTGACTGCGTCTGACAGTGAATATTGTTAGCTAAGCTGGTTAACGTGATCGTGTGATTCGTTCTTTCCAGTTTCACAGAGCCTTGATTTCGGGGTACCCCCTTAAGCGCATGTAAATCTTAGCACTTACTAGCAACTGATCCTAGTCGCAATGGGTTATTTCCCCATCAGCAGAAATTAATTGTAGTGATTTCAATTTGAGACTACATTTATCTCAGGGTAGAAGGCCACCGAGCGCTGGAGCTTCTATTATATCTTAAGTTAGTGTTCTGGGGAGACAGACTGCTATCTTCTCAAATTATATGATCAGATAAGTCTGAGCAGCTGTCGCCTAGTACGGGATGTTTCCCGGGTTAGTTTCACGTGACAGCTGACGCCTAGATCGCACATTGAAAAGTCCAACGGTGATAGATATCCGATCCGTCGGTTTTAGACAAAAGCCGATCAAGTTTACTATAACGTTGTCCTTGACTTAGTCACAGCTGTTGTAGTCAGTCGGGGCATTGGTGGTGATCAAAAGCAAGTGGCGTTTCTTCGCGACGGTTACTACTTCTGCATCAGCCATGCAGTGGAACTGTATATGGTTCGTGTTACTCTGGACCCAAAGCAGATGCCTGGTTTCCTGTCTAATTTTGCATCCTTTGCATCCAAATCCGGTCACAGTTGCTTCTGTGCCACCAGACAATATTCTCTTGCTTGGGCGATGTGAAGTGTCTACTGAAGTACACTACTTCGACGCTGTAACCTGGTTTCAGAATGACAGCAGATGTCAAAAGCAAGAAACCGCATTGTACGCTCTAGATCTCCCTCTTATCTACTTGGCATGGATATCCCTACTTCGAAGCATGCGACTATAACGGCCGAACGTGGACCGTTATTATGAGTCTTTTCAGGAATATTGTAATTATTAACGGATAAACATCTGACTTGATAAAGGTACTGGGTCGCGAACACTGCCACTGCTGTAGATCCCTTTGTAGCTGATTCCAGGGGTTTTCAACGAGCAAAATTATACATGTGTAGCCAAATTAAGATAGGAGTTGACTTAATGTATGCGCCCCGATCCTCTGACCTGATCCAATAGACTTGACAATAGAGCCAACTTTTAAAATCACACCCGTTGGAACTCCGTGGCCGATTTCTCAGCTCGCACGTCTTTTATGTGACGAGTTACCAAACAAATACCATCTCGTCAATACGATGTTTTGCCCTAGGTTGCAAGGGGCACCACCTTTACTACTTGGTGAGTCATATCTAACAAGCCCCAATGTTTCTAACCAGATGTTGTCGTCATCTGAAGAACGCTTTCAGGCGAAAAAATTTATGTCATGGACCTCTGCTCCCGAGTTACAAAACTTAAACCACAGGTATCCTACTGGAGGTGCGTAATGATAACCTTTCTGTTTGCAGTGTACGGCGTTCAAATTTGAGGCGTGAAATAAATCCGCTCTACCGTAGGGCTTGCGATTTTGAGTTCTCAGAAGATAAGAACCTCAACCGTCTCTCCCATGCTGTTCATCTCGTTGAATCTAGGCTCTAGCATGATGCACCAGCTGACTTGTCTTCGCATTCCATTGAGTTAAGGCAAGTACTATCGCTGTTGTGGAACAGCTGATTGCTTGTCTTCTATCCTGCACAAAGGTCTCAGGTAGGATGTGATTGCCTCATAGTTAGTTGAAAGTGTTGAACGGTTATTTCGCTTTCTGTTTCACGGAAATAGTGTAGAGAGCACGTTAATAAGCAATTCATCCGACTTGCTATGATGCCACCGCTTACCGAACTAAACGAACTCACCTTGGTCATTTACAAATTATGGTATGGATTTATGTAGCTAACAATACTCCTCACCGGATACCGTTGCACCACAGTTGCTCAATTTTATCTCGTCTCACTCATGTGTGTCTTACGCTGGGCAGGGGTTTTAAAGCTGGTAGGCATCAACTGTTTTCTCAGTCTTAGTGTATCCATAGTGTGGTGTGCCATTAGAAAGTGCAGCTGCACCAGGAGCCAGCAGTTTGGGAGGAATGGTCAATTCGGACTGGAACCGGTCGGTTATGAATCGAACCAAGGTCCTAGCACAAAGGGAATGACCGGAAGACGCAGTCGCAAGTGTGCGAAGAAGATATGCGGAAGCATTTGTTTACCAAAGTTTCGAGCAAGTGCGCAACACGCGACATACCGATAGACATTCACAGATGAGTGATGCCGTGGATGGTCTTATCTAACACACATCACGGATACTTGTTGATCCAATAAACAACTCTTCGCTCCTCTTGGCTTGTGCGAAACCTACCAGGAATGAGTTATACCGTTTAAATTGTTTCGGAAAACTGGTAGCTCGGGTTGATAATTCACTTGCTCATTCGTTCGCCGAGCTGGGAAATTTGTTTGCAAACGTTTCACCGCTCACATACATCATCCTACAATAGTTCGATGTTCAGCAAAGTTTGAATTGATGCAAACCAGCGTGATCCTTCCGCTTCTACCTAACTTGCGTTAGGCACACATTTGCAAAGTGCCAGATGTTGGAGCAACCCTGTTGGGCAATTAAATTTTGCTTCTGGTAATTGCACATACTTGTAGTGCTGTCCCTATTTGATGCGGATGAGAGGGAATTTCTCTGCTCTCTGATAGGCCTGCATTGTTGATGTTGTTCATCCGGGCTCCTCTCTCCATTTCTCCTAATCTCGGCTGGAAACGAACACGCATGACCACTTTATTTGTTTCCCCTAGACCGGTGCCTCTGTCTGACAACCGATTGCCAGAATCAATATGCATGCGTGAACCGAATGTGCTAATTTCAGATCTAGTCACTCTAAAAAAACCTTTACAGGCTGCTGCAAAGCGCTGTGTTCGTTAGAATGTGCTTTACGCTTTCGCGTTACCAAATTCTGTTACAGGACTGAGCTAACATGTCAACTATTCTCTATGTCACAGCACATGTTCCGAAACGGATCGATCGCCACAGGTGGATTAGGAGAATCCGTGTGATCTTCTTGTGCACCAGTGACGTATGACATTGATGAGACATCAGCGCATTAATCGTTCCGGTGGGCCATTTCTGCTGTGTAGTTTCGCAAGATGGGCGCTGATTGTTAAAAATATTTGAAGATGTTTCTCATGGATCATAACTACCCTCAGACTATCGCTGATGTTTTACGCCGATACGTCCGGCGTTGCATTGGGTTTTTAAACTTAAACTGCCCACACTGGCTCGACTAGGTTTTTCTCGTATCCGCCGACTAGTTGCTCTCAGCGTGTATTGCTTGTCAATGCTGCATCTATCCGAGCAAAAAACCATACGCCATCGTTCGACAACATGATAAATGATCGTATGAAAACTGAACCACCGAGTTGGGTTGATGCAGTACGTCATCTTGGGTGGAACCACTGGATCGATCGTACCAGTTGGGGAAACGCTACCTGACATGGGACATTCACGAAGTTTCTAACGCTCTTTCATCCGACCTGTGTCATGCCGCTTAATTTTATATCATGGGATTGCTACTTATCTCCCTCTCTCTCTTCATATTCTTTGTCTTCAATGTATCTCCTTTTCGAGGATCATTCCCCACCTTTTTTCATCCCTTTCCTTATCATGATGATGCGAATCATGACTACCGGATGCATCACATTTCTGCGCTGTGGTCTATATTTTATCACTAAAGCGCACTACCCTCTCCGTATCTCTTGTGTTTGGCTTTTTTCAGGGATATTCCATTTCTTGGATGCACAACGGTGGTCCTATCAAAGTCGAGGATAACGCAAATAAAGAAGTCTATTATGCCGTCCACCACGAAGAATACGGCCTCAAAGTACTTCTACACATCAGTCTACCAAGTATATTGTCTGTTTTTCCTGTTATCGCCCTCACTTTTCATTATGCTCCGCTTAGCCGCCCGTGTCACTGGCAATTGGACCATGACTGCAACAACAGCCGGCGCTGAGGAACACGTCGCTTTGTGTCGTATCTCTTGTAAGTTCCTACGCTTATGCAATTAGACCTTCACTGCACGCATCTATGCTACACCCCCTTGAGTGTGGGTAACGATACAGTCATCTATACCCATGGCTTGTTGGTTCGTTATTGTCGTAAGAGTGTCGTACTCATTAATGGGCCTCTGCACCTTCGCCCCAGCCGTTCAGCAATCCTGTCAGTGTGCCCACCACTGCATGAACGATACGAATCCGGTCCACATGTTGTTTCCTAACTTTAAAAGCATCCAATTTAAATGTGCACTGTTGGGACGAAAGAAGTCACCCGAACACAATGACCTTCACCGCTACGGATGGGTGTAGGCGATCTGTCAACTGCTGATTTGGCCACTCCCATCCGCATTGTCAAAATCCATGGTATATCATACTGAACTCTACTTCAACAATCAAATCTCTAGATGCACAGGCGCTCAAACTAGACAACATCGGTCACCTCACTGGCGTCGGTTGAGGGCCACTTCTAAACTTACGTAGACCAGATCCCCAGTGAGTCACGTAAACCACGTTCTAAAAGATGGGCTGGATCGGTGACGCCTATGTTCGACTACCAAGTCCGTGATTGTTCTTTTGGCATCCTAAGTCCGGCAATCAAAACGACACTTCGGTAAACAGTGGGAAAGCGTGCATAGCACTTGCCTGAATCGCGCAGCTCCTTCTGTCTGATGTATCCGCATAGCAAGCTGGTCAGGTCATCACATCTTCACACTCGCCTGTCCATCTCATCGTTGCGGTCACTCAAGTACCACTTGCCCTGTAGGCAGCGATGACGAAAAGTCTTAAGATTCCTAGAACCTTTAGCTCAAGGGAGCCAAGTCTCATTCTCGTAACAGAAAGCGGTCCTCACCTTGGTCCTGTCTACACGGTCAATTAGCTCGAGGGGTCTCTCCTCTTAGTGTTGTTTTGAAACGTTCATAAAGGTATTTCCAGCTCTAACAGTACATGAGCTACCTTCATTAGTCGCCCGCCCATCGGTGTCAAAGCACCTGTCGAGACAGGTGTACTGGTCAACTATCTCCAATTTCTCTCCGCCAAACATCCATATAAACAAGTTAGTGGTCGCCTTGTAAAATCACCTTGAGCTTTGAAAGACGCATAGCATATACCAATGAATAATAGTGTTCAGAGTTGATTGTTTGCGGTTAACTGTGTTGCGCCGCTAATAATGGACTTGCAAGAAAATGTTGTCCACATGTCATGTATTGACCTACTTTTCTCAGTGCAGGGTACTAACACGTTATTAGATTCTACATGGAAATGTTACGTAGTACTAGTATCCACTTTAAAATTGATCAGAGATGCGTAGACTGTGTCTGATTCCATCAGTTGTTTGGGTGTCTTCATAGGGATGTTACTAGTGTAGGTATATGGGTAGTTTGTATCATTTGGGTCTGGATTTTCACAATACGATTACAGGTAGTTTACTAACGCGTGCCAGTACCATTATGGCGACGATGTTCACTACTGCCGAATCCTCAAGTTAGAGAATTTGTGCTTACCGTTATACTCCCTCTGTCTCCTTAGAATAAACAGCAGTAAACAGCTGGCAGAGTGCCACAACACGAGCAAAAGCAACAGTCATCGAAAAGGTTAGGAGGGTTCATGTGTTGCGTGGGCAGTGCGCTTCCCGGTTACCCAGGCCGAGGACCCAACCCCGAGCCTTTGGTTTCAAAGACCTGGCCCGTAAGGCAGCGTGGTGATTCACACAGATTTCTGAATACAGAGACCGTTGACAAACAGATGGCTCATTTGCCTTCTTTGTGTTTGGTCGCAATCCACAGAGAAGCTGGTGGTCTGCAACTTTGTTCATCCGCCCTCTGATAAATACTCACCTATGGATACAGAAGTGAGTGATCAGTGACTTTATAGCCGGTCACATTGGCTTTGACACAGCGCCGTACGAGCTCTTGTGGTATTTGATGGAGAACCAATTAACCAGCCTAGAACTCCCCACGCTCTGAGGCGCTGTCGCTGATTGTCTACGACTGCTTATTCATGGGCCAATGGACTTCTCTGCTACTTTGACTGAGCGCTTTGCCTGCAAGTACTATTTCGATGGTCAGGTAACCTGCAAATGTCACGTACTTGTTCCAAGTTTAGCACGGCATTCGCGACCTCTACACTCAAGATTTCGCGCTCGTAGCCACCGGATCCAATCTCATTCATTGTATTACTTTTGGTTTCGCCATTACTTGAGTGCTCGGCTGAGTAGGTGCGGTACGATGTAACAGCTCGGATGTCTCGCATGATCGAGTGACGTAATAAACATTTTTGTCTCTTCTTGCCACTCTTTACTTTTTATTTCCTCCGGCCGGTGGCCAAATAGTTCGCTCATTCGGCTAGTACCCAGCGGATTGCCTGCATAGGCTCACGACCTTGCAATTTCCGATCCCTCATTCGGCTGCTGATAGTTGTTGTACAGTTAATCGTCGGTTCCAGAGCCAGGCGTATCGCTGATGCTTTCATATTTAAGTGTTTAAAGTGACCTGATGTGCTAATCGTACCCATCCACCAGGTGTGTTTCCTGAGCTACTTGTCTGCACGCTGACTACATGACGATTGTAGCTCCGTCTTGATCACCGCTGTCGCCCTCAAGCAGCTTTTCACCAGTGCGTGACTTCCCTCCTGTACACTTTCACGTGTGTGGCTCTCTCTTCTGGCAGGTAATACGGCGAATCCGAACATTGGGTTTGTATATAATTTAATCCTTTAGTCGCTTCGTCATCGTGATTCTCATTTTTCTCTGCCGCCTGTCTTTCCCATAGCACCAGCACCCATCTTTGACCACAAATGGGGTGCCGTACGTGCGTACGAAGGCGATCCATTATCGGTTACATGTGAATTGGAATCATATCCCCGTCCTTCGGAAATTCTATGGAAATATTATTCAGAGGGTCGCATTTGGGTCTCTGTGCCTAATGTGAGTGTCCTTAGTATTTTCTCATTTGGTTTTACATGATGCCCTGCTCCACTGGCTTTTATCTTGCAACATACCATAGTCACCATCACTCATACGTTTTTTGTACACCTTTTACACCGCTTTGTTCCAAAATGCTACACTTTGACACAGTCTTATCATCGTCTCTTCATTCACTTCGTATCATCCGATAATCGCCCCAATTTATTGATTGATTTGTCCAGCTAGATGGCTGTCGCTCATCGTAGTCACATCAATGAATGGGGCACTTCAACCGTCTGGAGTTCGTGTGATAGTTTGAAATCCTCGTTAATAAATAATAAGTAAATAGCCAGATGTACGCTGTAACAGCGCTTCGCTGCCACGCGACCACCACCAGTCGCGTGCTGGCTGAGTATACCGTGAGGACGCCCACCCCTACACGTGTTCGAACCGGTGACGTTATGGTTGCAAACCAAGCGCGTCAACCACTCGGCCACCGGCCGTTACCTGTGGAAAAGACATCATCAGGACTCCTTGGTCAACAAGATGGCGTACCACTCAGCGCTATTCGAAATACTTGTGCAGAAAGGCGTTCCCATGAAATATGTGAACGTCATCATGCATTGCATCATGCATTGACTTACAATTGATTTCGGATAGATAACTGAGGAATTTTTTCTCTTCCCGTTTGCAACCACTGTATATTTGCCTTCTCCATTCTAGTAAGAGATGAGGTCAGCAGCAGCAGTACATCAACCATTTGAACCGATGATTCGATACCATACAACCATAACATCTATGGGATAAACAATACTAAGAGGGAGAGAAGAGGGACTTACCTGAAAACCTTAGTGCCCTTGGCAAACATTCAGAGTCAAGACGCCTACGCCTTGTGTTAAGAACATACAGTCACAAACCGTTGGCTATCGTGCAAAGATAAGGCGGCATCGGTGAGACAGCTTCCTTGTGGCCTTAACTGTCCCACGTCATAATCAGCCATTACTCCGCAGATAACTCAGCGCCAAACGCACTTTAATTATGCAGTCACATCAGGAGACGGTAGCAGACGCGCCACTGGTGTTGGCTGTGAGCCATGTCCTGTAAAGTCTCGAGCCAAACACGGTGACTGTCCCTTATCCTCTGATCTCCATGGTTTTCTGTTGGCTCTTTGTCTATTTGTTAGACTGCTGAGAACACTCTTACTCGTACACACGGGGAGTCACGTGGACTCCAGCATGGAAGATGAGACCTTATCGATGGCACCGAGTTTGGTCGTCAGTGACTTCGTTTCCCGCTGCCAAGTTAACTTTTGTGCACCTCGAGCCTTGCGCCACCCTACATCTGGCAAACAAAACAAGGCCTTACTCGACAAGCGGTGACCGGATCTACATAGTACATGCCCAAGACAACGCGTCACTCAGTGCTATTTCTTGTTCTAAGGAACTATCTTCCTTATCACTGCCTGGCACCCGTCTACGCACATCATGGTTGGGGGTACACTGGTGCCAGCCGACACTAGCAGTGCTACACAGACAGCGATGATCGAAGACTTGTAGACGCCTCAGATTTTCATATCGAGGGGGCCAAGTCTCATCCCCATACAGTAGGACGTCCCTCACTGTGACCTTGTAAACACGGCCATTTAAACGGAGGAAAACCCCTTCCGGACGACACAGATGTCGCAGATTCGGAAAGGCAGTTCTAGCTTTTGCAATGCGTGAATCAAATTCAGCCGTTATGCGCTCATCGTTGCTGATGCAGTTGCCAAAGTAAGTGAATTGATCAACTCTTTCGAGTTCCACGCTACCAATTTTCAAGTGATCATTAGGTGACTGGTGGTCCTTTCACAACACTGCACTATGAAGGTGTGAAGCGCATACCATATAATGGTATCGCTGTGGAGTGGTTATTGATGGCTGGTTGCGCCGCTTGAACATAATCAAATGACAAGACGATATCGTGCACTTAATCAAGATCAACTATCCTTGAGAGATGAGGGTTTTTCAGTGAATTATTTTGACGCGCTTTGCCGCAGTCAGGTTCAGTTAGGCATCCGAAAAAGTGTTTTAACACCGTTTCTTTCCGGTGGAAGTCGTTACAAGCGCTCAGCTTCTTTGAATCTTATGAGGTTTGAAGCAACGGCTATTACCCAAGATAGAGCGATTTTAGCTGTTTCACTTGGCTCCTAGGCACTTTTTCCGGGGTTGGTACATCGACTGTTAATCCTTACTCACCTGGTATGTAATGTGATCTGGTTTTTTGGCTGCTTTACGCACGTTTAGCTGCTCTTTGGAGTCCTCCCTACAGATGTGGGCTAGTTTGACACCGTAAGTACCCTTAGCCGTGTACTTAGACATCGTCTGTTTTGTGAACTCCTTACTTTTCATAAGTTGAACCCTTACCGTGCGACCGCAGGTGCAGGGTAGCCCTGTTGTCGTGAAGGTACATTTTAAACTCACGACACACGTCACCTTGATGACATGCAGATTATAACGAGCGCTGTCTCTTCCCTATGTGATACAGTCAGCGTGTTTAGAAATCCTATGTGAATTGCTGCTTCAAGTCTAAAGCCTACTTCGTCCCTTTGTTTGCGTGATTAGCAAAGTCAGGGGTGATCTGATGCTAACTAGCCTGAGAAGAAGAGACTTGGGAGAGAAAGCCGGCGGAAAAAGTGAAAACGTTCAGTGATGACGTTCTGCTATCAGTAAATGAGACTATGGCTACGCATTCCAATGTGGGTTTTTATTCTTGGGCACCCACATCCAGCCTACTACCTAAGAGCTTGATCTACAGGATGAAACTCTCGACCAGATAGTCTGATTTTCAGTGCATTTGGAAACACCTGTTAGTAAGCATGACTCTGAAGTATCCCATGACATTCCACTGGGAACCGGTCAAACGCATTCTCGTGAGGTTTAGAAACCTTGATATGTGTTTTTCAATCGTTGGCTTCCGTTTTTTTATCTTCAGCTTTTAGATCACTTAAAAAACGAATCTACTGTATCTCAGAGGATCAGGAGTAAATACTAACCACTATGTTGCTCAAATCTGAACTCTCTTTGATACCTCTGCTCTTCGCTCACACATTGAGCGGTAATATCATCCTGCCTCTCAACCACACGTGTGGATTGCACACCATTTGTTTGTTGAGTCCGTTTTTTAGAGTTGCCATTTTTCACTTGAATCGAGTGCGGCTGATCACTCGTCCGTTCTATTCCAGGCCACTTTTGAAAATCGAGATGGAGTGCAAAATGCTATTATGCACTGGCAAGACGCGTCTCAGCACAGCGGGTTCTACATGTGCAGTGCTCACTCTCCCGGAGGCTCTGATAATCTAGTGCTGGAAGTCCGAATCAAAGGTGAGTCCCATTCCTGCTTTGTGCTTTCACCTATCCCCCTTCGGCGGGCACACTCGTTTTATTGCCAAGGGTTCACAGCTTGCACTCCTCTTTCGCGGTTCTACTCATACACTTTGGCTACAGCTCAAACAACTTTATCGATTCGCATTTAACCTAATGGTTTGTTTGCATTTGAGGCCGTTTACCGGCCACCGAATTGCTTCTTCTTCTTCGCTCTTTTAGCAGTTGGGTGCACTGTATTTGTCTCGGCACAACGTGACTGGACCTTAACGTGGTGCGACGGTTTGCGTACCTCCTTGACCCATTGAGCTATACTGGGTGGTGCCTCCGGGCCCCTTGAATGCTACTCTTACCAGGCTGGTGAATGGTTAGAGGTCAGACGAACTCAGTCTCCTGGTCCTGCAGGTTGGGGGTTTGAAATGGGATAGAGTTCGTTCCTGTAAAACTAAATCATTGCCATCTCCCCGCTGCCTTGCGGACAGGCTTTTGAGCCAAACGCTTTGGATGAGGATCCTAATCGTCCTCGTTTCTCGGTCTTGGCGCCGTGGCAGTATCTTAGCCCAAATACAACCATGAATTTGTCTTCCAACATAAACTTCATCCTGCATCGGTCGTCGCGCAGATTATCAAGGGTCGCGTTATCTCCTGCATACAGCAGGGCGGATAAACGAAAACATGCTACTGCTGGCGCCTCCTTTCTTTTCCACCTTTTTCTCTCACTCCCATCCCGACCCCCATTTCCAACCTTCTATAATCCCCAGCTTAATTGACAGCAACCGAAGTGCCACTAGAATAGAATTATCTGCAGCCACTTCGCGACACACACCGAACGCCTATCAGCAACAGTTCCTTATAAGCCCACACTGTCCCATTTGTATGGCGACGTTCAATGTTCGCACTCTAAGGCAAATAGGTCAACAGGCTGCACTCGCACGCACCTTGGACACACTGGGTATTGATGTGTGTTGTGTGTCCGAAACTAGGATCAATGACCCTAATGGGGTTGTTGAATTAACTGCACCCGGCTTATCCTCTCGTTATTGGTTGCACGCATCCCGAGACGCCGATGCAGCACTCACGGGTCAAATTGGTGTAGGTATCATTCTAAGCTCCAAAGCTGAGCCATCGTTGGTTGATTGGACTCCGGTGAACAGCCGTTTGTGTGCAGCCCGTTTGACGACATTAACTAAGGTTGATTCACGAAGTAGTACAAAACGCTGTTTGTTTGTGATTTACGTTTATGCTCCTACCGACTGCAGTTTTTTGCTACCATGGATACATTCTATGACGAACTGAACGCCCTACTACGCAGTGCTACTAGTTTAGATATTATAGTACTTGCAGGGGATATGAACGCACAAGTAGGGCGTCTGGGCTCTTCAGAAGCTCAGCTGAGTGGTACTTATGGGCTTAACTCCGAACGGGCTGACAACGACGAGTGTCTGTTGCAACTGTGTGCGGAGCACCAGTTATTTTATTGACACTGCTTTTAGACACAGTGGGCGCCGAAGTGCCACTTTGCGTCCTCCTGTAGCTGGCCAGCGATGGATCCAAATAGATCACATTACCATAACTTATCTGACGTGGTTCCATCCTAGATTGCCGCTCGTACTGGAGTACCTGCGTCGACTCTGATCATGCTTTGGTACGCTGTCGTTTATCCATGAAATTTACCGGGAGGCGCACCAAGCATCTCCTCCGATTGACAACTGAGAAGTTATACCAGCCCTTGGTCAGGCAAACCTACCAGGATCACCGCGTAGGAACTTTCGCTGTCTTGTCCCAATGACACTGAGCTTCAGTGGAATAGGATCTCAGCCGCCATACAAGACGCAGAAGCATGTGCTTGTGGCACTACCAAACGTCACCAGGCCAGCCACAGGATATCCAAGAGGTCGGTGAACCTGTTGGAATCCAGAAGAAATCTCCCGGCCTGCTCTGAGCACAATATGGTCAGACGGACTATTAGACGCGAACTAAGGCGGAACCTGCTTGCTGACAAGGAAGCGTGGTGAACCAGTAGGGCTCAAGAAATGGAGGAGGCAGGAGCAGTAGGCAATTACCGCAAGCTCTTCCAGCTGATCCGCACCACTGGTCTCAGGAAACCAGGCGTCAATGAGACAATCAGAGACCACGTGGTGCACTGATCTACAATAAGGAGCGCCGGAGGGCTCGTTGGGCGAAACGCCTTCACACCACACAGCGTGCTCCCTAAATTCAGCTTTGACCTTCAAGACCAGTTCACTTGGCACCCTGCTTTTGGACCTCTTCCTACTCAGGTGATACAGGATGAGCCGTGGACAGTTAGTATAGAGGCTCCATCAAAGGCTGAGGTCCGAAACTCGATCACAGCCCTCCATCGTTTTCGTGCCACTGGCCCTGATTTCCTCCTACTTGCACTATTTAAGGAAAGAGGTGAGATCCTCTGCAAGGCACTGACCTCCCTATTCGAACTTATCTGGAAGGAAAAGTGTCCCGGCTAACTGGAGTGAATCGATTATAGTGGCCATCTACAGGAAGGGCAGTCGCACAGACTGTGCTAGCCACAGGGGTATTAGGCTAACGCCAGTTGTGACAAAATTATTGGCCTCGATTCTCCTTCCTCGCCTCACTATGGAACGGGAATCTCGGAGTAGCGAAGTGCAGGCAGTTTTCCGCTCATGACGTGGTTGTATAGACCATATATTCACTCTGCGGCAGTTGCTAAAGCGGCGCCACGCATACTGCAAGCCGACAGTGGCTGTGCTCCTCAATTTCAAGAGTTCATTTGCTTCAGTCGATCGATACATTCTGTTCGAAATACTTGCGCGGAAAGGTGTTCCCACGAACTATGTGAACATCCTTCATGCTCTATACTCGAACACTACAGGCCGCGTCAGGGTCTACGGTGGCCTATTTGATAGCTTTCCGACCACAGGTGGCGTCCGTCTGGGTTGTCCGATTTCCCCGTTTTTGTTCAGTTTCATCGTGGACTCCATCATCGAGTGTCCCCTTACCGAATCTCACGATGTAGGCGTTGAGTTCCTACCTGGTGAACGATTAGTTGTTCTTGATTATGCGGACGATATCGTCTTGCTTTTTGACGATGTCAAGGCTCCCAATCAACTCTGAATAGCCTCTTTAGGGTGGTCCCATTATTTGGTATACGCTTCGCACCTTCCAATTGCAGTGTTTCTGCAGGACCACCAGCCACTTGATGACCCCTTGACCCTTGCTAACGTGGAACTCGAGGTGGTTGATCAACTCCCTACCTTGGCAGTTGCGTCAGCAACGATGGGCAGATAAAAACTGAAGTCAGTTCACGCATTGCAAAAGCTAGAACTGCCTTCTTGAACCTGCGATGTGTTTCGACAGAGGGGTTTCCCTCTATCTGAAAGACCGTGCATGCATGGCCACAGTGAGGGCCGTTCTGCTCTGTGGAAATGAAACTTGGCCCCTTTGGTCTGATGATCTGAGACGCCTTCAAGTCTTTGCTCATCGTTGTCTGCGGAGCATTGCTGGTGTCGGATGGCACCAGCATGTCCGAAACGATGATGTGCGTAGGCGAGCACTAGGTGGTAATAATCCTGCTAGCTCAGAACGACAAATAGCACTGAATGACGCGTTGCTTGGGCACTACTACGTATGCCTGATCACTGCTTACGTAGGACGGCCTTGTTTAGTCTGCCAGATGTAGGGTGGCACAAGGCTCGAGATGGACCGAAGTAGATTTGGCTGGTGTGCGTTCGTATTCGTCATTGCTTAGTTTTCCTTCTGTCTGCCGGTAATTATTGTGCCATACTCTTCTCTCCACTCATTTTATAATAAAATGATACTCACCGTGAAATAATAATAATAATATTATTATTATTGTAGTTCGGAATATTCCGGAATGCTGATAGCTCAGGTTTAGTTGTTGAACTGCTCCCCAAACCGAGGTGAGCAATTTGATGATGAACGTTCCGTCACTACTCGGGGCGATGTCACCAATCGGGGTGATGGGGCTAACAGTTCCGTTGCAGATACTGTAAGCTTACAAGTCCGGATTTGCGGGATGTTAGCTAGTTGGTTAGGGTCCAAATGTGCGCCACCTGGCTTTGTGACTGGGGCTGCGGTTGGGATCACAGAGACGTCAACTACCTACTAAGTAGGGGACTTATATTCTTTGACCACTTGTGTTTGCTTAGTGCGGTCCATATTTGTTGGGTGCACCGGCCATGTGGCCCACAGTGGAGCTTTTGCTGAACCTGAACCATCTGCGTTCGTTTCTCCATGCCTATTCACTGCTTATCTTCTGTTTACCTAACCGAATGGATATGAGGGCAGTGACTGAAAAACTCAAGCGGATTAGATCTAGGTCACTAGATCACTTGTTTCTTTAGCTAGAAACCCTTTCCGTTCTAGTAACCTTGTAATCACATTAACGCCGTTGCATGCAGTCTATCGTTCTTGTCCCCTGATGTCGCTTCTCTTCACTGTTGTTAAGTGTTATTGTAACTGATAATTTACTATTCAGCTCTAGTTTGATCAGCTGAACTACATTAAACACAAAACGTTGCAGCAGTTACTGCACATCTTTAAACGCAATAAATATCTAGAAGGACAGGTGTGGGCACAGTACGTTTCAAACTTTAGAAATTCTCAATCATTCACTCATCATTCATTTTACACGTTAGCTAGAGGTGGAAAACACCTCAGCCCTTGTGCAGCAATATATGAGGGGGGGGGGAAAGACACAACAGAGGCATACCAGGTGAACCATACATAGCGGCTAGACATCGTTCCGAAGAGCTAGCAACCAGCTATTGTGCCGTAATAATGTTATATTTTGTGTCAGAAATGAGATCGTTTTTGGATGGGGAGGGACAAGGGTGCTCACAGCACAAACTCCATTGAGGTCGGATCCTAGCCAAATCAACAAGTGTATCCAGCCAAATATGTTCATCGTTTTTCGTGCCTTAACAAGGAAGTTGACAGACTTCAACTGAGGCCCGTAGCCTAGAGGTGACGAGCTTGCCTCGTAATCTTGCGGCATGGGTTCAAATCCGCGTAGGGATGGGCGTCCTCTCGGTATACTCAACCCGCGTGCGACTGGTGGTGGTCGCACGACAGCGAAGCGCCGTTACAGCGTATAGCTGATCCATTATTTTTTTATTCATACTAAGGGTCTTCATTTCTCCTGACCAATTAAATGGGTGGCCTCTCCTCTTCTTCCATCTACACGCCGGCGCGCAAACAACACACGTCGCAGGAGTCGGTGTGCTGGCATGCGCAACACGCGTCCAAGCTATCGGAGCCTGATTCGTGCAATAACGGTTCTGACTGATTCCTTTCCTCTTCTTCTGACATAGACAAGGCGGCGAATACGCTCGTTGTTTATGCGGTGTTCCCACCAGATGTGAGCCAAACTGCGACGGCACCCGTGGTCGAAGTTAATCAGCCCATTTACGTCTACTGCTCTAATGGTCCAGATTTCACCACCGTACAGTACGGTCGAACGTTCGACTGCATTATAAACCCTACCCTTCAGACAGTGAGTGATGTCAAGCCCGTGCCATAGGTGGCAAAGGTTAGCGAAAGCTCCTCGAACTTTTGCTGTACGGTTCGTGACCTCGCCTTCGATTCCATAGTCGCTTATACAACTGCCTAGGCAGTTAAATTTCTGAACAACGTCAAGCTGATCCCCACCAATGGTCAGGGCAGGAGACGGTCCCCGCAATTTTTGAGGGTGCAAAACAGAACTCAAAGCCGTTGACAGCCGGTGACTATCCGTATATTGCTGCTTGGCACATTTCGGAGCTATCACGCATTAGAAAATACTCTGTTGTACACATGGGTAGTATTATCATTAGCACATGCCCTGCTACATCACAGGGCGGGTCGTGATAAAAACCAATTATGTTTCACTGTCGGCTCAAATGGATACTCAGCTGTCAGAGAGTGGGTTCACGCTCTTCCGTACAAGTCTTCTACGGAAGAGCGTGAACCCACTCTCTGACTGCTGAGTATCCATTTGTGCCGACAGTGATAACTATATGTGTTTTTGAGCAACGGAACCGCAACTGTGATGTAGCAGGGCATGTGCGTACTGATAACGACTCCATGTGTACTACAGAGTATTTTCTAATGGCGTATTAGCTCCGAAAGTGCCAAGCAGCAATATACGGAATAGTCTACCGGCTGTCAACGGCGTTGAGTTCTGTTTTTGCACCCTCAAAATTGCGGGGGACCGTTCTCCTGCCCTACTGAACTATAACATTTGGTTGGGGAGCTCAGCTTGACTTGTCAGAAAATTTAATCGGCCTAAGCAGTTGTATAAGCGACTATGGTATCGAAGGCGAGGTTCAACAGAACCGTACAAGCAAAGTGCGAGGAGCTGTTCGCTAACCTTTGCGCACCTATGCACAAGGCTTGACATGCACTCACTGTCTTGGAAGGGAGGGTTATAATGCAGGTCGTACGTTCGACCGTACTGTACGGTGGTGAAATCTGACCATTAGAGCATAACGTAAATGGGCTGATTAACTTCGACCACGTGCCGTCGCAGTTTGGCTCACATCTGGTTGGAACACCGCATGAACAACGGCGTATTCGCCGCCTTGTCTATGTCAGAAGGAGGAAGTATCATCAAACCGGTATTGCACGAATCAGCTCCGATAGCTTGGACGCGTGTGCGCATGCAACACACGAACTCCTCGAAGTTGTGTGTTACGCACCCGCGTGTAGATGAAGAAGAGGAGACCACCCATTTAATTGTCAGAGAAATGAAGACCCTTAGTAATGAATAAAAAAATAATGGATCAGCTATACGCTGTAACGGTGCTTCGCTGTCGTGCGCACCACCACCAGTCGCACCGGTTGAGTATACCGAGAGGACGCCCATCCCTACGCGATTCGAACCATGCCGCAAGATTACGAGCAAGCTCGTCACCTCTAGGCTACGGCCTCATGAAGGCTGTCAGCTTCCTTGTTAAGCCCCGAAAAAGGATGAACATATTTGGCTGGATACACTTGTTGATTTGGATAGATCCGACCTCAATGAGTTTGTGTTGTGAGCACCGTTGGTCCCTCCCCTCCAAAACGATCTCATTTCTGAACAAAATATACAATTATTGCGGCACAATGGCTGCCGCTAGCTCTTCGAACGATGTCTACCGCTACGTAGGTTCACCTGGTATCCTTTGTTGTGTCTTCCCACCCCCCTCATATATATGTGCACAAGCTGAGTGTTCCACTCTTAGCTAACGTGTAACATGAATGATGAATTGAATGATTGAGAATTTTTTAAAGTTTGAAACTACTGTGCCCACACTATCTCTAGATATTTATCTGTAAAGATGTGCAGTAACTCTGCAACCATTTTGTGTTTAATGTAGTTCAGCTGATCAAACTAAGCTGAATAGTAAATTATCATTACAATAACACTTAACAACAGTAAAGAGAGCGACATCAGGACAAATGTAGAGACGCATGCAACGGCGTACATGTGATTACAGGTTTTAGAACGGAAAGGGTTCTAGCTAAAGAACCAGTGATCTAGTGACCTAGATCTTATCGCTGAGTGTTGCAGTCACTGCTCTCATATCCATTCTTAGGTAAACAGAAGATAACATGAATAGGCATGGAGAAACACGCAGATGGTTCAGGTTCAGCAAAAGCTCCATGTAGGCCACATGGCCGTGCACCCAACATTATGACGCACTAACAACATCAAGTGTCAAAGAATATGAAGTCTCCTATCTTAGTAGGTAGTTGACGTTCTTGATCCCAACCGCAGCCCAGTCACAACGCCGTGGCCCAAATATTGGACCTAACCAACTAACTAACATCCCGCAAATCCGGACTTGTAACGTACAGTATCTGCCACGGACGTATGCCCCATCACCCCATTGGTGACATCGCCCCGATAGTGACGGAACGTTCATCATCAAATTGCTCACCGCGGTTTGGGAGCAGTTCAACAACTAAACCTAGCTATCAGCATTCGGAATATGTCCGAACTACAATAATAATAATATTATTATTATTATTTCACGTGAGTACATTTTATTATAAAATGAGGGAGAAAGAGTATGCACATTAATTACCGGCAGACAGAGAAAACTAAGCAATGACGCATACGAACGCACACCAGCCAAATCTACTTCGGTCCATCTCGAGCCTTGTCCACTCCACATCTGGCAGACTAAACAAGGCCGTTCCTAGGTAACGAGTGATCAGCATACGTAGTAAGTGCCCAAGTCAACGCGTCATGCAGGCTATATTGTCATTCTGACGACTGCAGGATTATTTACCACCCTAGTGCTCGCCTACG
>OX104070.1:11363907-11383296 GCA_944474145.2 Dicrocoelium dendriticum
GCCAGATGTAGGATGACGCAAGGCTCGAGGTGGACCGAAGTTGATTTGGCAGAGGGAAATCAAGTCACTGTGGACCAAACTGGGTGCCGTTGGTCCGTCTCGCCTTCCGCGCTGGAGTCCACGTGACTCGCCATGTGTTTGTTTCGAGATTTTACAGGACATGGCTCGCAGTCAACATCAGTAGCGCGTCTGCTACCGTCGCCTGGTGTGACTGCATATTTGAAGTATGTTTGGTGCTGAGTTATCTGCGGAGTAATGGCTGATTATGCCGCGGAGCAGTGAAGGCCACAAGTAAGCCGTCTCGCCCATGCCTTATCTTTGTGCGATAGCCATCTGTCTGTGATGGTATGTAATTAACACAAGGTGTAAGCGCCTTGACCCTGATTGTTTACCAAGGGCATTAAGATTTTCAGGTAAGTCCCCCTTCTCTCCTTCTTAGTGTTGTTTATTCCATAGATCTTTTTGGTTGTATGGCATCGAAGCATCGGTTCATATGGTTAATGTCCTGCTGCTGTTGATGATTATGACGCAACGACTGTGGGTTCGTCCTCAATGTTCTTTCTTTTTCCTCTGTTCGGAATATTGTTAGTTGGAGATTTATTTACCCCCATCATTTATACATCTAAAAAGAAAGGTGATTTTCCGCAGCCTTGCTTCCGTGGCTGGTGTGCGTTCGTATTCGTCATTGCTTAGTTTTCTTTCTGTCTACCGGTAATTATTGTGCCATACTCTTCTCTCCATTCGTTTGTATAATAAAACGATACTCGCTGTGAAATAATGATAATACTATTATTATTCTTGCAGTTCGGAATATTCCGGGATGCTGATAGCTCAGGTTTAGTTGTTGAGCTGCTCCCCAAACCGAGCTGAGCAATTTGATGATCGACGTTCCGTCACTACTCGAGGCGATGTCACCAATCGGGGTAATGGGGCTAACAGTTCCGTTGCAGATACTGTAAGCTTACAAGTCCGGATTCGCAGGATGTTAGCTAGTTGGTTAAGGTCCAAGTGTGTGCCACCTGGCTTTGTGACTGGGGTTGCGGTTGGGATCACAGAGACGTAAACTACCTACTAAGCAGGAGACTGATATTCTTTGACCACTTGTGTTTGCTTAGTGCGGTCCACATTTGTTGGGTGCACCGGCCATCTGGCCCACAGTGGATCTTTTGCTGAACCTGAACCATCTGCGTTCGTTATTCCATGCCTATTCACTGCTTATCGTCTGTTTACCTAAACGAATGGATATGAGGACAGTGACTGAAAAACTCAAACGGATTAGATCTAGGTCACTAGATCACTTGTTTCTTTAGCTAGAAACCCTTTCCGTTCTAGTAACCTTGTAATCACATTAACGCCGTTGCATGCAGTCTATCGTTCTTGTCCCCTGATGTCGCTTCTCTTCACTGTTGTTAAGTGTTATTGTAACTGATACTTTAGTATTCAGCTCTAGTTTGATCAGCTGAACTACATTAAACACAAAACGTTGCAGCAGTTTCTGCACATCTTTAAGCTCAATAAATATCTAGAAAGACAGGTGTGGGCACAGTACGTTTCAAACTTTAAAAATTCTCAGTCATTCATTTTACACGTTAGCTAGAGGTGGGAAACACCTCAGTTTTTGTGCAGCAATATATGAGGGGGGGGGGAAGACACAACAGAGGCATACCAGCTGAACCACCCTTAGCGGCTAGACATCGTTCCGAGGAGCTAGCAGCCAGCTATTGTGCCGCAATAATGTTATATTTTGTGTCAGAAATGAGATCGTTTTTTGTGGAGAAGGGACAAGGATGCTCACAACACAAACTCCATTGAGGTCGGATCCTAGCCAAATCAACAAGTATATCCAGCCAAATATGTTCATCGTCTTTCGGGCCTTAACAAGGAAGCTGACAGGCTTCAACTGAGGCCCGTAGCCTAGAGGTGACGAGCTTGTCTCGTAATCTTGCGGTGTGGGTTCGACTCCGCGTAGGGATGGGCGTCCTCGCGGTATACTCAGCCCGCGTGCGACTGGTGGTGGTCGCACGACACCGAAGCGCCGTTACGGCGTATAGCTGATCCATTATTTTTTAATTCATACTAAGGGCCTTCATTTCTCCTGTCCAATTAAATGGGTGGCCTCTCTTATTCCATCTACACGCCGGCGCGCAAACAACACACGTCGCAGGAGTCGGTATGCTGGCATGCGCAACACGCGTCCAACCTATCGGAGCCTGATTCGTGCAATAACGATTCTGAGTGGTTCATTTCCTCTTCTTGTGCCATACACAAGGCGTCGAATACGCTCGTTGCTCATGCAGTGTTCCCACCAGATATGAGCCAAACTGCGACTGCACCCGTGGTCGAACTTAATCAGCCCATTTACGTCTACCACTCTAATGGTCCAGGTTTCACCACCGTACAGTAGGGTCGGACGTACGGCTGCATTATAAACCCTACCCTTCAGACAGTGAGTGATGTCAAGCCCGTGCCATAGGTGGCAAAGGTTAGCGAAAGCGCCTCGAACTTTTGCTGTACGGTTCGTGACCTCGCCTTCGATTCCATAGTCGTTTATACAACTGCCTAGGCAGTTAAATTTCTGAACAACGTCAAGCTGATCCCCACCAGGGGTCAGCGCAGGAGACGGTCCCTGCAATTTTCGAGGGTGCAAAGCAAAACTCAAAGCGGTTGACAGCCGGTGACCATCCGTATATTGCTGCTTGGCACATTTCGGAGCTATCACGCATTAGAAAAAACTCTGTTGTACACATGGGTAGTATTATCATAAGCACATGCCCTGCTGCATCACAGGGCGGGTCGTGATAACCAATTCTGTTTCACTGTCGGCTCAAATGGATTTGTGCACTTCTGGTTTCGCCTTACTCTAGTCCAGCTGATTTCGGATCTATCAGTTTTTCGGTCACGGATGTAGATCCATTTAGTCGACCGCCTGAAGTATGCGTTTATTTTGTTTGTCTGTATTTGGACCCCGAGTCACTTGTGTAGACCATGGATCTATTGAATTCAACGGCCCAATGTGTGCACTGACCAGCCAAATGCATCAGTAATGTCGGTCACTTTGACCAACCGGGCGCCATCTCGATCTATCCATGGTATCTCTAGGATTGATTGGGACTGTTTCCAGCTCATTTGGCGTGTTATGAGAGCCTTTGTTTTCATCCACCAGATGATCAGAGCCAGTGGTCTAGTGTTACCGAAGGGGAAGTAAGTTACTGGTCGATTAAATGTGAGATGAAGGTATACTTTTGCAGTACTTGCATGCGGCTATGTATCTGCGAAAGT
The DNA here is from genome assembly GCA_944474145.2 of Dicrocoelium dendriticum. Classification (NCBI taxonomy): domain Eukaryota; kingdom Metazoa; phylum Platyhelminthes; class Trematoda; order Plagiorchiida; family Dicrocoeliidae; genus Dicrocoelium; species Dicrocoelium dendriticum. Next base: position 11,367,187 of record OX104070.1, read on the forward strand.
GATTGAAATGAACCTATTCCTTAGCGCATAGCAAGTGGCTCTCTTTTTAGGTTTACGGAACAACCTCGATTCATATTGGGATTCAGAACAAGGATTTATAGTTGTTTTGTTTCTACGAAACCAAGCGGATCCAGTGTGAGAAGTTTGCAACAACCTCGGTAGTTCGGCTCCTGAGCCCACGAGGCGCTTAATGAACGAACACTGCACTTTCTCCATGGCTATCCCGTCACTTTATTTCAAATTGGTGAACACTAGTGAGAAGTATTCTAGAAGCGGCAGGGCGTAGGTTTTATGAAATGAATCTAGGTCCCATTGACTTCATAGATCTGCGAATATAACCCATGAGGGTTCTAGTTTTTCTTGAGGTATTGTTCGCGTGTTCCGCAAAGTTGCGGAAGCTCGAGTAGTGTGCTCCTATACCACGGACTATTTGGCAGTTTCGTGAGTAGTGCACCAAGTAGTCTCCGTGCATTAGGGACCACAGTAGAGCGATATGAAATGGTATTGCATTTAGCAGGTGTGAATTGCATTTTCCGCGTTTCATACCATCGTTCAAGACCCAAACTTTTTGGCGTTATTGACGCCTAGTTTAGGTCGGTCATATCGAAGGAGAAGGCAACTTTAATGTTGTCGTTGAATAACAAAGGTTTCCAATGTGTGAAGAAGTAGCACTCGTCATCAATGTAGAGTAGAAAAGGCAATGGGCCTGGGACCACTAGTCTCTGATCTGATTCCTTGTTATTCGACCAAACCGAACGCGTGCGGTTGGTAATATATTCAAAACACATCAGCAGTTGAGCTGAGATACTAAAGGATGTGTGCTCAATAAGCAAACCTGGGTGCGGGATTCGATCGAACGCTTTGTTCATATTTGCACAAACGATAATCAAAGCACATCTCGGGTCTTTCTTTAGGATCGTTGAATATAGGAACTCAAATTGTCTTGTATGACAAGATTTAGCCCTAAGGAGCCGGTGTTGTGAGTTGTGGATGATGTTACGAGCAACAAAGAGTCAAACCGTTTTCCTTGGCATTCTTCTCCACCACTCTTGAAGCAACTGGTGTGTGGCTAATGGGGGCGATAATTGTCGATTGCCACGCTTGTCTTTTGGCAAGACTACCACATGTTTCATAATGGTAATAATGTCTATACTTAGAAGGTCGGCTGGTATCTCAGAACCACCCAATATAAGCAACGCGAACGGGAGGTTATCAAGGCAAAGGTAGTGGGACGTTTTGGGCGACCGCATTGCCCGAGTGATGGTGTGTTAGCCAATGTCTGTGGTATGTGAGTTGTCTTCTGTGATTCTAGACAGTGTACTTTCGACTGACCTCACTCCTAATGGTTCGTTGCTGAGACTTGGCTTGACCATGGCCGCATTCACACGTGTGTGCACACTTTCCTATTCTGGTTCAGCGGGGAATTTGTTCCCCAGATCATTCACAGTGTTCACTAGTCGCTAAATCTGCTTTAGTATGTTTTAAGAGTTAAAAACCACCTTTAGGAATCGATACTACTTTTCACTGATGTTAATAATAATATGTCAGCTGTACACCGTAACGGCACTTCGCTGCCACCACCAGTCCCACGCGGGTTGAGTATATCGCGATGCCGCCCACCCCTTCGCGGATTCGAACCCGCACCGCAAAATTACGAGACAAGTTCGTTACCTCTAGGCTACGGGCCGACGATACTGTTTTTACGCCATAGCCTAACTGTCTTTCTTTTATGCGTCATGCTTAAGGGATTTCAGCACTGGTCATTTGACTTTACGTTATCTGGTACCGACCACCTAGTCCTGTTTTGACATTCCTCGTTTGCAGAGTTGTGCTGGCGTCGTTTAACACCAAGGTATCTGCGACGATAGTGTGCGCAAACGAAGGTCGACTGAGTTTGCGCGCTCGGTATGTATAGGCGTCAGCGATACGTTGGAATTTTGTTGCTGCTACGCAACTGCAAACGTTTGCATTGCTGCCAGGGACACAACCAGAGCACTCACGTCTAGGAATGGGAGGAGGAACTCAAATCAGAGACGCGGAGGTCTTGCATCAGATGCTTGTTCCTGCCACCTCAACACTGGTCCCAAACTATCGAGAAAGTTGAATAAATTGCGGATCACTCTTCGGATTCCGCTACACTGTTTCACGTATTTTACGACAGCTGCGTTTATGCACCAAGGATATCTTGATCGATCCATCACCCGTTATGTTTTAATCAGGTGTTTCAGGTTTGCTTCTAACCATTTTCCACCACTTTTTCCTTCTCGTTCTATATGCTGCGTTATCAGGCAAACTTGCCTACGTCTGGCCGTCGGTGGGAATCGGTCTGGAGTTGTTAGTCCTCGCTATCACCATTGCCGCTTATGAACGTGCTCAAAGCAAGCGACGCAAAGCCGAAGAACGACGGTCCTCAACTTTTGGTAAGTGTACTTTGATCACTCTCTCTTTCTCTCCTATCTTCGCAGTCATGTAAATCGCCGTCCACCAATTATTTACCTTTTATTTTTACCTCTACATTCCTGCTTGTGTGCTCATCCTTTTGGTGGTGATCAGCTAGAAGTCGCCGAGAAATTCAAGTATGTAGGCATTTGTATCCCCGCAATTGGAATGGAAGATTAGATCACTAACCGTATAGCAAAAGCTCGAGGCGCTTTTGCCAATCTCCGTCACTTATGGCACCGGTGCCACATCACTCTCGCTTCGAACGGCAGTTTACGATGCAACCGAGTAGATCATGACGAGTTACTGGTATCGTTCGACGTGACCGCACTCTTTACGTCTGTCAATCTACAGACCGCAAAGCAAGAATGCAGCCGTCTGTTTAACCCTCCTGTATGGTTGCGAAACTTGGCCCCACAAGTCGACAAACATATAGAGGCTCGTTATCTTCGACCATCGCTACCTTCCCAACTTAGCTCACGTTTGGTGGGAACACTGCGTGAGCAATGCGCGTGTTTGGCGTCGTGTATTCGGTGCAGGAAGAGCGAGTGAACTGCCCAACACCGCTATATCACGCACCAGGCTCCGATGGCTAGGCCACCTGTTGCGCATGCCAACACACCCAATCCCACGTCGTGCATTATTTGCGCGCCGGGAGTGTGAGTGGAAGAAGCGGAGGAGCGGTGACTTGGTCAAGAGCAATGAAGGCCTTTACTTCAAAGTTGACCTCGGCTGGAGCTACTCGGCTCCCTGGTTGGGGACCGAAGGACGGTGAACACGTTTGGCTGGATACACTTGCTGACATGGCCAGGAGCTGACCTCAGTGGCGTTCGTGTTGTTTCTTTATCCCTCTTCATCCCGCTTCTCTCCCCCTTTCAAGCACCATCTCTCCCTTGAAGCATAATGTTAGACCTTTAAATTTTCTTGCTATTCCGAATTAAACACCCATATTTCTCCGCAGGACCTTTAGTTTAGGTGAAGAAAAATCAGAAATCCGGCGATCTTGATCGAGAAAAACGTGTTAATCAAAACGCCGCCAAAAACGCTATATAACTGCCCCAGACCTTCACCAGATTTATAGATCCCTTAACGGCCTTCGGATTCTAGAAAACGAAAGTCAACTGGCAAACTTAGTAGGGTAATGGCCAAACCTCCTTATGTTGGCGATCAAGTGAAAGAATGGAAGGTTCCGGAATCTTCAAAATCAATGCACAATCGATCAATTGCTAAAATAATGGGTTTTTCTTGATCTTTTTAGCTTATCCCTGATACCTCCCATCCTGAGACGGCTGCCGTGGTGTATGATGATAACGTGGGAATGGCTTGAAACCTAGACGGTGTTCTGTGCCTATCGGTCCATCACCTTTGCTGAAGTGTCCTGGACTCGGGTTCCGGGCACTGCGGTCTGGTATCATTTTTCAGCCGACAGGGTTCTTCCACAGGCTCTTTAGGCATGTTGAAGCTGTCCACCAACAGGTCAAATGGGAGCTCGGCAGATTCTGTTGCTTGTGGCTAACACATTGTTAGTCGCCGTCTGTTTGTGTGGTGTACCCATACCTGCGTTCCAACCAACACCTCGTAAATGATGTTCCCGCGCTTGCCCTTGATCTTGCCTGGCGTCCATTTTACGTGTCCTTTCCGGCAATCACGTAATAGCACTGGCTGACCCGGTTTAAACGATCGTCGCTTGGCACCATACCGCCGCTTGAAATCACCTTCCATCTCGAGGTTCTTTCCACAAGCTGTGGGCTCTGAGGATGGCCGAAGTGCATCAAAGGGCATGCGGAACTTTCTCTTCATCATTGCCTGTGCTGGTGATACTCCATCCGGCGTTTGTGAATGTTTGGTAGCTCGATACAGATGGGGGAACCAGTCAATCACCTCCTCTATGTCTCCCTCCCTCCTTGATTTGAGGAGAGCGCGTTTGAATGTATCCAGAAATCTCTCCGCTTGAATTTGACTTTGACCGAGAAAAACATGTTAACCAAAACGCTGCTAAAGACGCTGTGCAACTGCCCCGGACCTTCGCCAAATTTATAGCCCGCTTAATGGCCTTCGGTTTCTGAAAAACGAAGATCAATGTCAAACCTCCGTATGTTGGCGGTCACGTAAAGGAATGGAACAAATCAGAATCTTCCAAATCAATGCACAATCGAAGTTAACTGATTACTTGTTACACTAATGCGTTTTCCTTGGTGTTTTTACCTTATCCTGGGTACGTAATATGTTACTAAGCAGTTTGTTGCCTGTTATTTTTTATTCTGTGGTGTTTAATGTTTTCAAAATCTTAACTTTTTGCATGTGTTTCTCATCTTCGGCTAATGTAAATAAATGTAAATAAATAAATAAATTTTTATTCCCGTGCAATGCGAGACACGCCTATGTGGATGATGCTCGTCTCCTCTCTACTATCTTCAAACTAGAAAGCGGTTCATCTACCTCTGGATTGGGTTCGTAGAAACACTGTCTTGTGTCGTTTCTCCGGTGGTAGGGCGCTTAATCGATTTGGCCTATAATCCACAAATCACCATGTCTAAACTTCCTAGTTGCAGGCACCCTCATCATGTCCCTGCTTGCTTTTAACCCCTTAGGCTTGCGTTTCAATTAAGCGTCAGTTCGTAGTCCCAGTATACTTGCCGTCTCTCTTATCCTACGTCTTCAATCTTTTTGAGGATTGTTTTTCGATAACCGGGCACACTTATCTGCGAGTCTTCACTCTCATTGTAGCAGTAGGTATTGTATCGATTATTCTTCAACCGTGTTTCATCACTATTCAGCGAAAGGACGTCATCGTCTACTGCTCACAGGATAAAGAATAATTCTCTGAGGAGATAGCATTTGACTAACGAGAAGCAAGTTATCTTCATCTAGCAAGTGGCGTACATTCGCGAATCGTTTGCCACGTAATGCTAAGTCGTGATCCTCTGGCTTTACTGCCTTAATTCGTCAAGCATTTTACATCTACTGTTATCCTCTTGGTGTGGTGGGCAGCACACAAACGTTGCACTCTTGCTCCAATTATAGTTGGTGACAGTGATCCCTACCGGAAGTTTGAATCGTCTGGTGAAGTCATTAGCCCCAACCAGGGACGTAGCATTGGGGGACGGTCCGCTCCGGGCGGCATGTGACGGGGCGGCATTTTTAGTACCGTCCATTCTTCGATGCTAAGTATAAAGGACAATGTCCGGATAACCTGAGGGTTAAAGATTTTAATGTTACTCTGTAAGTCCAACAACACATTTGCGCCATGTGTCACATTTGTGCACATATCCTTTCCAGCAATTCCCTTACCGTATATTACCGAATATAACCCTGTCAATAGGTAAACCGACAGTATAACTTTGCCACGTCGAATTTGTCCACAGTCGTAAGTCCCTGTATTAGCCGACCCCAAAAAATCAGCAAAGTGAAATGAAATTGTTTCTTCACGATTTTGACGTCATCACTACCTGCTCTCACTTGAGTGAGTACAAGTGAAACTTGCTCCACTATTGGTCGGTTGTTTTGACCATAATGTTTTACTCGCGGTTAGTGGGGCGTAGGGTCGTCAGAACAAGCTTTCACCGCACCGGACGGTGAATTGACCAGACGTTAAGTCACATGAAACAGGCCTGACAGCCGTCTCGCACCGTGGAGGGCCTCATGCAAATAAACCACAGTTGAGCAGTTGGTGAGAGCGCAATTCACAGTTCGGCGTGTGGGACGACATCGTACTTTTAAGGCACCGGTCGCCTGACACAACATAAGGTTTGAGGGCTTTTGGATCGCTACTGTCATCCGTAGCGAACGTCAAATGTGCAATATACCGAGCATTTTCGATACAAAAGTAACCTTTCCAGTTATAGGCACTTCAAATTCCCCTCTGGAATCCCGTTCGTCACTAGCGGGGTGATAAGGGTGGACAGTAAATTCTGGGGGGATTTTGCACGTGACTTTTTTCAAATTCCGTATAACCTTTTTATAAGCTGGCCCCTCCACTACAGAAACGAAAAATTGTCCAGAAATTATCGGCTTATATTCGGTAACCTATGGTACTTGTCCCATTGTGGTCACTTTCACCACATTTAACTCAGTGTTCCAATCATCCATTATTGAATACTGTATTATAGAGCAAGTAGAAATGGATTCTGTACAACTCTTTCGAAATATGGCGAAAAACGTTATAAAAGTTGTCAATCGTGAATATCATTGTCGTTCTCATGTAATATTTAAAATATTCGACTTACGATATTTCAGAATTCACAAATGTGACATGTCATCGTAAGTGTGCAGTCGTTCTCTGAATCGAATAGAGGCAAACTACAAATCTAACAACGTTTTGAACTGTTGCACAGATATTGTCTCAATCACATGTTCGGGCAAACTGTTCCAAATGTTTACCACTCTCCGTTCGAAGCACAGTGGGTGGGGAACACATTTCACATCCGGCATGACAAGTTTGTATCTGTGTCCGCGTGTGCTGCATGGCCCTCGTAAGTGCAGCATTGGCCTTAGCATGGGGAACTCACCGAGATGTAGAATTCGGTAGGTCATAATGAGATCGACTCGCACCCGACGGTAGGACAAGGTGTAGAATCCTAGTTTCTCGCACCGGTCTTCATACCCAAAGCCACGTAAACTCGGGATGAGCCTGGTAGCAACGTGTTGGACCCGTCCGATCTTTTGTGCCTCGCCTCGGGTAATCGGAAAGTAGGCGGGCGAACCGTACTCTAGCATTGGTCTAATGATAGAAGAGAACAGGCGAGTGGCAACCTCTTCAGACCATGTGCCGAAGCTACGTTTGAGCGCCCAAAGCATGCGCAGTCCGTTCCGATATAGCCTGTTCGTGTTGTCCACGGACTTCAAATCGTCTCGCGAGAGTACACCTAGGTCCTTCACGGAGAGTGTGGGATATAGCGTTTGGCCGTCAAGGGTGTAGGTTCGGCCGTTAGCACCCTTCCCCAGGCTCATAAATACATACTTGGCTGGGTTGACCGGGAGAAGAACTTCTGCAGACCATGTGGATAAGCGGTTGAGATCTTGCTGAAGTAGGCCACAGTCATCGGGAGCGTCGATTTCTCTCCAAATCTTCATGTCGTCCGCAAACAAGGCACACGGCGACTGGAGAAGCTGCGGTAGATCGTTGATATGGATCAGGAACAGAGTGGGCCCCAGCACAGTGCCTTGAGGCACGCCACTTGTAGAGGGGTACCAGTCAGTTAGATGGTCGTCGACCTATACCCTCCACTTTCGTTCAAAAAGGAAGTCGCGGATCCACCGGTGCAGTGAGCCACCGACACCACACATGCTGAGTTTGTGAAGGAGAACCTCATGACTGACCTTGTCGAACGCTTTACTGAAATCGATGGATATCACGTCGACGGACTTCCCCTTGTTTATTGCCTTCAACCACTCATGCCTCGTCACAAGCAGGTTCGTAATGCATGAGCGACCTTGCATAAAACCGTGCTGTGCGGGCGTCAGGACCTCGTTTGACTGTAGCAACTGCAGCAATCTCTTCTTCACGATTTTCTCAGCAACCTTTGCCAATATAGGTGTAAGACAAATTGGCCTGTAATTGTCTACTTTGCTAGGATCGCCGCCTTTCGGAATAGGCTTCACCACCGCACATTTCCAGTCAACCGGCAACGAACCTTCGGGCAGCGACCTGTTGAAAAGGTCAGTCACGACAGGAGAGAGGATGGTTGAAAGTGACTTGAGAACCAGTGGGTGAAACCCATCAGGTCCGGCAGGTTTGGTGCCGTCAAGGTTGGCGAGTAGTTGAGCTACCTCTTCAACACGGCAATGCAGACTATCGAGTTCGGTAAAAGCGGTACACGTCGAACTCGGAAGATACACCTGGTTATTCGCAAATACAGAAGCGAAGTGCGCCGCCAACGCGGACGCACGCTCAGTGCTGGAGGTTAGGGGCTGTCCATGCGGGCCATCCAGCACTGGCACATCACCTGCCGGCTTCAGGCGTCGCTTCACGTATGCAAAGATTCTCTTTGGGGCGGTCTTCGCGGCTAATGCGAGCTGCACTTCAAAGTGTCGGCGTTTATTCTTTTTCGCACTGTTGCAGAGGTTCCGCTGACATTTATACCCTTCGTAATCATTGGCAGAGCCAGAGAGGAGGAATTTGTCCCACAGTCTGCGCCGCCTCCGAGCCAGGTTTCCATACTCCTTGTCAAACCAATGAGGCTTAATCGGTCCAACCTTTCGACATTTCAATGGCACAAATTGGGAACACAATGATGTCAATCTCTCTTTTATAAATATCCAACAATCTTCCACAGATGCAGCTTGTGTCAGAGACCAATCCAGTTGGCTCGCGGCTCGAGCTAGACCATCGAAGTCCCTTTTTCCAGTAGTTGGGAGCTGGTTGCAGCGGATGTGAATACGGCAAAGATAATTCCATATCAGCTATCAGTACTGAGCGGTCGCTCGTAGCCACGGGCTCCAGGATCCTAACGTCACTCACTCGTTGTTCGTAGCTCGTCAACATCAGGTCGAGACAGGACGAGGTGGAACGTGTTGATATGCGTGTTGGCTGGCATATGTGTTGCGATGCACCAGTTTCAAGTACCAAATCCACGAACTTTGCTTCAATCTCACTATGTCCAGGCATCAAATGCACATCAGGCCATCGTATTCGAGGACAGTTAAAATCACCCATAAGCAGAAAGTGTGGACGACTCATGTTGGTCCGAAGAATGGGCAGCTAATCCGAACAACGACTCAGGGGACTGCGATAAACTGCGCCCACAAGCACTTCTCCGCGCCTGAGGCGGATGGAGCACCACAGTAGCTCACACAGGCCATCGTCACTTCGGTAGGTGCTCACAAGTCTCCCACGCAGGGAAGACCGGATGTAAAGTAAGACACCACCGTGGGCATTCTTTAGTCTATCGCATCGGAAACACAAGTAACCGTTGAGTTCAAGTTCTTCGGTGTATAACTCTGCATGCAGCCATGTCTCTGCGAGTCCCACTACGTCTGGCCGCTCAGACGCAACGAAACAACAAAGCTCACCGCGCTTATTCATAATACTGCAAACGTTTGTGAAGGCTACTCGCAGGCCGCAGCAGGAGCCACCGGGCGTGCTTGAAGTGTGAGCAGCCTGTTTATCCTGATTCGCGGATTGTTGGAAACCACCCAAAATTTACGATACGAAGATTTGTTTCCCCCACACCAGCGCGTCTTTTCAACTCAATGATGACAGACTTGAGCCGCTCCCTGTCTACTGGGTTCAGGTCGGGACGAACATGGATCTTCAAACCTTTCAGTCTAGTTAGGCGAGATATGATCAGTCTTGGACTGGCTTCGTCCACAAAGGTGATTCTCATAGGCCGATTTTGTTGATCACCTTGTTTTCCTAGACGGGTAATCTGTCTCACTTTTACCGAGTCCTCACCAGCGTCGAGGAGTCTATCAATTAGACCCTGTAAAAACTCGACATCGTGATCGTAGCGTACTTGGGGTGATGGATCACTGGACTCCGGTGCTTGAAAGATCACGAGATTATAACGCCTCTGGTAGGACGAGGTTGGCCTTGCAGGGCGAAGTATACTACCAGCCTCAAGTGGTTTGGCTAACTGTTGACTTACAGAACGTAAACGCCCAACGTTCCTTCGTAATTTCGTCCTGTGTTCTTTCCACTGGTCTTCAGCACTCAGGCTTTCACCTGCTGAAACATCAGTGTCCGGTGGACACAACAAAGGTAAACAATTTAGCCCAGGTGCAACTGGGCTTCTCACAACGGTTGGACTTCGTGTCGGTGAGTTTGCACGGGTAGAGGAGGACGACTGAGCCGAAACCTGAAGGCACTTCGCGCTAGGTTGTTGGGCCAAACACAGGGAGCTGTTCGCAACGAAACGCTGAGGCCTACACGTCGGCTTTACTCTTTCTGGCTGTATCTTATTTCGGCAATTTTCACATATAGTTTGGATGAAATCGTGTTGGATCTCGCGAAGACGATGAAAAAGCTCAACTGATAATCCAACACATGAAATGTGGTATTTAACTTGGCACAAAACACACGTGAGGGCATTTGCACGGCATCCGACTAGTTTGGAGCAGGTACCACAGGATGACTGCTTCGGCATTGTGAATAATCCGAAAACAAGATGGCGGCCAATTGACGAAGAAAATGGCGATAGCATGATCGCCGAAACCAAGCGATGAAAAGACAAGTATTTCTGGTCGGAAATTTCAGAATCGGAAATGAAACTGAATTGTAGCTCAATTTCCACGAAATACTTCCAATGAACGCAGAAAGTTAACACAAAGTGATCTTGTCAACACAGCCAAAAATAACTACTGTGCAATTCACCATGAGCCGATTGTGTGACCTTCACGCGCCTATTCTGCTCTCAGTCTGGACGAAATATTTACCACCCCGGGCGGCAAAGTTGTTGCTACGCCGCTGACCCCAACGCAGCAGCGATTAGCGAGCCCGCATTATTGCAGCACCGACCCACTGGTCATGTAGCTGCCAAATCATTTTAACAAACCCTAGCTACTTCTCTGATTTCGTACACATACATTCGAACCTTCACCTTGGTTCCAACTCATGTGCTTTGCTCCTTTTATCACCCATTTTCAATTCATGCTTCCGATCGCCTGATTTTGACTACCGGTACTATGAGTGACTAGCGCTTGTGCACACGATCAGTCGAAATGAATGCATCCAATACTCATTTGTTTTCACCAACTGCCAGTTTCGGCTGATGATGTGCATTCTGCTCCCACCTACCCATGACTTTAAATCGCCTACTTTGTGCTCTACCTTGGACGTACACGCACCGCGTACAGCTCTTACAACCTATTTGCTCATCTGACCCTTCCGAACATTGGTTCTAATCGATTTCCAGGCTCCAGTTATGTTTCACAGTTCCCGATGAGAGTAATTCGGAAGTTAAGTAGTGTAGATACGTTATTACCGCCATCTACCTCTGTTTCATCTTCCCTTCTTTTTCTGTGTCGCCTTAATAAACGTTATCCGCTCAGTCTGACTCTCGAACCAATACATTTGTTTCTTCATCACCGTCTATCCATCCCCCACACCCACTATCAGATCGATATTCGCCCCCTATAGAGAGGCCATGTCACATTTAAAGCAACCGTAGTCACCCGCTGCACTAACCACACGAACTCAGGCTATTAGAACTCATTCCACTGAGGCATGAATATTTGCCGCATACCTGATGACCGGTGATGGAATGAAGCGCGGATAGCGTAATTCGCAAGGCACTAGCCACTCCGCATCAGAGGTTGAGAAATGTGTATCCACCCACATTCTTGCCCCACAAATGCGATGCTTCACCGCGCTTCTGGTTCACATGTCACTCGTATTAAGTTTAATTTGCCTACACTTCGAATGACCGCCAGCTTACTTACGCTGTCTACTTAATGAACTGTGGCTGCTACCACGCCCTATCCAACATAATCAATAATCAGGCTCACTGAACAAGAGGCAAGAAATCGGCCCATGCATGGGGTTGATTGGAGGTCAGAAGCTGAAGCCTCGTACACTGAATATTGCTAGTACCGAGTCAATTTGAGAAAGCCATTGGGGAGCTCTACACAACCGGATTACACTACTGATATTTTGAAGCGTATTTTGACAATGTCGTTGCTACCGATTAACCTCTTGTGTGTGAGGCAACTGGTTCTGGAAGCTAATTCGAGAAGAATTCGCACTGCTAACCAATCCCACCAGGATGTAACTTCCGTCCCTTGCCTCTACGTCTGCTTGGTGAGAATAGCTTATTTGAACTTCTTCAAATCGACTGAGTGCTGAACTCAGATGAATATCCGGCACAGAACGGCTCCTTGGAGTATGATACTATCGTAATCGATCGTGAGGTCGCGAGACAACATTTAAAAGCATGACACGATACGGGTCTTGCATGCATCTAATATCTGAGACACGCACTGCGATCGAAGCTGCAAATTTTCGCTATCGGGATAGTTAAACTACCCAAAACCGACGACCATTTAAACTCCATCTGAACGGGTAACGTAGAGCGGTAACACTCCGTGATTATTCAATATCCCCACCTACACTGAACACCACACTCCTTCTTGTATACCATCGATTTAGTCTGCTGAACTGTCGTGTCAAAAGCGCTTCGTAACTGCACGTCACCATTATCAGAAATACATCAGTACTCCCAACTCGTACTTTACTCACCTACAACCATATTGAGCTACATTTGAGGATCAGTCCGAACCTGAGAATGGGAACCTGATGTAAACAAACATTCATCAACAAAGCGGTCACATTTTGTGGGGCAACACACAGTCACAGACAGCTGGCTGTCATCCGGAGGTAATGTGGCACCGACACAACAGCTTCTATGCAGCTTCCACTGCTCACCATTATCGCAAGGATCATTGAGGGGTTTCTCGTCTCCCGCAAGGATAATGATGAGGCTCATTACCAGACGCTTTTTGAATAGACAGTCCGACTAAGGGATGACTGTAAACTCACAACTGGGGCTGACTGCGAACCATATCCTTTAACCTTTCTGGCCAAAAACAAGATGGGTCACTTGAACTCCCATCTGAAAGGCGAGACGGTCAAACAGCGTAGTCTCTTCATCAGCAATTTCATTTCCAATTGTCAAGAAAGTGCCTCAGAATAACACTTGTTTGAGATTACCTTCTTTATAAACAACCATATTGTTTTGTCCTGATCCAGGTGTTGGCTGTCCGTCAATTCGGGCTTTGCTTCGTACCTTCAAAGTGCAAAGCGTTCCTCTAAGATTGGCCTGGACCGCCTGCTTCGCTGACCCTTGGTGGTGATCAGCTAGAAGTCGTACAAAAATTCAACTACCTGGGAAGTTGTATCAGCCCCCGTGGGATTGAAGATTAAATCACGAACCGTATAGTAAAAGCTCGAGGCGTTTTTGCTAACCTTCGCCGCCTATGGCACGGGCGCGACATCATTCTCGCCCTGAAGAGTAGAGTGTACAATGCAGCGGTACGTTCGACCCTAATGTACGGTTGTGAAACCTGACCCCTTAGATCAGCGGACCTGAAGAGGCTAGTTACGTTCGACTACCGGTGCCTTCGCACTTTAGCTCACATCTGGTGGGAACACCGCGTGAGCAACGAGCGTGTTCGACGCCTTGTTTACGGCATAGCAAAAGGAAATGAACCGCTCAGCACCGTAATTTCACGCACCAGGCTCTGATGGCTCGGCCACGTGTTACGCATACCAGCCCACCGACTCCCGCGACGTGCGTTGTTTGCGCGCCGGGGGTGTGGATGGAAGAAGAGGCGGGGTGACCGAGTGGTGACTTGGTCGAGAGGAATGAAGACCCTCACTTCGAAGTTGGCCTAAGTTGGAGCGTCTCGGCTCCCTGGGTGGGGTCCGTTTGGTTGGATACACTTGTTGATATGGCTAGTAGCCGACCTCAGTGGCGTTCGTGCTGTGAGTTTCTTTGTCCCACTCCATCTCTCTTAGCCTCCCCCTCCAACCACGATCCCATTATTTAGCACTTTATAATTTGCATAGTAAATTTTTTTCTGCTGCATAGTAGCCGCCAGGTAGCTTATCGAAACGATGCCCATCCGTTACCGGTAGATCCGCTGGCTTGCACCTGTTGCATTTTGTTCCCTTTTTACGTTTAGGTGTTGCGGCACAGTAGCTGAGGTGTTTCCCACCTCTAGCTAATGTATGTAGTGTGTGTGTGTGTGTGTGTGTGTGTGTGTGTGTGTGTGCTTCTCGCCATTACTTAGCACGTCCTGCGGGTTTATCGCTCTCATGTTTTCTCTGTATACGATGGTGCCGGATTTCTAAAAACTAAACGATTTCCGCCCCGGTGGAGAACATATATTTGCCATTTCACGGTCGTTTGGACAGTATTGCCACTTACAATGAATCATTCCTCACAATTTCTTGATATTCCCGCGGTCACAGAGGATGATCAGCAATGCCCTATCTGGTGCATCGAGCAGACGGTATATGCCGTACGCCAGTACGCAGTATCGACGCTTCGCTGCCGCACAACCACCACCGGTCGCACCTGGGCTAAATATACTGCAAGGGTCGCCCTGCCCATACGCAGGCTCAAACTCGCGCCGTCAGCTTACAAGACAAGTTTTTTACCTTTAAGATACGGGCCGGCATCGAGCAGGGTAGATAGGGGTTTAGATGCTACTGCTCAAGCGTTCCCGTCTTCTTATTCACTCTTCTACGCTTTTTCATCCTAATCTTCCCATTCCAACTTCACTTTTATCCCCCCGTTTTCTACCCCGATATTCTTTCCTCACTCATCCTTCATTTGACCTTTGTGTTCTAGTTTCTACTCATGCGCAATCGCAAGACGTCGCTCCTGTCCAGTCGACATGTGCATGTTCAACCAAGCGGACGTCAGTTCCTCCTTTTCCTTTTGGAAACCTCAATCATCCCTAAGATTGGCATGCCTCGATGTGCGCACTTTGTTGCAGCTCGACTAACAGGCAGCACTTGCCCGAACACTAGAACCCTATCGATCGACGTCTGCTGTTTATCGGAAACCCGCTTGCACGACTCGAGCTCTGTGCTTACTCTGCGATTCCCCACATGTGACACTGGCGGTACTTTCTCATTGCGCCTTTCCGCAGATGGCGCAGCTTCAAATGCCGGTCAAGCCGGTGTGCGTATTGCTTTAAACCTTTGGACTAAAACTACCTTGATCGATTGGATCCCACTCAGATTGGTTGATTCGTTCACAGCTTCGATGTCGCACGGTGACGAACTAACCTGTTCGACATTACTGCATCACGCCCACAAACTGTAGCACGGACTCGGTGAAGGATGACTTCAGGTACAAACTGAACGACCTCATTTGTTACAAGAAATGTGCAGATGGTCTAGTGCTTCCCGGTGATATGAACGCCCAAGTAGGAAGATTGTCCACTGATGAGTTGTATCTGGGCGACCAACAAGGCTTACGCTCCTGTAATGCTAGCGATGAGTGGTGGCTATATCTGTGTGTAGATGCTCATCTATTCCTTGCGAGCACTGACTTCGGACACAGTACCCACCAGAGGGTAACATGGGGTCCACCAGCCATGGATGCAAATCGTTCACATCACAGTAAGTTGCTGCTGGAGAGGCTGCATCGAAACCTGTCGCTCGATTTGGAGCACATGTGTGGACACTGACCATGCAATTGTAATTGCTGGTATGCGGTTGCCTTTTAGCGGAGGACCGCGACGACGCTGTGAGTGTATAGTCATCGCCAACTGACGAACCCAGATGTTCTGAGTGCGTATCAAAGTACGCTAACATGCGAGTTGAATAACATCTCACTGTATACAGTTGAAGACCACTGGCCACATATTCGCCAGACATTCCTATCAGCAGGCATGTCTTCATGTGGCAGATCAAATTGCCAACATGAATTATGGGTCTCTACGCAGCGTATGGAACTTATCGACATATGCCGGCTTGAAGCGAACACAATGAGACCCGCAAATATCTCAGGGGAAGACTACGTGCTAGCCAGAAAAGTGACCACGAATCCTGGTGATCTCTCGTATCTCGGAGATGAAGACAGCCGCTGCCGTTCATAACCATCATAATTTATTCCATCTGATACGGGAAACGAGCAACAGAAGACTTGTTTCTAGCGAGACCATACGCAACGATAGTAGATACCCGACGCGCAGCCTATCGAAACGCTTGGAGCGTTAAGC
>OX104070.1:11383794-11468262 GCA_944474145.2 Dicrocoelium dendriticum
CGTAGAGGACCACTGTAGCTACATTAGAAACAGCAGAATCCCAGCGCACTCAAATGAGAATCCAACAGTTGTTTGAAACATTTCTCGGTCCCATCATCGACGATAGGCTTCGGCAACCGGTTGCAGTCATACACTACGCGAGATGATAAGGCCAGATTGAGCTGCACACGGAGACCCCTCGGTTTGAATAGCTTCAAGCGGTGACCTCGTGTCGAACTCACAGTGTTGAATTGAGAGAAGTCTTGTAACTCGTACCACTATAATCGGGCGTCTGTAAACGTGTTACTATTCTAGTTTGGTGGAGAGAGAATATATGGTCAATGCAGCCTCTACTGATTTGGTTCTCACAAGAACCAGTGAGCCGTCGAATAATGGTGCTTGTGATAAATTTAGAGGCAACGGGGGTACAGTTAGTGACCTCATTCCGGAACTGATTAAGGTGATTCAGTGCATTACGTTCTGACTTCTCCAGCTCGGTGCTTTCATCCTCCCTTCTCGCAAATAATTGAGCACATGTATGAGCTTTGGAGCAATACATCTACCTCTGATTTCTTAGCGTCAAATGAACCTGAAGTTGCAAAGTGACTTTACACGAAATTGGTGCAGATGTATTGAACCGTTTAAATAATTCATACTTGAAGATGACCAATCTATCTCCGACTTAGCAAAGCTCTTTCTGATTTCTGATCATAATCACTCATACCCATTCACGATACCAGAACGTGAAACAAGTTATATAATGCCGCTGGAATTTGCTATTATACTTATCAGCGAATTTTAGTTCCATATTGAAGAAGTGTCATTCTTGAAGAACTTAGTTGTGACTATTATTTGCTTCCGTCATTGTCCCTTCTCCACCCTCGTCACCACTTTGGAGCTTCGCGTTGACTTAATTTGAACCAATTACGGAAAAAACGTATTAATGATTTTGTCTACTACGGAACTGTGTGGAAAATATTACCTTATTTTTACGTTTTCTGTACAACAATTCTACCCGCTTCGCTGATTCCTGACTATCCTATCTTAAATGAGCCAGAACTACTTGCAAAATGCTGATCATGCTCATAATAGTATGCCTCAAAATGAACGAGGATAAACTGTATTTATGTACTTCATTCCTGCACGACGTTTTTGACACTTCTTGAAAATGGTGGAACCATTGACAACAGCTAGTCTGAAAGCATATCTTCAGTGCCTTAACAGAAAATTAGCGAGTTTGATGTCGTCATTCAGACAGAGTACAATTTTTTAAGTCTGCTAGTTACTGCCTTGGCCGCGCGGTAATTTTGTTTATAAGAATGTGGTAGTGAAAGTTGAAGGAAATTTGTTTATCGGTGCCACCTCATCTGCACTCTACAGCCAATTATCCGTAACCGCGCGTTTTTGTTTGTGTAGATGACATGATCTTGAATCTGGGCTCATGTAGCTTAGATTTGGCCTCGGGTCCCGCTTCAATATCCTGGAATAAATTTAAAACCAACGGGGGACTCAGAATTTCGAAAGGTTTTAGAATTAAAATAGGTTTTGTAAAGGCCTGGATTGTGGTTACGTATCTGACCTGAAGGAACACTTATGTCAAAAGCGGAACTTATCCGCAATTCAAACCTCTACAAACCTTTTTATTCTATTGCCTTCCCGAAGTTATCAGGTCTTGTTTCTCCCATCTTGTTAGTAATCCTGCTTATTGACGCACCTATGGCAGCGCCGCATTGAAGAGCTGATCGGCGGCACTGATTTACTACTCACTTGATTTCTGCTACTCCCGCTGGGACTGCTAACTCTCGTCCGGCCTACTCTGGTGCTTCTGAGAGGTGCAAAAGCATGTTTCAGTTCCATACTGTTGCCTGTGGGGTCAACTGGCTGTGGTTTTGCAACATTTATAGCCATAATAGTAGGATACCGGCCTCAACCTTCTTCTACAACATGGTATATCTGTACAACATGATCGACTTGACCACAAAACCAGCTGAAAGTGCATTGCTGACTTGATCGAATTTTCGCACAAGCAGTTTTGCGCCGGACAAGCTCCACCACTTTATCATCAGACGTGACCAGTTTGTGGTTCCCTTCCGTTACAAGCTAATACTATCCCATTCGACGTTACTCAAGGAATGCTGTTCCTTACCATCACTGGTCAGTTAGGAAGTCCCTATTGCTGGATCCACCATCAAGTTCCTAACAGAGATGTGCGTTTAGACAGGTCTCTTAGGTGACAGGCTTCAGGGTGTGTTTGGTTACGTTTAGGCTGAACGCCTAAGTGCTGATTGGTGAAGTGGTTCGCAAGGCAAAATAGCTCGTGAAGCCACTAACCAATTTGAAACAGAGGCTGGTCAAGTCGTTGATACGTTCCAAATATGGGTTACACATAGAAGTTGTGCATAGCTGTAAAATACTCTAAATTTTCCAAGAAATTCCTATTTTTAATACATCCCCTCTGCTCTGCTAACTTTGTGTTGCAGGGAATAGTTTGGGGCCACTGAAACGCTGGCGTACTTATCATAACGACGACCTTAGCGCAGTCGAATCTACTATAAGGACCATCTGCCTACAGCGACCAGCCGTAAACAGCCCAACGTTTTCTCCTATCGGTAATATCCCTATGCATGAACCTGCTTATTGTGATCACCAGTCCAAAGCGACCACCTTTTGTTGGTCCCTTGAGTGCTCGCCTTAGACAGGTTTGACTGTATTAGTAATCGCACTAATGTTATTAGAGCACACTGTACACTCACTTTGGATTTGTGACAACCCGGTCAAAGTTCAACAGCGCCATCGCGAATTCTTTTCCAAATTCCATGTAATCACTTTGGTCAAAGTGGTGCACTTCGGATCTAAATGTTTGGGCATATTGATGAAGAAAATCAGTTCGAATAAAGGAGCAGACAGGTTTTTTAATGTTCCTGTTCCGACAACTCACAAGCAGTCACTCTCGAACAGGTATTAGCGATCTAGAGAAATGATTAGCTCTATGATTATGAAAGGTTCTGAAAACCTTCAGCTGGTAGATTTGATGAGCAATGTTTCCCTTTCGACACAACGGCTTCGTCAGGCCAATTGAAGCAGTGGATGATTGGTGTAACATTTGTGGTAACTTAGATCGTAATTGCGATGATTGAGATGTAAGTAGGACAAGAATAGCGTTACAGGTCAGGGGTCATTTTGAGTGGTAAACTGAAAATAGACTGCTCCCATCCGGTTCATTGCCCAAAGTCATCGTACGTAACTACTAGCAATGGTGGGAGTGGGCTGGTTTGATGTTCGCTGTGTGCCTCAGATCGGTCAGCCAATGCTGCCCAAACTGGCTGGCTTAAGACAACTCACTGCACATTCAACAGCTACGCTGCGTCCATTCTGTTCACACAACTGTTGCCTTTGCCGCTTTACACCGCATTAGCAGTCAGCCTATGGGGTGTTGATTGCAACCCACTCCTCTCCACCTAGATATTATTCAACCAACTTTCACACTTGCCCATCAACCGCCGAATCTCTTAGTAGACTACAGGCTCGTTCCTCGCAGGCTGTACCATCCGCTTCATTGTGCGTAACACTAGCGGTCTGACCTACGTACATTTGTGCACAATCTGTGCAGCTAACTCTGTAGACGTAAGTATTCGTTCTATCTGCGGGAAGTGAGACTCACAAATGAACCAGTGTCGAATAGAGCGTCCGACACTTCTGGAAAAAGCACTCTTAGTCTATCATTCTTTAGTCCCCTCTTGACGGCCACTGAAGTTTCCTCTATAGGTGTAATTTCTGTAGTCGCAATCCACTCCGTGATTGAAGTGAGTAGCTGTATAACTCATGCAGATTCCTTAAGTGATTAGGTGTGCAACTCGTAACGGTAACCTAATAACGGCAAGCAGAGCGTAATGACTGTGTAGGCAATGTTGTGTGAACACAGCTGTTACAACTAAGTAAGCGGTTGTGAGTAGTGGACGGAGCATTCTCTCCACAGGAAACAACAGAGCTCTATGCCTAAGTAGGCAGTGACCTAGTGGCTTAGATGAAAAAATGGGATAAAAGATGATCACCACGATGCGTTTCCCTGTCGTAGTGTATCGTTTCTAGTGGATGACACCGAAAGTGTATCTGTCTCAGCTGCGGTCCCAGTGACCGGCCTGGCTGAGAAAATCCTTCGATGTTAATAGTGGTCTAGCTTGCCATCCCATATGGCATTTCATTCGCATTTCATTCATTACATTCAATTATCCCACAACTGGGTGGGGGCTATCTTATAGTAGGGACCAGGGAGAATACATCAAAAATGAAAGGATAAGCGGATGTATAAACTTGAAAGGATTACTGTTTTATTCAGCAAGAACTCGGCCACCAATATCTGTGTTGTCGGTTCCAATCCCAGCTTGGGGTAGTTCTTTCCGGAAGGGTTTATACATGTGAGTTGAACAACACCGACAATGCCCTCTGTCACGTGACTCTCCAGAAAGCTTAACACAAGCTGGGCTCTAATCGAAATTATTCAGTGCTAGAAAACACGGTATACATACGGTACAGTCGTCGCGAAACTTCCGTTGATATAAACCGCGAATATCATTTTGTGGTGGGATAGTTCAACTTAGCAACGCAAACAGCTTGACTCGCAGAAAGGAACGCTTCTAACCAGGGTGTACGGTCGTTTATTCGGTTCTGAGCTATAGCTCAAATGGTCGTTCTAGTTTCTCAACTATCCTCGCACCCTGAGTATCTATACCGAACGCCTGCACCACTAAAAAACCAAGCCCAATGTCCAGGTATTTAGTACGCATGAAAACTAAAAACTGATGGCATCTTGCAACCAGTTTTATTTGATTTATCAAAACACAACTGTCGATACCGAAGCTTAAATGGGAATGGAATCGGTGAGCAATCTATGCAGCCCCTATAGCCACAGAAGGTATTGCGCACATGTTAGGACGGCTAATATTGTACTATACTAATAGTTTCTCTGTACAGCTCAATGGTCTCGAATGATCTGTGTGCCTAAAACGTGCACTCATTAACCTTTTCAACTATGAGTGAGCCTGAACCACTGCATTGTTCGCAATTTCTTAGAATCTCTATGGATGGCTTCGGACATGTGACATAAAGCAGAGCGAAATGTTACCATTGAGGAGCTGTAGAAGAGGGACAAGTATGGAGTCCATGAGTTCGTACCTAGTTACTTGGCATAGAACAACAGGCAAGGTGGGACCATTCGCTTCCAGCATGATATCGTACTGGTGCAATCAGCCAAGAGTAGGCAGCCATAATCCGTGCAATTTTCGCTACACCTGTACAGTTCCACCCCACCACTGTTTATTGTACCCGTTATCCAAATCGTCCTCAGACGGTTGATGGATCTTAGCAAACCGAGCAACACAATGGGAGAATTAAGCGAGGTTGCTACTTTCCCTATGACACCCCAGCTGTGCTGACATTAGCGAATCAAGAGGTAGAGTTTCAACTAGTTACGGTAACGGAGAACGGGTGACCACTTTCGAGACAGTAGCGTCTACGAGTTTGCGTTGACATCGTGTATTTTGTTTACTCTTTAGATGCCAAAGATAATTTTTAAAATTTGGGTACCTGTTTCTAATATGTAAATGAGATTTCGTCACAGAGTTTTACGAGGCCGAGTCAATGTTGGTTGGCGCCAGGTGTAATACTTATTTTCTTAAATGTCTCTTATGACATTTGATTGGCATTGTATGTTTCTGACACACTGTAGACTCAACCTTCAAGGCGGGAAAGGACGCTTCTTTAAAGGATACGGGGATCTTTGGCACGAAGAATAACCCACCCTTTAAACCGTTTTAAACCACGATCAGAAAACAGCTTACTTACTGTGCATTTTTGGAGCCTTTAAATGATGCCTCCAAGGTGAAACTGTGGGTAAGTTCGAACTCCCTCCAAAAAACCACACGGCCAGTTGACTCCTTCGTGCGGTGGATGGAGAATTGGCATCCAGGTAACGAGAACTTTTCCGGGGTCTTTCAGGTACGGTGAAAGTGGGCAAATGGAGGCACAATGTGTATTCAAATAATTGATAACCAATAAGAGTAGTGAAGTTAGTACATGTACGCACACGGACCTGTTGACAAGAGAAAGATGGCGATTCGAAAGCTCGTACGATTCCACCACCTTTTAGAGGTCACTATCAAGTGCACTGTCAGAGTTTCATGTATACTGTGTTGCAGGCTGCTTAGTTTTATCGCCTACTTCTGGATATAACTGCACTGCCTCCAGTGGTTCAGTGAAGCTATCTAATTCACTATAATGATCATCATACCTAACCCGGTGATTTTACCAGTTCTTGCTCGCACATCTACTCCATTATGGTCAGTGCCCATTTTCAGGCGTGTTGATAGCCGCTCGATGACGGAGTCGAAGATAGAAGGTCTGTGCAGCTGCCGGTCAGTCGTGTGTTAAGCTCATCTCAAGAGAGATAGTGTACCTTACAACTGCATGGATTAACTAGACTCCCAAAGGTATACCGCAAGAAAGTGCAGTGTCATATACAAGAGACTGCGATATGTAGTTATCAAAGTCAGGAAATCATGACTCTTCATACGTTAAAAGCCAGAACTCATATGAAGACAGTTGAGGGTATGCACCTATTTTAGTGTTACCAAGGTCATAATGAGATCTGTCCCATGGGAAACCAGAGAATCTATCCGACAAAGTGCAGTCTCGAAAACACAAACACTCTCGTTCTCTTTTTTCTCATTGATATCCTCCAGTATTTCTTCCTGTCTTCATCTAGCTGTGCCTACATGTTTGTTTGGTTTTTCTCCTCCTCGTTCCCATTCATTCCAAATACTACTAATTAGCACTACCGCTGTGGTGCGGACTGTAGAAACTGTCGCTAGGTATTAATGAACCGGATTATGTTGTCCAGGTGTACAGAGAGCTGGTATAAAACAACAAAGCTCCGTCTGTAGATAAGACAAATATCGTGCAATTTCGTTGGTGTATCCTAAAAGTTTGTGGCATGTGTTCACATTGTCGACCTACGAATCTGTTGTGGCACATTGGCTCCATGTCCTCAGTTCACTTTTGCTTTATTAGTCTGCGTCCGTGTTACCAGTGCCCAGAAAGACGAGACGACCGACGGGTGCTTTCCCGAATTGCTAGTTGGAAGATTTTCCTGTACTCTAATGGCAATGAAGCAAATAAACCAGTCGAGTTTTGTTGAATCTCAACCGCACTGTGATAAATGTTTGTGAAACCTGTTTGTAAACATTTGCTTTTGGTAGCGTTACATGGCTTAGAATTCACCATGGGTGTGGAAGAGTTATTGCTCACCACCACTGCCCCCTGATGATCAAAGTGTAACGTAGTGCTTCGCGTCAATTATCGCAGACGCGATCGATTATCGGAAACCTGTGCCAACTACCTTTAAAAGCACTTAGCGAACAGTGATGGGAAGATCTACTTCATCTGAGGTTAGGCCTCTTTAGCTCAAAGGGATCTGCATGAGGGTATCGCGCATTCACTCATGTGGCAAGATCACACGCTTAAACCATTAGAAGGAACCAAGTCTTGACTAACTGTTCTCCGTTGAATGTGTGGAATCAGAAACATGGTCTATCTATTACTGGAGGAATCTGCATCCGCCACTTCCAACTGTGCTGTGCGTACTAACATAATTCGCATGCCCCCTATTTCTACCGTAACCTACAACTAGTGTTAAGTGCTCATTTGACTGGCACCCCAGCGAACCTTTGGTTCTAAAAGTGATATGTCCAGGTAACGCTCTCGTGCTTAATCTATTACCTCCAATAATAGCGTGATTTATTGATGTGGCCGGTTAATCAAACATTATAAGCACTAATCGGCCCAAACCGGCACACAAAGCATGTAATGCTTTCGGTGCAGACGTCTGAGTCTGACGACTGTTTCACCTAATAGAATTGTTCAATCAGTACCTGCTTCTCAGTTTGACTTTTGCTACTAACAGATACTGGAACAATTTTATCACCACGTTATCAACCGCAATAGATTTAACCATGAAAAGCTAGGCTTATGCGATGTTCCCTATAACCAAAAAGAAACTTAAACGATGTATAATGTATTCGCTTTTTAACAATTAGCCCATTTATTTTCAAAATTAACCACAGGGCTATACATGATGTCGCGGTCTGGAGAGTTCCCCGTTTGTCCGATTCCGTTGTGCAATATTCTAAACTTACTATGATGTCGTACACCTAAGTGATCGGGGAGGAACGTTGCGCGGTATGTGGTGTTCCATTGTTTGAGTCGGGCAGCGCCTTTGCTTGGCGCCTCGGTGGTCTCATCTGCGTGACTGTTTGATGTGCTGCATCTTTTCGTTTTCCTAGCTAGCAACTCTATCGGAGTCCAATTTATAGCTAGGGGAACAGAAGACTATTTTACATTATAGAATGAAATATTCGCAGCATTGAGCTGCTTTTTGAAATGGTAATCTGGGCTCCAGATAAAATAGTTTTACTGGCACCACGTTCCACCATCACACATATGATTCTCATTCCCGACCGAGCCCCCTACTAACGCGCCTCTAATTCGAGCAGCTTAGCCCTTATCATACCACAATATGCTGGCTACTGTGCTGTTTCTCCTAAACGAGTGGATCTACCACGGCGCGGAAATAGTAGAGAATGTTAGTAGTGTGTGAGTGCCAGGACCACCTGTATCGATCAGTATGAGTCTTGTGCGAAGGCAAACAACTGCTCTGCGCCGTAAGAGCATGTGGTACAACTTTAAGACGATGATACTTCAGTTGGATCGAATTCACAACACGTGGGAGGTCCAGCATCGCTACTTACTTGAATGCATTCACATCAACAATTCAGTTCACGTGGTAGCAGAAAATAGAAGATGACATAAGTAGCCCTTCTGTGCATGGTTGCAATTGCGTACTTGCTCGAACTTAAGCGTGGTATATTTACCTTAGAGGAAAGAAGATGTGTAATTTTTATAGCTGGGCGACTGGTCCATTTCAGAACTTAGCTAAACTGGCTAGAGATCATTTCTATCAACGAACTGCTGGCATGGGTGCAACTTACCCCTAGGTTTACATGCTCAGTCCTGAGAGAAGTAACAGTGTGCAAACATTTGTACAATTACAAATCAAATCTTAGGTAGCAAGAAGTTGTACTGGGCAACATCAACTTACTGATTTTGAGTTGCTAAATGTAGCTATTGAAAGCAATACAGCAAAAGGAATACTCTAATTATTAAAAATCACTATTTAAGCCAACTCTGTGTTCAATTAATTTGAGCCATTTGCGAAAGTATTCTTTGTCAGTATCCCCAAACTCTTGATATCTTAACCGTCTGTCACACAACCGCTTGCATAATCCTCAAAGGTAAGCTTCAGGGAAGTAGCGCAAACCATCACACGATATATGTCAGTGTATGGTTAACGAAGCCAAAAATCTCTGGCCTGTGTGATAATGTACGGAAACCTGACATGATCCACCCACTAATCGGGCACTTTTGCCAGATGAAGTAGTATGGGGTTGTATCCCTCTCAGCTTAAATTATCTAAATCCGCATGAGTACTACGATTTCTACAACAATCAAATTCTAAAGGAATTAGTTGAGTCATCTCTTTGTATTCCATGTACCTATTGATTTTTACCCACATTTTACTCTTCGGCGGTTGTCCGATCTATGAACAACAGTTTATGGTGAATCGTTAAGTAACTGCTTGTGATAAGTTACAAGTGATTCGCGCAACCTCACATACTGTCGATATACCAGTTGGTATACATGAGAAACGTGCCCCATGCTGAGGCTGATGTTGCATTCTTGATGCTTCTTCACCGCAGTTGGGCTAAACCAACTTACACTTAAACTAGGTCTTTTTAAGCTGGATAAATTGCATTCCGCTTTATTTGGTTTGTTCTGCCTCCCTGAATAATGTTCTATTAACTGGCCACGTTGCTTACACTAATTGCGCTTATCTTCGGTAATTTCGTTGCGTTTGTAGCAGTTTAAGTAACTTGTGGACATTTCTTACTTATCACGGATTTGTTGCTGACCAACTTACTTCATATGGTAATTTAGCGAAGAGTTAGACCACCGTATCTGTATGCATTATTGGATTTATTTTATTTCAGCTTGTCGTTTAAATTGAATGGCTGTTGTTTGATATCCCTGGTATGGTTGCGCTTGATGTGTATGTTGACAAGGTGCCTACCTGTCTATTACCCACTACATCCTTCCTACTGGCTCCAGGAGACAGTTGGTCGTTGCTGGAGGGGACGGGGTGCACGGTTCTTGTGGCCGTGCTAGGCTCAAAGAGCGGTTCCATGCACTCAGTGTGGAGCGGACTACGGTCCAGCCACCGCCTTGTGTGCGGTTGATTCCCCAAATACAGCGTGCTTGTGTTTGCCTGTGAAGGAGTGTGGGCCGGCTCCGTTGATGAAACGTGGTTCCCATCCGCATGCCTCCCGGTCTTATTCCTTCGGGTTTACACTGGATATGGGGTATGTGGTTGGAGCTGTGGGTGGTGCAGCGCAAGCCATCCATGGTCCCTCTGTAGGCGCAGGCGTCCTGTGGCTTGCCACAGTGACAGGCAAATCCGAAACCGGATGCCGCCAACCATACATGAGAAACAGAACGTCAAAGTGCCGATTCATTAGCCAATTTATCTTTACTCCGCACACTTCGTCGTTTTCTGTGGTCGTTACGGATTTGACCAAAACCTCGGTGCTGCGACATTACGTCATACAACTGTATCGACTGCGCATGTTGGTTTTCAACCTAGTGCGAAATGATCCACCCCAACCGTTGTGACAGTCGCTGGTCTCCGTACCTATGTTATTTAGAGGTAAAAGTTTCGACTGACATCCCAAAGGCTCTAGGTTCGAGTTCTTTCCATCCCTACCTGATGCGAGTAGACAAGTTCGAGACCGCGCTTGGGGTACAGTGTATTCGGACGGGCAACATTCAATCTTCTAATGCATAAGGTACTTTACGGCCATGATGGAGTGGTTTCGCGTACCAGCTGTGTGTCTTGGATTGCAACGCGCAATCTCAATTGTGGCTTCGGTTGACTTTGAAATCAGCCTCTGCCATTCCCCTCACTGGGACCGTAGCCGAAGCGGAAGATTTCGGTGTTGTTCTCTCCCGTCCCTGCACTACACGGTCGACGGTTTCGTCCTGGTTTGAAGTTATCAAGTGGAAATAGCTTGAACTGGGAGTGGAGCTCGGCACATGACCTTCGGCGGCTATCGCCATGATTACTAGATCATTGAGCTGCGGGAGCGGCTAGAAATTGATAGTGCGGTTTCGGAGTACTTTACAGCCTTTCAATGTGTCAACAGCCCCCATTACAACGAGTTCCTAACTACGCCAGTCCCCTCCTGACAGTGAACCCATAACCACTTCCGTTTCTTTACTAAGGAGAAGCAAATTACTTCCAATGGGTTGGTTTGGTTGAATCTAATCGTACGGAAATCCACGCCAGCTTTTTATTTGTTGCATAAATCCGTAATCTACCAACACAACCTATGCCATGGAGGTCATCCTGGTATGTTTTAAGTTCATTCAACAGTCGTGTTCAGCAAGTCCTCTTGTGATACAAGGAAACACTAGGAGGAGAATAAACGTAGTTTTGGAGTAAAACAGGACCGCGTTGATTTTAAGTAGCAGAAATTTGCAGGTTTTATCATAACTAAACATGAAAGCATGAAAGCTCCGTTTTGCGCCGCCTTGACTCTGTTCTGTTGTTTTGGCAACCATTTTGTCATCTTATTACATGCGGCACCACAGCAGCTATTACAATTAGTGCCGCTTCATTGTCAGTATTGTCACCACCGTTGAGATCATCCTGCTGCTACCATTTCGCAAAACAACCACGCTTCCTCGTGTCAGCAGGACACCACTATTGCAGACTAAGACCTCTGGTATGGAATGAGTTTAGGTCGACTAGATGAAACAATACTGGCTAGGTTTTTCGGGAATATATTACAAGGAGATAATACTCGTTTGCATACAATAGCTAAGCTTTAGAGTGTTGTTACCAGGACCCTGTTCGCGTTGAACACTGTACCGTACTATAAGTGTGATTAAGTGAACGGAATCACAGCTCGACCAAACTAGATAACCAAGGAACGTTACAAAAACAACGAAGGCGAGCGCTTGCTGATGCGAGCCATCTAAGATGCACGCTGTTTTCCTAATGAAAGAATCCCATCTGCCATTCTTCTCTTGCAAAACACGCTTAAGACTTAGGTCCGATAGTCATTTGACTGGGTCTCTTGTAGAAGAAATAATTCTATAAAACCACTTCCCTCGTTGAGTGGCCGTAGTCTGATTTTTACCTACCCCATTGTGGTCGCAAATAATGAAGAAAGCCTGGGGCTCTTCTACATCTCAATCCTCTTTTCTAATGGCATCTAAAGCAGAAATTGAGGGAATCGATTTGAGAGCACGCAAATAGAAATCATAGTGCTTTCAATGCAATACTTCATTATTCCGAAGCCCAGCTGATGATGGAGGTTAATAAGAGAAAAGCGGGGTCCTTTTATGAGCTTTTCATTGTTACATCAAAAGGGTTCCTTAGTATGAACTCTGTTTCCTCGAGCTCATGTGATTTGCAACACAGCTATACTGGAAACAGAGAAGGGATTGCGGTTCATGGTGCTACACTTACATGGTTATCCACCTCAGTTCGTAAAGCGTTTCAGTGACACCGTGAAAAGTTATAAAGAAATAACGGTTCAAAACAAACCGGTATGTATAGAGTTGCATTTAAAAATTGACCACCTCATGAAAGACACTGCGATACGAATAAGCGCCTCAATGAGAAAGTCATACAGTGCAAGAGTGTTACGCTTGACGTTGTCCACAGGACCACTACTTACGTGTATAATGAAGACACCGGGGTCGAAACAGCACACGTCCCATTACCCATACAAATTCACATGTAGCTATGGCGACAGCTATATTGGGCTCACTGATCGAAATCTTGGTGTTCATATCAATGAACACATCCCAACGTGGCTCCGCAAACGGATGGAACAAGGGATAATTGCACCAAACGAATCGAGAAGCAAGGTTGCCTCAGCAAGGACGAGGCAGTTGATGAATACTGGTCACGGGGCGAACCCGAAGAAGTCATTCGCAGTTCGCATGCGCAGTCAAGGACCCCAATTTCTCAAGTTCGGCGAGGCCATTGTTGTCCATCGACAAAGGTCACCACTTTGCGTTCAACAACAGCTAGCAGTGTCACTACGCCCGCTGTGGTAACAAGTAACGCACCAGCCATAAAAGAGTTGA
This sequence comes from Dicrocoelium dendriticum, assembly GCA_944474145.2. Taxonomy (NCBI): domain Eukaryota; kingdom Metazoa; phylum Platyhelminthes; class Trematoda; order Plagiorchiida; family Dicrocoeliidae; genus Dicrocoelium; species Dicrocoelium dendriticum. Next base: position 11,397,040 of record OX104070.1, read on the forward strand.
CCACTAAGCGATTTCCTGTGTTTATTTTGGTTCTCTTGTCGTGCGCAGAGGTGAACGTACGAAATAACAGTCTTATTCCACAACACTCGTCTTCTTCATATCTTCATATTTAGTATTATAAAGATGATTTCATGTTTCAAACCCCCCATGGAATAGGTTTGGGGAACACGCAAGTAGAAACCTTGGTAGTTGCAATGCCAGACTTCATTCCTCAAACTCGTCGCCAATGATAGAAGTGAATATGAAGAAACCGGGGTTAGTAAATTATGCAGTGGTGGTGGATGCAGTAACTGTCTATGAACAAGTGCCCTGCGGGAGGTTGATTTGCGAAATCGGCTGCTTCTGCTTACACATTAGCTTCATTATGCGAAACATGCATCCCTTATTTAAACAAAGCAGTGATCGCGTAGTAACGAATGCAAACCAGAAGAAACACTCATTGGTACTACTTGAGGATACTGAACTCTTATCTTACTGATAACGGGCAACACTCTGGTCAGGTTTTCAGCCAAGGTGACTGTTGCGCACGTGGGCCAGCATACTGATAGTTGTAGCGTGTGTAATCAACCTTACTAAAGCGCTACAGTTGTGCAATTCCTTACCGCCGAACTTTGCATGTGACCCAAACACAGTCCCTTGATAGAAAGGCGGAACAGTCAAGTGTCCGATTTTGGTCACGTATCGGAGTGAACCCGATATTTGGAAAATGAAGGGCTTTAAAGTCTTCAAAATGTTTTAGGTAGACGTAAAAAACGGCTGGAAAGACTAACGACACCCTTTTCTCACAGTCACCTTGCAGCAATAGTTACCTCGTGGCAACATCATCAAACAGCCAAGTGCCTGATTTCAGTCCGAAATGAGAGTAAAATCGACATATGAAAAATGGACGCCTTAACCCCGTCAAAAGCCTTTAGTTGGGTGTGAAAACTCGTTTCCTGCTAGCAATGATCATTTTCAACTTCAATACTTTTTCATAGTCCCTGCACAATGTTTTATGCCTAAGGAAGAACAAGTTTTGGGGTTCCGTTAAAGGGTTCCATTAGTTTCCTCAATACCAAGTGCTGCTTAAATAACCTCAAAGACGAGCTATTCATAAGAGTGGGGTTAGGGTTTTGGTGGAAATTCGTTCCGTCATAGCCTTTTCCGGACGGAAATTGTACGTAAGTCGTACATTCGGCGGACACTTATGCTGTGAGGGTCGGTACATACTGGAGGTCTTAAAATTTCTTTCACCTTTCAGCTGTTATCAGCATACCGTCAGCCCGTTAAAGGAGCTTCCTAATCGTTCGGTGAATTATCCTGACCCAGGCGAGGCTCACTGAACAACACGTTTTCGTAGTAGGCAGATAGACGGTTCGTTCACGATTCACAAGGTAAAAGCAGAGTTGGAAGCTGCGAAGCGGTGAGGCATTTCATTACTGTGTTTGCTTTAATGTTAAAAGAAACGTTTATTTGAGAAAATGCATTTTCCGTACTAGTTCGTAACCGCGGACTTCGTTTTTGCTGCGTACAGCTCTCGACGTTTAAATGAATAAAAAAGAATAAATAAATTTATATTTTTAGCGACAGGTGGTAAATAGCCCCTGAAACGACAGTGAGCATCCTAATGCAACATGTTGATATACTTATCGCTGTTACTTGTCGCTGTTACTGGTGATTTGCCACCGTTCTCCCTGAGCTTGACACTATCTCCCATTGGACGCATCTGATTGGGCTTTAGGCGACAATTTTGTCATTGGCTTGCTCAGTCAGATGATTTGAGTTCCTTGGTTGGCTTTGAGTACTGCTTGTCGGCGAGGCTGATTGCTATTTAATTAGTGCCATTTGCTGAAGTGAAAAATTCCTTGCTCGTATTCGTCTTGGTGTTCTCGTTACCGAGGTGGGTAGGATCATTTGCGGCAGACACAATACTTATGACACCTTGCCAAGAGTGGTCGATAAATATACGCCACTTTTAAGACATTTACAGCTACTATTTTCTTCTCATTACGAACAGGTTCTGGTCCATTTGGGCAGCTGAAACGCGTGCAACTTGCTTGGGTACGCAACTCATAACAAAGACAGGTTAGATCAATGGGGTGGCATTCTTCACAAATGCATCTCAGATCGGATGGCATATTCAATGGTTCTCATCTAATCGATGAAACAATCGTTCCAGTCTTGTAACTAAAGCACTTCCCAGGAGCTGCCAGAGTACGAAAAATAATGTGGAAAATGGTCTAATTAAAGACAAAAATTCGACTGGCCTTATACAATATACCCACCTGCTTCCAAACAAAATACGGCAGAAGTCGCTCTTGAAGGCGTCCAGATGAAAGATTATCGCGTTGTGTCTTCTGATTCCCGGACTCGGCAGAGGAACGGTAGGCAGCGTCGCAACCATACATGAAAACATTGTGCTTTCTGCTATGCCCGTGCAAATCACAGAATATTGTATCCTGAAATGGATGTAGACGTAGAGTGCAGGAACGACAGCATAACCGATAACCTCTGAAGCAGCTACCTGTATTATATATTCTTCATTCTCATAAGTCATGTTTAATGAAAACTCAGGGTGCGTATACGCATGATGTCTAATCATACTAACTTAGGACAAAGAACAAGTGATTGATGTTTTATGCCCTAAATGCCCTTGCATGGGTCAATCATGACTACACCTACCAGGACACTTGGCAATTAGTATTATCGAATGTTATGTGCACTTGGAGTACCGAGGTGGAAGCAAAAGGATCTTTATAGTATGACCAATGCTTGTTGCAGAGCCATTTAAGTGTCTTCAAACAACCCGTATATCGAGTGCAAGGGGAAAAGCGGATTGAAACACAGTATTGGAAACTATGCCATGTGTGTCAGAACATAATCCCATGGGTTTAATGCTTGTGACAGAAATAGCGGCTTTTCCTTAGCGTGGATACTGAAATGTTACAATTGCATTTCAAAATCCTCCGAAGAAGTCGGAAAAGAATTTTCCTCCTTAATTTAGCTGAAAGTACTAAGTGTGTTTTAAGTGGCTGTATCTTAATTGGTTTGCAAAAATTCTAACTTTAGAAGGAAGGAATCATGTTTAGCCGTGTTAGCTGTGAGTGACTGCCAACTGACTTAATGCCAGCTCCTCTCAATGGCTTCCTTGTTGTCCGCGCCCTTTCAGGTGCTGCTGCACTTTACCCGCTGACCTCAATAATCCCACAAGTACGTGTCGTTCAGACCCCATGTTGTGCAAAGGAACAAGGCACGAACACTGGTTGTTCCTTTAATTGTGACGCTAAGTGATAGCATGGTAACCTATAAGCTACTTCGCCCTGTGTGTGATCATTAGTGCTGGAAGTAAACTTGCCAGATCGCTTCTCATCGAGATCTGCTTACCGATTATTACAAGTTATAATTGTGCTCGTTCAGAGATAAATGCGTCATAATAGGTTTCTCTTACTAAATACACAGTATCATGGACATCTTTCAACGCCGTACGCAGACACTGTGTAATGTATTTAAAATCACATGTCTAACGAACAGAGTCGGTCAGTTGTAAGGTAGTGTTTGTGCAGCGGGACTTCATGACAGCAATGACCTTGAACCTGCTGATCTCTACATCTAGTTCTTGCCATGGCAACCCCCTTATATTCGGCAGTCCGTTTAATTGCTGCAGCATGTTAGTCGCCGTACAATGTAACGTGTATTGTATGGTTGATATAAACTTACTTTGACGAATAAACGGCATTTGATTTCTACTTGGGGTGCACGTACCACTTCAAACGCCCGTTACAGACAAGCACTAACCCTCGGATCCAACACTACCCCCTTGTGGTCTAATAAAATGCACCAGGAATACGTCTGAATCCTATGCGCATCCTGTGGGTTGCACTTGATGAGGCTAATCGGGTCTCTGCTCCTCGCCTGACACGTTACGAAACCACAGAATACTGCTACCAAGTCGCATAGGGTATAATTCGGGTGTGAAGTTTGTTACTTGGACCTAATAGGTAGTTAAGTTAGTTACTTAACTTACCATTGCCCAGGTAACAGGATTTCCCTTACTATCCAACGACCATAGTACACGAAAATCTCACTTGTCGTTTGACACCTTACACGAATCCAAAACAAATAAAGCTCTTTACAACTAGGCGCACAAGAGTCGTCAAGCCCCTGACTATTTCAGCTCACTGCCTCCATTCTGGCCGACCAATATGGAAGCTAGCAATGGCGATACACCTTTATGATGTTCCTGATGGCGCTCACTCGAACTAGCCGACAGGTTACAGGGACCACCACTTGACACTGTAGTACAGTGGCATTTACTGCAGTAGGTGACGAGCTTCGCTCAATTCGGCTTCCGTAACACCACGTTCGCATCCTTCGCCACGCCTAGCAGTAGTCCAGAGTCAACAATCTTCACTCCAAAACGCATGGAACATGTCCTCACGGCTCTAATACCTTCCGAGTTATAAAACGACAGAACGGACCTCCAGGACGTCGCGAGCTCTTAGTTCGCTGTGTGATTTTCAGTAGCGAATTCCATTAAGCTTCCCAAAGGAATTATGAAGCCGCCGGATGTCTGGGAGTGAGTGTTTGTACTAACTTCTGACACAACACAATAAAATACCACTTTGGTGGAGACCACGGCGGATTCGTCAGCCTTCTCCTTGATCCCAATAAGTACATAAACCGAAGCTCCTGTCATACATCCACGATCAGTCTTGACTTAGTTTGATGCAAAAGGCGATGACTATGATCAGTCGATGACTAGTTCCTTATACTTGTGACCCACTTTGCGTCCAAACTCAGCTATCTCCATGCGAAACGAAAACATTGGTGAATCCATTACTCTAATACATTAATGCAAATGCGATGACGCTTAAGAAAACCAACTTATGTTGAAGTGTAACTAAATGCTTTTATTCTCCCAACCGTCAGTCCACAATAAGCTCCAAGTAGCATGTGCTTGGATAAGTTGGTAAGCAGGTGAGTACTGAAGGACGTACTTCTGAGAACCGACCGTGTACTGTGCGGTAAGATGCATGAAGGTAGACAGTGATCTGTTATGAGAAACGAAAAGTAAATATCAACATCCACCATGACAGATCCTACAATATTCGCTATAACAGCGAAGTTGTGGCATCGAACCTCTCACAGAGCGTCACACGGTAATGTAGGCAGTTCGCGAAGAAACGGTGCAGACCACTAGTGCTTCCCCCAATAAGTACAGTTGGTCGACGTCACTTGAACACTGGCGATAACCCACACCCAGCATAGCCTTCAGCTGTCTAGATGAACAAGAATGTCCTAGGTACAGAGGAAAAAGAGGGTTGACTTAGTAATTGGGAAGGAGGTCAATAGGCCCTACGCTTAGTACTGTGGATCGATATCACAGTCTAAGATGAGGAGAAAACAAACTTACGGAACAAAGCTGACGACCGACACCAGTGCCGTGTTCACGCTCGTTTCCCGGTCGGATAACTTGGTTTAAGCGTTCTTAATGCTGAGTCGTCCTTGGATTAAAGCTGACTATACCACAAATTAGTTGAATCGTTGTTGAATCTGTTCCACCGATGCCGCCCTTACTTCTCATGTTAACCAGTTACAAATGCCCCCAAGTGGTTGGCAAGTTGTATTCACCTTGACTTTGAAAGTTTACTAAAGCAGATCGCTGTCTTAGTTAACCTTTCTTTCTACCATCTGTACTTTCTACATCCGTAAAACGATTACATTTGTGTAGTATTGAAGCAACAGTTCGACATACTGGTGTATGTTAGACGCTGCAGCTGAAGATGATAACTACGACATTTGAGCAAGTGCAATTCTACGAAACGCCATCAGTACGTCATACGTGCAACGTGAACTCACTCGATAACGCATGATAGACTCTTTGACCAGGCGCCTTGTATGCCATACGGTGGGAAAGACATCTTTGTGTGGGTGACGATAGTTACGGTTCAAATCATGGCCGGCGAAGGATGAGCTGTGCATACAAGCAGAAAAAAGTTAATGAGAATTTTAGATTTCTTGAGAATGGATTGTCCCATTCTCAGCCGGCTCTTGAAGTCATCAATTGAGTCTGATCTAACCACCAAACCACAAAGATGATCAATTCAGGAACAAATGGTTGTGGATTTGTTAGTCCCTCTTTGGTTCACCTTGAGCTGAATGATCACATACTACCTAGTGCATGAAGCAAATGTGCAATTTAGATAGGAGAACAGACATCCAACAGCGTGGCGCATCATGGCATTCAATGGTACCGTGATGCACCGCCAAACTGGACAGGTCGGTCTATAGGTGATTAGAAGCAGCCGCGTTCGTTCATTCATTTGCGCTCGTTAGGTTGACTCTGATCGACGAATGAGACGCATCTGGGCCAAAGCAACTGCAGACGAGGCACCCGCACCCCATCAGAAAAGAAGAGTGGTTGTCTTGCATCGATCTACAAACGCAGCTAATTCCCTTAGCCCCCTGTGGATCTTTAGGGATCCAGAGCCTAACCCGCTGGCACCTCATTGCTCAAAACCTTTCCAATAAGATGGTCGAAATGAAAGAATACTAGTCAGCAAACAATGAGACATCAGCGCCAATAAGAATTGACTGCTTGCAGGGACAAACGATTCCGAATCCACTCTGTCTGGTATGTCGCTCACTGAAAATGACAAACATTGCAAAGTAGAAAAGGCAATGCTGTATTGCCGAAATGACTTACTGTATGTGGCCATCTAGGAAGCAGATACACCGGTCCCAAATTCTTTCCAGTGCCGCTTATTAGTTAGGGGAAGAAACGCCTCCCTTTATCCTTAATGTTCCTGCTCCCCAAACTCTGCACCAGCAATGGATTCCCACCTGGCTACTGCCCTAAGACGCAATCTAATAGGGAAATGCATATAAATCTTCATCATGGGTGATTTCGATGTACATTCAGTAGAAACTCCTACCGCGAATGGAGAATTAGTCAAGATTAGTTTACAATAGCTCAATGCCAGTGTTCCGCTTTATAAGCAAACCATTTTCTTCATTAGGTTTAAAGGAGCTCATCGCTGCTAGACCTTGTGTTCACTAACGAAGAACATATGATTGAAGTATTAGCTAGAGACTGCCCTTTGGGCCGCAGCGGCCATGCATTCCCAAGATTCAGGTCCCTCTTTTATGAGGAATATCCAAAGGAGGATCATAAGGTGGTATGCCCTATTTGCCACTATAACTTCTAAACCCAGCTCCAATCTGCTCGTTCCTCACGGAAGACATTCAAGAGGCTGCCTGGAGCGCACTCGTCAGCAGGTACAATATAGTGATCAAAGTAGCCTCTGGCAGAAATGGGTACGATGGGCTCAAATCGGTTTCTATCATAAGAAGCAGAAAGCTGTAGTCCATGGCTTCAAGCAGCACTGCATAGCGATCAGGTAGGTGCTCCGGAACGCGTGATACTCAAAAAGCCAGGTACTCTAACGTCAGTAATGCCCTCAGCTACTCCTAGTAGGTAGTGAGGAAGCTACAGCGTACGGCAAGAATTTTCATTGCTAGTCAAGAACTACAATACAAGCACCTCAATTGTCTTACTTCAGTCACGCAAAATCGGCGTGCCCGTGCTAAACGACTTCAGCTTGTAGAAGTTATCAGACTCAGTGTAAAGAACGGAAAACCAACACAGCAAACGTGTGATTGACGGCAACTGTCAAATGAGATACCCAAGACTGACAACTTGGACAAACTTTCAACCTTAAATCAAGCAGTCACATAAGGAGGCGTATGGTGACTTCATATTAATATACCGACTACTGCGTTGTCCCAGTCACACCAATGGTCACTTAAAGAAGTTCCACTGTGAAATTAAACTGGTAGGTAATCAATTGACAATGAGCACCGTATCTAACAAGACTGTCACCCCACGAAACTCCTTCCTTTGTGCCTACAAAAGTGGTACGCATTCACAACATCCTTCTTCACCGCTTGCATGTTGACTATCTGCAAAAAACGATCGGAAATCGGAAATCTTCAAATAGCTCCTCTTTATGAGTCACGTATTTTGAAGTATCACCTAGTGAAGTAGATAAATTCCTCGGACATTACCATCCAACAAGAAAGTTGCGATAGTCTTCTTAATCCATGCACCTGATAAAACTTGTAAATCGCTAACTTTTTCGCTCGTAATACGTCACACTCGCCGCAGTTCGCTGTTCCTTAGAGATGGTAAGTATTGTCAGCTGTGAACTGCGAGGTTACATATGCAAGCTCGTTAATAACCAGAAAGAAGATAACATGGTTTTTCCTCCGTACTGATCGATTTATTCATACGTCACGCCACCCAGTGGGTGCGTTTGGGTCTTCAGCGTGACATACCACTCTGTGACGGAACAGTCACATTTCCTTTTATCTTAATCATACGCCACGTCATTTTTGTGTTTGTAAGCCTTCTTTTTTGGTGATGGATATAATTCTTGATTTCCGACCCACCATACCTATGTGAGAGTCATCAAAAGCTTTCCCACTGCTTGTGCACGAGAGACTGGCAACAAAATGGTGGAGACGCAGATTATGGATTTATGTTGCAACGGTTGACGTTTTGTTTCACCTTCAGGAGGCCCCATAGATGCCCATGCATAGAGGATGGTTGTGAAACTTGAGCGCAGTTCGTGTAGCAAGCCCAATGCGTCTGGTGGACACCATCCAACTTTGACAGTTTCGCAGAAGCACACTCTCGACAGTGTCGAGACGCCAAGGCGGACGACACTTAAATATGTTGCGGTGTGGTTTAAATCGACCAGGGGGCTCTATTCAGTATTTTCAATTGCTTTACCGATGATTCGGATGTTGATCGAGTCGTGGACTTGCGCACCAGTCACAAGTCTCAGAAGAATGACGCAGTCCCTGGCTTCTCCTCATGTCGACAAGCAGTCTAACCGTGATTCATGCACTGTAAATTTATGTTCGGAATTATAAGAAGTCCTTGTCCCAAGTTTCCTTTTAACTCATTTAATATCACCTATTGTTCGGTCAACTGGCTTGACTACCCAGATGTGTTGCCTGAAATATAGTGTTATGTACCACCAAAATTAGCACTGGTTAGGTCGATTCAGTATATATCCCAAGTATCAGTAAGTCCACAACCAGGGTCCAGCCACTCACATTTTAAACACAGGAATGGTTTCATTGGTCAAAAAGCAGCTTACCGATAATTTCCGATTATCACTCCATCAGGATTGAGCATAGGTACCAGGAAGAATACAAAACGGCTACGTAGTTGAACAACTTCCGGGCTGTTTCCACACAAGAACCGCATCAACCCGAGCATAATCCAGCTGGAATTTGTCTCACCAGGATGCACTCTTGCAGTAACGACCACGCCTGTCTTCTGCGTGTCCCCAATGTCTGATAAGTGAAGCACGAGGGCGAACAGATTTCTCAATGGTGTAGCTATTTTTTTGAACCGAATGCGTGGCAAACATTACAGATGCATTAACGTAAGAATGATGCTGAGTAAGAAGTACTGTTTCTGTGCAAGTCGGAGACGGGTTATAGGAAGATGCTGTTGGAGAGAACAGGATAAGAATAATTCAGCTAATTCATCGTCGCCACTCCCAATCAGCGTAAATAGAGAAGACGCTTGACAGAAGAAGATAAACTTTCGGAGGAGCACTCTGTGACATGCGACGGTTCGGCGAAGACTGCTCAAGGAATGTCCAGTGAAGGGAAGGCGGGTGGACATGAAACAGAGAATGTGATGTGAATATCTGACCATAATTAGTGGACGGATCAAAAGAACAAAGCGGGTTGCTGATTACGTTCGTACCTAACGGACTTCGTCGCTGGGCGCAGCAGATGACTTTTCTGATCAGTTGGCGCGGGCAGCGCTATGCTGAGCTCATTGGCTCGGAAAAGCCATTGTTAATGACAGCGGACCAACAGTATATCGCGAAACGGCTTGTCAGTCACTGGTTTGTCTTTTCTTGGTGAAAACCCTATCTTTGAATGGCCGATCGCCTTGACAGGAGCCTGCTACACGCCTTTTATTTTTGACATGTGTTACCTTTACCAAGGTTTGTTGTGTGGTCTAGCAGGCCACAGAACGATCTTTCAGACAGAATAGACCGGCATGAATCTTATTCCTTACGATATGCGGCAAAGGCGATCAGCGCATTATCTAATGGTTTAACAGCATGGTACCAAAGTGGTGAGCTATGATTTACTATGAGCATAAATTTCGTCTAAAATCCCAAGTGCGGTAAACGAAATTGTATTTTAAGTTCCCTATGGACAACCTGTCAGTTCATATGTGGCTAAATCCCTCCTTTAAAAGATTGCTTGCCCAGTAATTTTAATCTAGGGCGCTAGTTGCGTATGTCACACATATGCCCACACACTTCAAAAGGTGGACGGGCCAGCATAAACCACTTTGCTATTTTCGATGCAGTCAACGTAGGGCCGAAACCGTTGCGTCGACGATGCTGGTCCAAGCATGCTGGCATTTTTATATGGGCTCGAGTAGGTACTGACAGTGATTCACATTCAGTCAGCAGTGCGGAGCAAGGTACAGCAACTGTTAACGCATCGATTACTGTGTGTATTATTGTTCAGATTTGCTGATTCATCAGACCGGTTATTAACAAGGTTATCAGAGATACGTTTCCACTGCTTACTCTATCGGGTACGGAAACTTGACTCAATAAAATAATCATCAAATGTTTACTAAGAGTAAAGAAGTGCATCTCACACACAACCCGTAGGTGGTTCGGGTTGACTTCGGTACGGTTATCCGAAGGCTACAGGCGAAATTTGGAGGGCAGAATAATAGTGTACTCGGTGTCGTTTGTGATCGCTCCAGAGAAGTCAGACAATGCATTGGTTTGGCTGCGGGACTTCCGCGGGGGTTAGGATGAGATTTACACATCGATTGTCTTCTTGAGTTCACTCAGAGCTGATGTACGCGTTTGCTGGAAGAGCATTTCATGATAAGCGATAATGTTGGACAACAAATTAGGTGACTAAATTGCTTCACTAGATTCGAATAGCGGCTACGTAGACATAGATAATTCCATTAACCTAGATTCTGGTATATTAGTGTAACATTACCCCCTAAGCGTTGATGTACTATGTTGAATAAGCGAAGTGCCTATAGTCTCGTAACACACAAAACATGATCTCATAGTTGTGGCTGTCTTTCGAACAACTTCATCAGGGGTGCAAAATCGCGCTTTTTCCAGACCTGAAAGAGCTAGATAGGACATTCATTGCGGTTGCCTGTGTACTGCAGCATCTAAAGCAAGTTTGTCGGGTGAAACCGCCGGAACTTCCTTTCCAAGCGACTGAAATATTGACTGTCTTTTTCCTGATCCCTATTTAACCGGTATCAAACTGTCAATTTTATTTTACGTGAGAGTACTGAAATCTGTCACGAGCAGTATGCCGCAAATTTTTTAGTTGGACAGGTACTTGTAGCGGCCCTGATGCACATACGAAATACTTCGCGCTTGGCTGCATTAATCTGGGGAGTACACAGATCATCCATGTTACATGCCGTGTCAGCTGTCATGACCCGCTACTGCCCACCTATTTCTCCGTCTACCATGGTCAGAGCCATTGTTTCAAATGTTTCGGAGGGTCAAGAAAATGCGTACTGACGGCAAGTTGTCAAGAGACGAAACGACCTCCTGCTATTTCCCGATATATACGGTAGTTGTATGGATGACGCCAATAGAGAAAACATAGCTGAACTATATAATATCAAATTAACACGTATATGACTGACGCTACGGAGCCATCCGCACACTATTTGTTAGCCGCTGTTTACGGCGGAATGATAGACAGGAATTCTAAGTCAGCTAAGGGTCATTTGAGCCCATAATTACCGTGGCGGGATGATATTAGAGTTTCCGATGTGTACCGTACCGGCGGTACGGTCTAACGCAGCAGCCGTTATTGCGATCCACTGGAAAGGTAAAATGTTGCGTTGATCAACAAGGGGGTTCTCGTTGTGGTTGGGGCTGAAACTGAAAGAGATGTAGCTTCTCACAACTAAGGCAAGCACTTTAGTGGGAGCGTTGAAAGTCAAGCTGGATAACAATCTTCAGGGACAGTGATTGACCATCACTTGGTGATCTTATAATTTGTTGCTTAGAGTCATGTGTTCGGCACACACAGAAGCTGGTTACTACCTTGTAGTAAAGTTCCGCCGTGTAGCAGGAGAAACACAGGCCTTTATCCAACCCCATATCCGAAGGTGTTGAGACGCTTGGATCGTGTAAACAGTTGTACGAACTCACAGTTGGCAAATATGTCCCAATGTTGTTCTTAAAAATCAAACAGACGGTGCCCGCACAGTCCATTCATTCTGAGCTGGCCGGTATCCTGTTCCCACCCGTTATAAGTCCGGTAGGGACCATGGCATTGCTGCAGAGCAACAGTTGTCAATGTGCCAACCCGTTACCGCACGAGCGCTGACGCCTCCCTGTGAAATAGCACTTGGTCTATGGAACTATGGAGTCAGATGACAGGCCGGCTTCTTCGACGGTTCCTCCATGGCAAGTAGGTTGGTTGGGTTTTGAGTTGGTGAATAGGACAAATTTCTTGCCCACCGCCATTGCAGAGTCAGGTCTCGAAAGGTTATATCGTTATCTTATAAGTTTAATAATATGCATGTTTTAACCTTATCAGCTCTACCTGGAGCACGGACTACAATAGTAGAACTAATCACATAAAAGATTGGAGCTGTGCACTCGGCCGCCGAAAAAGAAATTCATTCGAAAACTGATCAGTAGCGTCTGGATAGCTACCGGACGTTCACTTGTCCTTTTTGCAGCCATTAGAAATGTACAATTACTCAACCCCGTCATGCGCTTACTAGCATTTTGACTTGCACCAATGCAACCCTGCGAACTCAAGAGGTTTTACAGCAGTCGTCTTCCTGACGTTAGAGGCCAATTCATATTAAACCGGTCGCAAGTGATAAGGGCACAGTTTATTGCTGAAGAACATGTTAGCGTAATTTAGATTTTTTGTATTCTTCACCCACACCCACTAACCGACTACTGGTTTGCCGATGTTCCCCTCAGCGTTTTCTTCTTCTTCAATGTTGCTCATAAAAACGACGAACGACCCTAACTCGTCTGCTCCTCAAGAAATATAACTCCTACAAGTTAACAGTGTCCCGAGCGTGGAGTAAGCGGTAACCGCCTTCTTGGTGTTCGACGCAGTCTCTGTAAAATACCTCCGAATCGAGCGACTGCTTGCTGTGATTGGGAATGACAGTGTCGAGGAACGGATTGACAGAGGAACCAACGGATGAACAATAAACAATGAATTTATACGGGTTAAGAAGCGTTGCTTTACAAGTCCCGTTGGATAGTTGCAGGGGATATCAACATAACAATAATGATGATAATGATAGTAAAATAGTTAATACTTTAAACATGAAAATAAGGACTTATCGTTTGCTTCGCTGCAGTCCTGCGATCCTCTTAAATTCACAGCATCCACAATTAACAACAAATAATTCCATGGTAAACTCCAGGTGTAGGATGGAGACGTAGTGTTAAGTAACAAAGTGTAAGTGGATGAGTGCATCGTCCAACCGTCTTTTAAATAATGTTAGTGTCGGTGCAGAGACGACCGATTCTGGGAGAGCATTCCACGGATGACAGACACGGATGGAAAAGAAATTTCTGCGGCACTCCAGACGACTGTATTGTTCTGCGAGTTTTAATGAGTGGCCCCTCAGGTTTGTATTGCTGCTGAGTTGCAGTAAAGGGCGGCAGACATGATGTGGGTCTCGCAGAATCAAGTATGCCATAATCAGGTCGCCTCGTAGTCTGCGATAGCTTCCACTGAACGATCCCAGTCGTTGTAGCCTCTCCTGGTAGGAAAGATTGCGCATTACAATTACGTTCTTAGATGCCCGGCGTTGTGGCTGCTCCAGTGCATTAAGGTCGTGTTTCAGCCATGGATGCCAGGCTTGAATTGCATATTCGACATGGGGGCGAACATACGCACTGAGCATTTGTCGAAATATGCAGCTGTTTATTTGTCCAAACGCCTGCCTCAACAGCCCAACGTGTTGGTTCCCGGTCTTCGAGGCCTTTTCGGATTGCCTGGAGCAACCCAAGTCATCTTGAACCAGGACACCCAAGTCACGTTCGAGAGTTGATTGTTGCAGAACATCCGTTCAGAGTCGGTATGAGTAGTTGCTTTGATGTCGGATGGAAAGCACCTTGCATTTACTGACGTTGAAATGCAATAAGTTTTGGGTCGACCATTGATACACCGTATCTAAATCACTCTGAAGTACATGTTGGTCGGCGTTCGCCTGGATCCTGCGCCAGATCTTGATATCGTCGGCAAACATTAGGAAGTTTGAAGCGATTCCCTGTGCAAGGTCATTAATAAACACCAAAAACAAACGTGGACCTAGAACCGAGCCTTGTGGCACACCACACTCGACTTGTATGGGGTCCAATAAAGAGCTCCGAACTCTGACCACTAATTGCCTTTGAAGTAGAAAGTTGGCGATCCAACTTAAAAGAGGGTCTCCGATCCCGTAATGCTGCAGCTTGGATAGTAGTATCCGATGGTCCAGACGATCGAAAGCCTTGGAAAAATCCAGGTAGATCACATCAACACCTACTCCAGCGTCGGCTGCCTCGGTCCAACTACTGCGTGCAATTAGTAAATTAGTCGTACATGACCGCTGTCGACGGAAACCGTGCTGTTCAGGAGTGATGATGTTGCAGTTTTCCAGATAGCACACCAGTGCATCGGCAACTATGGATTCCATGACCTTGGAGAGTATAGGAAGAAGGGTTACTGGGCGGTAGTTGAAGGGATCAGTTCTATTTCCACCTTTGTGAATAGGGCTTTTCATTCCAAGCTTCCACATGGCGGGAACTTGGTTCTGGTCTAAGCAGTGCTGGAAAAACTGAGCTAAATGTCCTGCCAGTTGGTTTGCTGCTGCTCCCAATGCCTCTGGACGAATGGTGTCGACACCCGGCGAGCTGTGTTTGCGTAGAGAAGTCAGCTTTGCAATACAGCCTCTGCGGTAAAATTGATGTGGGTTAGTCCTGGTGAGCAGAATACAAAGCTTGGTAAATCGCTTGGTGACAAGACTCTTTGAAACGTGGGGGCGTATTGCATCTGCAGCGCGTTTGCTGCTTCCATAGACGTTCTTGTTGGGCCATCAGCCGTCTTAAGTGGAGGAAATCCTTGCCTCACCTTTCGTAGGCTATTAACGTGCTTGTACAGCAGTTTGTGGTTAGCACTGAAGGTTTTTCGATGTTCTGCTGACAGGCGGCTTTGTCTTCTCTTAACAGTTGAGTGCAGTGGTTACGTTGGGCTACGTAGTTGTCCCAATTTTCTGGTGCTGGAGCTTCTCTGTACACTCGCCATGCTGCGTTGCGTACTGCCATCCATTTGCGAGTTCTCCTCCTACTGAAAGAAACTGATTTACACTTGTTGCAAGCTTTTATCTCTGAAGCCTGCGCAATCAGCTGACTGAATGTGAGGACGAACTCGAGCCAGGCGACTTCCGGGGGTTCTTTTTCGAGAAAAGACCATGTTGTGGCGCTGACTAGCTGGGCGAGTCGGTCGTACCTAGTGATGGTTCGCACAGTCTCATCGTTATCATCCAGATATTCTGCATAGCAAACGAAGTTGAAACTGATGACTGCGTGATCACTGCGACCCAACGGGCAGTCTAAAACCAACACATCAATCATATGCTCCTCGTTGGTAAGCACAAGATCTAGCACAGATGGCCTGTTGCCAGTCCTGAACCGAGTGGGCAAAGTGATGTGGTTGTAAAGAGGAACAGTAGTTACTAGACCTTGTAGATCGGCTTTGAATTGTTCTCCGATCGTGGCAGGGGCTTCTAAACAATGTACGTTGAAATCATCCATGGTAAGTATGTGAGTGTACTTTTGTTGTAAACTGCACCTTAAAGTAGCCGCTAGGTGGTAGTCGGTTTCGGGTGTTGAGTTAGGGGCGCGGTACACCAAGACAATAAGGCAAGCGTCCCTGCCTTTTAACTGCAACCGGCACCAAAGAGAGTCATGGAACTGCGAGTCTGAATCCTCCACGGTTTCGCACTCTAAGTCGTTTCGGTAGTACAAGATTACCCCTCCTCCTTTTGTGAGCCTGTCGTTCCGGATTAGCGACATGCAGGGTAGAGACACTTCAGCGTCCGTCATTCCCATGTGCAACCATTTCTCGGTGATACCAATGACATCATACGAGCATGAAGCTTGGCGATCTTGCAGTTCAGCCAGTTTGTTAGAAAGACGCTGAGCATTCGTATACAAGCAGGCCAGTTTCTCGGTCTCTAGGAGCCCACAGAGAGGTGAAGCTGTCAAGTGTGGGAGAATGCCGACCGATGGGAGGTCGGCAGTTACTCGTTTTTTATGGGCCAATGATACCTTGTTTGCAACCTGATTCGGCCAAGGTGCGTCCCAGCCTTCGTTTAGACCTACGTCAGAGTCCATTAAGGCAGCAGTCAAGTTACGCTTCTGTACATTCGTCAGTATGCTTGCTGCTTCAGTTGCTTTAATACTTGAGCTATGCGAATTGTTTGCGACCTTTAACCGAATTTCGGAGGGAAGATGTTTCCGATTTCTCCGCCATCGATCCAAAACATCCTTTGCTTGTTGCTCTGACTGAACCACAAGTTTTAGGATTCTAGGGCCACATATTCTATAATTCGATGAGAGAGGTATCCTGGTGAGCGATAGTGCCACAACATCATCCAAAGAAAGTGTTCCACGAATGAACCGCCACTGTTCTAAATCGTGCTTTCCGGTCTCTTGAACATCGTTAGAAGGACGTTCTGGCACGCCATGTATGTAGATTGTGTTTATGCGGTCTTGCTTGCTGTGCCCCTCTTCGGTGTTTCGTTTTGGTTGTCGCGCGCTCCAAGGGACATCAGGATAGATACGTATCCCACGTGATTCGTGTTTTAGCGCGGTTGCGGAGAGCAAAACGTTTTCTACGTCGGTGGGGGATTCTAGAGTTACTCGAATAAGTCTGGGTTCACCATAGTGTGGCGAGTTCGGATGACGAGTAATTCGTAACATGTTTATGGGCTTGGGTTTGATACTCATCTGCATACACAATGAGTTCCATTGGTCTTGGTCGTCTGATAACTTATCCCGCAATGTGATGGCGGTAGATTCAGGGACATTTGAGCATACAACAGTCTGGGCACTGTTGTTGGATCCCTTTGTAATCGATCTACAAGGTATGGTACTCATTGTCCTGACTTGTTGACAAGTGATTGTTTGCTGTTTTTCTCTCCATTTGCGTTAACGGTGTTTACAATGGCAGAGGACGCAACGGCGGCCTCTCGGTGGACCCTTGCAGCAATCTCTGCATATGTAACCGATGTTCTGGGAGGCTTAGTCTCGACAAGAGATATTCGAGCTACAGGTACCAAGGGTTGGTGTTTGGCTGCTTCATCCTTGTTAATACTAGACGTCAGGTCTAGTGGAATTTGCTTAACCAGACGTTTTGAATGGTGCCTGATTTTCGTTGCTGTGAGTACTGTTTGATTCACGTAGGTACAGTCTGTTTTCGCCCGGCGTTCTACCAAAGTTGGAGAAGACAACGGAGATGGAGACGTGGCTGATTGCGGTGCAGGGGAAGCGGATTGTTCAGCATTCCGTTGCTTAGCAGCCGCTACGCTTCTGTGGTCCATACTCACTTCCATTGAAGTAAGCTTATTGTTGATCCTCTGCTCTGCTTCTGCGATTAACCGGTCGCATTTCTCAGCTAGGATAAGCAAGCACTTAACGAAGGGGATAGTGGAACACGCAGTACAGAACCGAAATGCACCTTGGGAGCCATTTCGCTCCCGTAGCTGTTGTTGGGTCACATTTGCACATTTCGTATGGTACCATTCCAAACAGTGCGAACAAGCCAGACCGATTTTTACTACCCGATGACATTCCCCTAACCCGCAAATGCCTTTCGATGGGACTCTTCGGTTTCGCCTTTCTGCCATTCACTTTGGTGTCGTTATCTGACCCAGTGGGTTGGTTAGCGTTCTGTACTTTTACAGCTTTGAGAGCGGCGCACATCGGTCAGGCGAGCGTGCTGGTTGCAACGTCAAATGAGCGGTCGGCGTGGTCGCGCGGTCCGTGTGATGGGTTATGCAGCCGCACTGGCTGACAAGGTCACAAGGAATGGCGAGTGACTGCAACCTGAACAGATCGCTGAACACAGGTTCTTTCACAGCTGTGTTAAGAAACACTGGATCGGAGTAAGCTTAGGCTTTTCGGCCTGCCTCGAGAATTCTGTATCGAATGGTGTCACACAGAAAGGCAATCGGCTCAATACGATTGAATTGAACGCTTGCGCTTAATCACAGATGCCAGTGAAAACGGTTAGTGATGGCACACCCTCTAATCGTAGAAGATATTTCCACGTATGATGGATCACTGTGTAGAGCTGGTAAATCCGGTTCGAATGAGCGTACAGTGACAATGCTGCGAGAAGATGGAGAGAGGATAGAGGGAAATAATCCGAACGAACCAGTAGCACGCACGTCACGCATGTGTGAGGATGACCTTCTACAGCTCTGGATGGAAGCGAAGCCAGCGCCGGCCACACTCGTCTCAATGAATTAACTTACTGGCACTAACTCCTTGGGCTGGATGCATAGTTCAAAACTGGTTCGGTCCAGCGACATCGAGCTGAGTTGCTCTCAGCAACAGCGAATAGAAGACAAGTGTGAATAAATGAAACCAAATTGACACCACAGACAGAAGACAATAAGCAAGTTAGTAAAAACTAACAACACTGATACCATGACTAGGTGTACGTTGTACGTGGCCAGCAAGTCTTGATTGTCAGCTTTGTTTCGGCGCCCCTACTTGCCCAGACTATCGGATAGACATACGATGCGTATTTTCCCACAATGTCATCCGGGGCACTATGCGTTGACACAAAGCTAAACACTGCCAATAACAGACGGTCGTCTGTCGCCATATACCAGCCTATGTTTGCGTTATTTTTCGCTTTTACTTTCTATTACTCGGAGCTACGCAGATGTTTTCAAGTAGCAGTATGTTAAAAAATTTTGCACATCATAGTTAGATATGCCAAACAATGGTGACACGAATCACATTTATGACGCTCACTTGGATCGGTGATTGTGAGGAGAAAGCAAGAATTACCGGCTTCCGTTTGGCACAACACGTCACACTTCACTGTCTCGTCTGCAAGGCCGTGCTTCTTCACGGATTGTAACATCGTTTCCAGATCATGCTTTAGCTCCGTAAAGGAATACGGGTAACAATAGGCCATGTAGCACAAGTCATTTGCGTGAGGAAAGAACTGGGGAAGTTGGAGAGGTAAAAGGAGATTTCGCCAAGTGCTCCTCTATATAGTGGCAAAAATTTTAAGTTGTAAACGACTTTCTTCAATTTCAACATGCAATATTAGATACTGTGATGAGCACATTCTGTTGGGTTATCAGGTCTCTGTGGAAAACGGTTTCGAGAAGCTGGTAAATTTTAGCTCAATCGTTTCAACTACGATTTTAGTGGGCTATGACTTTGGTTAACGATTAACCGCACCAACGTTCGGTCCCTTTCAATGATTATATCCTATTCGCAACCCATTATTAAGAAAAAACAAAATAGCTAAAATTTATCTAAGCTACGACCACTCATGCAGCATTGAGTGGATCGTTTTTATCCAAAGTGAAATGGGTTTCCAGTCATCAGAAACTGATAGCTAACATGACGGCCGACAGAGTTGTCTCTACATGTTATACTTCAGTAAACTGACCATGACCCCAGAACCAATGTGCAGTGAGTAACATCGCCGTGATTCCCATCATAATGTCAATATAATCTCCAGTAGTGGCGAAATGAGAAAAAATACTTGTAAAACATAATGTAGTGAAAGGCAAGTGTGGGAGGTTTGTTAGAAAAGTCAGACGGAAGAGGGGAAGTTATGTAAAAGGAACCTAAATCACAATTACCATTGACACTGTGACCTCGTCATGTTCGGCACTGATGTGGCAGGATATGCAGGCTTCATCGGAAAAGACGGTAAGGATCAGTTGCATTCAGTTGTTCGACAAGTTGCTTCTTTCCTTCTTGCTGTGTCGTCAGCTGCGACTTCACACAACCGGGCAAATAATGTGAGACAATGAAGGGGGTCTGTTTGCTAGCGAAGGACGTGACGCATAAATAACAGTGGTTCAAACAGTTTCGTACGCATCCCATCACCAATTGATCAACTTCCGACAATCTCGATCAGTGGGCACAGCAATGGACTAGACGTCAAATGAGTGTCCACTTCAGTGACAATCCGCCATCCAAATGGAATGCGAGTTTCCGCTTTCACATTAAAAAGTAGATGTGCTTTGTTGTCAGAATTACGCTGATAATAGACACGTAGCGTTAACTAAAATGGTTTAAATAGACAATTTGTAGTCTGCTCAATCCTGTACTGCACTTTACTTGTACTCTGAGTAATGTTTATTACAAATACCTAACTAATACAGAGTGAGATACCATGGGTTGCATGCTGAAACCATGCATTGACCGCACGACCAGACACGTGATCCACCACTTTCCATTCTCACCACCAAATCCATGACAGGCGTCCTGGGAATCGTAAACTTCAGTTTGTAGCTGATTTGGATAGTGGATTCTGTTTACTCACTTATTTGCACTGTGTCTTTCCGAAACAGCTCCTCGCTGAGTGGCACTTCATACCATCTGCCTCTTCAAGAAAAGTCTGTGCAGTGGGTTTCCTTGTGGTTGATACGCACGTATGCATCGACGCCGTATGGAGCTCTCCCAGCTGGGCCGGTAGTCTAGCTGCGATGAATCCTAGAGTTGATATGGTGTGGCGATGCTCCACAGACAGTGTGTCAAATGCGGAAGGGTGGACTAATGCCACACAGTAAGAAACCCGCCATACGTGTGCGCGTGGGTAGTCAAGGGAGGCTGTTGGTTGGTTAGGTTATAAGATTTTGACTGGAGAAAGGATAGCGCTATAACAGACGGAGGATAGTCTACGAATACCTACTTAGATAGCGTCAGTATTATGAAAAAACGTGCGACCCTAAGTGCGCAATAGGATAACGGATATCGTGGATCCGGAGTCTAATGTGCAAGCACTAGTGTGGATCCGAATGGGGCGGTGGAGCGTAAGTAGTGAACCGTGAGTTAGCAGCGGGTTATCCGTACCATACCTTAAGCTTGATCTAGCCCGATGGAAGGGCTGGGACTCAAACCCAAGAGTTTGGGATGTGAGTCGAAATCTCCACTCCTAGACTACTTGTTATCGGACGGAGTTTGTCGCAGTGGTTAGTGACTAAGTGTGATCACAGTCTGGTGCGCGAAAATTAGTATAAAAATGGTCATCCAGCGCATTGTCGCGATCAGGCTCCAACAAACATTTAACGTTGTGACCTTGAGAGAAGTTGCGTGCAAATCGCTCACTTGTGCACTCGTGGTTTTTAACTGTGGTTCAGCGATATTTTGTCGCACACCTTTGGATCCATACTTATTCGTCGTGTTTTTACAAGCTCTACTTTGTGATACCAGTTCCCCGAGTATACTCCAGTGCATCCTACATTTACCCTGCATTCAAATTCCGGGCAGTGTTTCGCAGATATCCATGCGCCAAAAGTTGTCTAACTCCAACCATCGGAGACATTGTTTGGCCTCACTCGATAGACCATTTCAACGGCTTTCGAACGAAATGTCGCTCATTCAAATCCAACATTGCTTGGTGCAGCTACAGGTCTCAAAGCAAATTCACCAGGCGCGATCCATAAGCCTAACCATGAGAATTCTCAATCACACCCTCGTGTATTCTGCCCCACGTTCAAGCTGACACATTCGACTGGCACGCCAGAGAGGACAGCCCGCAAGCACACAACTGCAACGTGAACACTATGACCTTACCGAGAACGTCAATAACAGCACGACTTTTTACCATAGAGGGTGAGTCATTCAAATGGTTCGTAACATTTGCTCAACAAGCGTGATGCCCAGTGCGCCAACGACCAAAGACCTATGTGGATCATGTTCCAAACTTGTTAAGGGGGGCATTTTGTGCCGTAACTGTTGCAAGTTCTTCCATGCGAGATGCCTCCGAGTTAAACCTAGTCAGGCCAAGTTATTAAGCAAACCAGACTCGCTATGGTTCTGTGTAGAATGCACATCTATCCCACCGAGAAAAATCGTGCTCCTATTATCTCAGAAGTACAACCAGCTACTAGCCAAGTGTGAGGAAATGGTGACTACCAAAATCACTACGGTTGAGGTAAACATAGCGGACTGTGCAACCCAATCCTCCCCCGTAAGTGGTGTTCCTAACCCGCGAAGAACTGTTAATAACACCGTAAGCAACACGACACCTAGAGTCCAGAACATCAACAGCTGTCCCAATACCACATGTAGCTTACATTTGACTAAAGCGTTTCCCAGTTCGATCGGAGTAACTACACGTAAGGCTACTTCCAAACTCCCGACGGAGTGCGTAGAAAAAGAGCGAGCCGGTACGAGCGAAAGTTGGGTTACGGTTGCCTCCAAGTAGAGCCGTCATTTAAAATTAACACCACCCCCAACTGGATCGGAAGCTGAGGAGCGTAGTAGAGTTTTCCTAGTGCAAGCACCACCGGTTTCCTGCAGCACATCTCCGAGTACTTCAATCACTAACCGCGGCATGTCGAAAGGTTGAAAGAAACAACTACCTGTACTGAGCGTACTGTGCTCCAATATCCCAGAATCAAAGTCGACATCGATAAGAGGCAGGCAGTTGGATAACCTCAACCAGTGGGGCATTATTAGTAACCTAATCGGAGTTGTACTGAAACCTGTACACGTAGTGCGTATTACACGACACCCCAACTCCAAACATTTCGGTGAGCCAAGACTTCTGCGCGTTGTGCTGAACTTCATCACTGAAGTAGAATCAGTACTACTGTCGACAGGTAGTCTCAGAAATGAACGCTGCTCCATCCATATCCTTCCAGACATCCCATAGGGCGAGCGTTATCTAGTTAACCGTGCCTTAAAGGACTAACGGAAAGAAACTTTAACCAGAACCATAGTTCTTCACGGGGTTCCTGAAACTGAAGCATGTGATGAGCATGAAATAACAGCCCATGATAAAGAACAGTGGTGTTATATTCATGAAACACTCTGCTTGAATGATGTGTTAGCGAAATCCGTGTCACGACTGCGTATCTCACCGAACTAAAAAGTAAGTGGCCCGAGAGTGTTGAAGGTGGTCCTTCAGTCAAAACATATGGTAGCATGGCTGCTAAAAGGTTGGTACATGTTCCGTTGCAGGCTACCATCTGAGCTTCGGCTGAAGACAGTCAGCGATATGCCTCCTAGAGATGATATGTCACTACAAGAACCAAACGCGATGGGATCTATAAAAGAACATTGCACCAGTAGTGTGTCGAATGTGCCCATACAACCTGTAGAAGATGATGTTGACCGGACACCTTACACTGCACGTAGAAGATCAGACACAGGATTAACTAAGCGGACGATGATTAAGACGTTAAACCCTTCACCAAGTACACACAGAAAAACGAGTAGTCGCCGGCCACTCACTGGTCTGCGAAACTTCACATATGAGTTGTACAACCTCCGAAACATTGCTTAAATCTGAGAAACTTTCATGTATGTACACTAACGCCCAAGGGCTTCTCAGTAAAATTACCGAACTTCAACTACGTCAGGTTGCAAAAGCTTGGGACCTAGTTTCTATTACCGAAACTTGGTTACACCAAGAGGTGACTGATGCTGAGGTTGAGATAGCCGGAATGTCACTCATCCGGAATGACCGCCCCCAGCAGAGGAAGTGGGGTCCTACTCTACTACCGCAGCGATCTGCAATATGCAATAGTTGATGATCTGGAAACTCACGTTACCGACTCACTGTGGTGCCGTCTCCGACTAACACACAACGACGCATGTCTCATAGCTGTCGTTTATCGCCCCCCAACGTCCACTCCGGAAATGGATTCCCGCTTGATCCATGGCCTGAACAGAGTAACACGCACTAGGTACATCCACATTTTCATCGCCGGGGACTTTAATCTACACGACCTGGAGGTTTCGACATCACCCAGTGAGCAGTTCAAAGCAGATGCATGAACTGATCGCTAATATTCACTTGTACAATCATGTCACCATGCCCATTAGATTCAGGACATCAAACAAACCGTCCATACTGGACCTTGTGCTCACGAATGAAGAGCTCATGGTTGACGAGTTATTGATGGATAGTCCATTAGGTCGCAGTGACCATGTAGTAATGTTCTGCTATGTGTGTTATGCATAGTATCCATCTGAACACTCGGAACTAACTCATACAATCACACGCTACCACGTATTAAAAGAACTCACCGACGCAGCTGCTTGTGAATTCTCAAACAAAAGTCCCCTTGACAACGTTTGGGCAGAGTTCGTTAATAGATTCAGCGACATCGTCAAAAGAGCATCAGAGACCAATCCCCTTCGTCCCGCGAAAGTGCCTTTAATTCTAAAGAGCAGGACTCGAAAATGCCTGGCGATTAGAGATGCAGCATGGCTTGCTTACAAGATTAATCCCGACTCAGAGACTTGGGGCAATTTCCTGACCCATCGCAACCATTGCACTGCACTTATCCGTGAGGACAAAGTAACTTATCAACAGTGCCTAGCCAAAATTTTCGTGGCAAACAACAAACTACTATATAGGCATGTCAATAAGCTTCGTAAAGTGAAGCATGGAATCCCTCCACTTTTCACGACAGACGGTAGAGTACAAAGCGCCGAAGAAGCAGCTAATGCCCTGCGGCTTCAATACGCCCCAATTTTCGAACTCGCAACCTCTACTTGTCCCATAACGTCATGCACATTACAGATACCATGGTTTACAAAAGTAATTTTCAATCCATCGATTGTACTAAGGAAGTTACTCTCACTGCGTGAGCATAGTTCTCCGGGAGCAGACAACATCCGCCCGAAGGCACTGAAGGCTGTGGCCAACAAGGTGGCTGAACCACTGTCACAGTTCTTCCAAAGGTGCTTTGATGAGCAACAAGTCCCACTATGTGGAAGAGTGGTATTATCACCCCAATTTTTAAAGGCGGTAGCCGTTCAGATCCTGCAAACTATCGTCAAGTGACTCTCCTCCCTGTGCTCGCGAAGGTGATGGAAGCAGTCGTCGCTGAAGCTTTAATAGACTACCTGAAAAAATGCAACATCTTGGTACCGGAGCAGCATGGCTTCCGTCAACACCGGTCATGCACCACCAACCTACTGATTGCACGAGGTAGTTGGACGGAAGTGGCCGATGATGGGGTCGGAGTCGACGTCATCTATCTGGACTTCTCCAAAGCTTTCGACCGCCTTGATCACCGCATCCTACTTCAACGGCTACAGAGATACGGAATCGGAGATCCTGTACTTGGTTGAATTGGCGGCTTCCTTCACCAACGGAAGCTTCAAGTACGTGTTAGGGGCACTCTCTAACCCAATTGAGGTGGAATGTGGTGTCCCACAAGGCTCAGCGCTGGGACCGCGCTTATGCCTGGTGTTTATCGACGACCTGGCAAGAGTTATCTCCTCAAATTTCTTGCTTTTCGCCGATGACGTAAAAAACTTTGCGGACCATTAGTAACAAGCCAGATCACGATCTGCTCCAACATGACCTAGATTGAATTTACGAATGGTCAAAGAGGAACATACTTCCATTGAACACAGCTAATACATCTGCGTCACCAGCCGGTGAGCGCTTACAAGCTTGGAGACCACACCTTGGAGAAGGTCTTTCAGGAGCGTGACCTGAGTGTATTGGTACAGGAAGATCTCGGGTGTTCAAAACAAGCAGAGAAAGCGAAGAGAACCGGAAATCAACACTTCGGCCTTCTTCGCAGAGCCTTCGGTCGGTTTGAACCCTCAATATTTCCCCAAATGCTTAACGCCTACGTGCGACCTCACGTGGAATATGCTGTTCAGGCGTGGCAGCCGTGGCAGAAACAGGATCTCGTTGCTCTCGAGACTCCTCAACGAAGGGCAACCAAGAACGTCAGGGGCCTCTTTCATCTGCCCTATCAGCTTAGACTGAAATATCTAAGATTGTACAGCAGTCGATATTGGCTTTTGCGGGGGATCTCATAATGGTTTACCAAATTCTGAAGAACCCAAACCACATTTGCCGTCCGCTGCTGGAATTGAACCACAACACTAAACTAAGAGGTCACCCTCTGAAACTGACAATTCACTATAGCCGGCTTGAATGCCGTAGAAATTTCTTTTCTCTCCGCGTGTGTCAGCCTTGGAACGCCCTCCCTAATTATGTCGTCTCTGCTCCTAATCTGGCGATATTTAAAAAACGTGTTGACGATGCATTGTCTCACTTACATTTCATTTTATGACTTGTTAGCCAGGGGCTACAAAACGCAATCAAACGGTGCCTTGCCAAACGCCTAACCAATGGATTTATGGATTTATACGTTTAATACGTGAACATCTGCGCTATTCCACATAAGTCTATGATGAGTCCACCACAACGCTTTTCACTTTATCATGCAATTGACTTTCGCAATAATTTCCATCCTACGGGACTTGTTAAGCAATGATTTTTTACCCGTAATAAACCATTATTCCGTTGTTAGACACTTAAGAAGGAACACGGTGCTGGTATGCATGGATGCATGACAGATGCGCCGAGGTACGGTTCACTCTTCTCAGCCTTGAACGCCAAGACGGTGCTGGGGACAGTTTGACCTCCCCTGGACAATGCATACTCGAACTTTGGGCACTAATTATACTATTGCAATAAAAGTGGCTTAGGTGGAGAACACGGCCGGTTTCCTGTTGTATCGAGCCGCACGACTCCATTGTAATGAGGCTGGACCTTACCGTGGTGCGATCGTTTGTGTGCCTCAGCGATCCATTGAGCTATGTTGGGTGGTGCATTTTTTGCACCTTCAGAGCCACTCATACCAGATTGGTCAATGGTTAGAGGCCAGACAAACTCAGCCTCCTGGTCCTCCAGGTTGGGGGTTGGAATGAGGGTGGCTCCTTATTCCTTAAAACGAACTCCTTGTAGCCCAATGCCAAACCCGCTGCCTTGCGGACAGGTTTTTAAACCAAAGGCTTTGGTTGAGAACCCTAATCGTTCTCCTGTCTAGGCCTAGGCAACCTGGCAGTATCCTGCCGACGCAATACAATGAATCTCTCTTAAAACGGTTTCTTCATGCTCTGGCCACCGCAGAGGATAATCAACGATGCCTTATCTGCAGCTGCATCCAGCAGGCTGGATAGGGGTTTAGATGCTACTGCTCAAGCCTTCCCATCTTCTTATTCCTCCTCTTACGCTTTTTCACCCTTATCGTCCCGTTCCAGCTTCACTTTTATCCCCACTGCTTTCAACCCCCCTATTCGCGGCCCTCCCCCACCTTGCTTCAATAGTCGCTTGTCTTTTAGTTTCAACTCACATGTGAACGCGCAGCGTCATTTCTGCCCTGTCAACAGGCCCATGTCCAAGCAAGCGGTCAAGCCCAGTTCATTGGCTTCCATTTGGAGCCCTCGATCCTCCTTCAGACTGGCATGCCTGAATGTTCGCACACTGCTTCAGATCGGTCAACAGGCAACATTTCCCCAAACATTAGAGAACCTCTCGATCGATATCTGCTGCTTATCGGTGACCCGCCTGCAAGACTCGAGCTCTGTGCTCACTCTGCGATCCCCTTCAGGTGACACTAGCAGCACTTTCTCATTGCGCCTATCCGGTGACGATGCAGCTTCGAGCACCGGCCAAGCCGGTGTTGGTATTGCCCTGAGTCCCAGGGCTGAAGCTGCTCTGGTTGATTGGATTCCAATCAGTAGCCGGATATGTGCGGTCCGATTGGCTGGCTCGTTTAAAGCTTCGAAGTCGCGCGGGACTAATAGATGTCTATTCATCATCGCTGCCTATGCACCCACAAACTGTAGCGATGACTCGATAAAAGACGAATTCTATCGTCAACTGAACGAGCTCCTTCGCCACAGAAGAAGCACGGACACTGTTGTGCTGGCGGGAGATATGAACGCACAAGTTGGAAAATTATACACTGATGAGCTGCATCTGGGCGGCCAACATGGTGTAGGCTCCCGTAATGATAACGGTGAGCGGTTACTTCATTTGTGTGAAGATGCTCACTTATTTCTTGCGTGCACTAATTTCCGACACAGCACCCGCCAGAGAGTGACTTGGAGCCCACCCGCCTCGAACCAAATTTGGACGCAAATCGATCACATTGCGAAAAGTTACCGCTGGAGAGGCTGCGTCCAGAACTGTCGCTCGATTTGGAGCACAGGTGTGGCCACCGATCATGCACTTGTATGTGTTGACCTGCGGATTCGCTTTAGCGGACGCCCACGACGACGCTGTGAGCGTACTGACACCAGCCAACTGGCGAAACTAGCTGTTCTGAATGCCTATGAAAGTACGCTGTCATACGAGTTGGATAAACGCTCACTGGATGCAGTTGAAGGTCACTGGTCTCAAATTCACCAGACCTTACTTGCAGCAGGAAAATCCGCATGTGGTATGTATAATCACCAACATGGACATTGGGTCTCTTCACAGTCTCTGGAACTTATAGATGCTCGCCGGCATATTCCGGCTGGAAGCGAACACAATGAAACTCGCAAAGAGCTCCGGGTAAAACTCCGTGCTAGCCTGAAGAGAGACCGCGAATCGTGGTGGTCTCATCGTGCATCAGAGATGGAGATGGCCGCTGCCCTTGGCAACCATCGTAAGTTATTCCGTCTGATACGGGAATCGGGCAGCAGAAGACCTGGTGTTAGTGAAACAATTTGTGACGAGAGGGTACAGCCTATCCACAATTTATCAAAACGCTTGGAGCGTTTGGCTGAGCACTTTGAAAGGTAATTTAATCGGCCGGAATTGTTAGATTTGCCGCCGGCCACTGATCCCCTCGCTCCGTGGGCTGTACCTTTGGATCCACCCTCTCGCTCAGAAGTGGAACGTGAGATCGGACTGTTGAAGTTCACTAAAGCCGCTGGACCTGATTATCTTCCTCCAGCCCTCTTCAAATTCGGGGGACCTGCCCTTGTGGATAATTTACACAAATTGTTAGTTAAACTGTGGGAGCAGGAAACTGTCCCAACCGACTGGAGCCACTTCGTCATATACTCAATTTTCAAGGGAGGCTCACGATCGGAATGCGGCAGCCATGGAGAAATCAGTCTGATCTCCATCGCTTCCAAACTGCTTGCCTCTGTCATCCTTCACAGACTGAATGGCACTCGTGAAAGCCAGATTCGTGAAGAGCAAGCCGGATTTCATCGGGATCGTGGCTGCATTTACCACACCTTCACCTTGCGTCAGTTGTTGGAGCACCGTCATATATATTGGCGGCCTACCGTTGTCGTATTCCTCGATAGCAAAGGTGCATGCGATTTGGAGGATAGACTTGCACTTTGGGACTGTCTAGTCAGGAAAGGTGTGCCTGAGCAATATGTACATATTATCCGAGCATTATATGCGCGTAGCTCAGGCAGAGGGAGGGCTTATGGCAAGTTGTCGTCGCCCTTTAATATCGCTAGCGGTGTGAGACAAGGATGCCCGCTGTCACCTTTCCTCTTTAACTTCGCTGTTGACGAAGTCATGGAAATCGCCTTCACAGGACACGACTTGGAAGGTGTGGATCTGCTCCCAGGAGAACGACTTCTTGACTTAGAGTATGCTGATGATATTGCCCTCATCTGTGACAGCTCACAAACGTGCCAAGCGGCACTGGACAGATTAGCACTGGCTATCCGTCAATTCTGGCTTTGCTTCGCACCATCGAAGTGTAAAGCGTTCCTCTAAGATTGGTCTGGACCGCCTCCTTCGCTGACCCTTGGTGGGGATCAGCTAGAAGTCGCTCAAAAATTCAACTACCTGGGAAGTTGTATCACCGCCCTTGGGATTGAAGACGAGATCACGAACCGTATAGCAAATGCTCGGGGCGCTTTTGTTAACCTTCGCCACCTATGGCGGCGGCGGGACATCACTCTTGCCCTGAAGGGTAGAGTGTACAATGCAGCGGTACGTTCGACCCTACTGTACGGTTGTGAAACCTGGCCGCTTAAAGCAACGGACTTGAAGAGGTTAGTTAGCTTCGACCACCGGTACCTTCGCAATTTAGCTCACATTTGGTGGGAACAACGCGTGAGCAACAAGTGTGTCCGACCCCTTGTTTACGGCACAGGAAAATGAAATGAATCGCTCAGCACCGTTATTTCACGCACCAGGCTCCGATGGTTCAGCCATGTGTTACGCATGCCAACCCACCGACTTCCGCGACGTGTGTTGTTTGCGTGCCGGGAGTGTGGATGGAAGAAGAGGAGGGATGGCCAAGCGATGACTTGGTCGGGAGGAATGAAGGCCCTCACTTCTGAGCTGGCCTCGGTTGGAGCGTCTCGGCTCCCTGGTTGGGGTCCGAAAGACAATGAAGACGTTTGGTTGGACACACTTGCTGACATGGCAAGGAGCCGACCTCAGTGGCGTTCGTGCTGTGAGTTTCTTTATCCCACCCCATCCCTCTTAGCCTCCCCCTCCAACCACGATCTCATTATTTAGCCTTATATAATTTGCATAGCAATTTTTTTTAATACACAGTAGCCTGCTGGTAGCTTACCGGAACGATGCCCATCCGTTGGCAGTAGCTCAGCCGGCTTTCACCAGTTGCTCATTTTTCTCTTTTTTTCCATGTATTGCGGCACAGTAGCTGAGATGTTCCCCACCTCTATATAACGTGTATGATGATGATGATGATGACGAGCCGCACGACTGCTTCCACCCATTAACGGTATAGTGAACACCAACGAGCGGGAACATGATTCAGTGTTTTAAATATTTCGGAATACTTGTTCCTTGGGTAGACTACTCAGTTGTTCATTTGTTCGCCGTGCTTGATAATTTTTTCCTTAACGTTTCACCACCATGCGAGTGGGCATCGCCAGTGCGGTGATATGCAGTGTGTAATCTTTGGTTGAATCATCGATCCGTGATGCAGGTGCAGGAGAATTTCGAAAGTGACTACCTCGATTTTCGCCCCATGCTCTTTGCTCATTTTCCCGCCGCTGAAGTGGTCGCTCGAGTTGTCATAGTGCAAGAGACATCCTGAAATTCACCAGTTGTTTCTGTCTGTTTGCTTGATATACTGAATCGATGTATACATGCTGGTCAACTGAATTCTTCGTGGAGAACCAAGCTATGAAGAAGTCCCTTTCTCTTATCGTTTCGCAATCTGCCAAGACTTCTATTTTGACCCAAACAAACTGTCTCTTTCTTCGTCCACGTGCACTGAAACTAGGGATGATGCATAATGTTTTTGCAACTTCTTGTGCTCTTGTACGCTTGTTTCCAATTTTCTTCCCGCCCGGCCAATAGTTATTTACGCAATTTCTACAGGTTAGTCCACGCGCTTCCGGTTTTATTTTTGTTTTTACAGATTCCTCAAAGTGGCAGTTGGTTTGTGTCCTACGGTGAAATGATGCGGTGTAAATAGTTAGGCCAGATATGTTCTTCTTACTGTTGTAATTGGTTATCACCAGCTCCGGCGTGTCGGCGCTGCATGTGACTTGTGTGTGTTATCAGGCGAACCAGTGACTTGGTTGTGTGTACACATTACAGCCGCGTCCCTTACAACCGTGTTCCTACTTACCATACTATAAGTCAAACCGCCTCTCTGGCTTTGGTGTACACTGTCTGTTTGCCTTGTTGTCGTTCAAACACCTGATGAAGCTTTGCGAGTACACGCAGAGTTGGAGACAAGTAAATTGGTGCTGCTCTTCTTTTCGCTTTTCTTCCGCGGTACAGTAGTGTGTTCACTTTCTGTGAAATTGCGTCCGCATACAGCTTACGTGTGCAACCCAATTGTGAAGCTCGGAGAACAAACGAACTAGTGAATAATTCAGTGATCCTTTCGCAGAAAAACAACACGGTTCATCTAGTATGACACGAAATTTTAAAAAAATAAACAGAGCACAGAAATCGCGTGACCAGACAAATGGAAGAAGCACCGAATAGATAAAGAATCAATCAGATGTACACGAAGAAATGAAGTCGATAGCGTTGGGTTCAGAGTGGGATTGTGATTCTCACGCAGTAACAACAACCGTAGACAGCCAATAGACCAAATGAAGCAACATGTTAGAACAAATGGCAGTGACTAAACACAACAAGACGATGATCTGCAGTAGTTAACGTTTAATTAAGCACACGCGAATTTTTATCTTAAACAATTTAGAAGCTCGACTTTCTACCTAGGCTCGATCGGCGAGATGAGATGAAGACAACCCACCTGCAGTGTCGAAATTCCCATGTTACATTTTGATGTAATTAAACATTTTGGTTTGTTTACCAGTATTTTGTTAAGGTTGTGGATAGCCGATGTGCCTTTGCAACACGACAATACCTTGTGTTGAGTAATTCGGCATGGCAATCATGTGAGCTGACTAGCCCGAAAGTTTATGGTCGACAAGCGAACCAAGTTCGCACTTCTATGCTCAGTTTCTGCCTTATTTCAGTGCAGCGTACTAGGATTTACATGCAAATCGGTTGAAGGAGGTCCGCTAGCTACATCGAAGTCAGCGATCCGGTAGCCGGAAAGAAACGCACACACTTTTGTCTATCATACTAAAAAGTACTCGTAAACTGGTCAACTTCTGGCTATTCCCAAGGCGTAGTGACCACCAACATTGCAGTGCATACGTAAAATCGATTCGAGCCTGTCACGAGTACTCAGCAAGGTAGATGCAGAGCATTCGGATAGTTCATACTCGATGTGGTATGTCTGTCTGCTCTAAGGCGGCGAATCTTTCTAGCAATTTGCGATAATGGTTACTAAAATACCCACACTGAATCGATGTTAATGCGGGAAATATTTGTTTCAGCTGTCTCGGAAACTGCTGAAAACGACGTGACATTCCAAACTGGCATTCTTTAATCCATCACAAACGCTGCGGGCGCAACTTGATGGAGACCATTGTATGCGGCTGTCGATCTTCTACTGGTGGTAGTTGATGCGCTAACGGTTACATACACATGGAACCGATACACTTCGAACAGGTGTTGCGATGTAGTTTGGGGAAGACGTGAATCACTCACCGGTTTTAGAATAAGTGATCGCAGTTTGCCTTGAAGATCTAATAACCTATGAAACGAACCGTAGACACTTGGAGATAGCAAACAGGCTTGTCATAACATCGACTTGTGGTATCTCGGTAGTCGGGACACGGTTTACCCTTAAACATACACAAACAGACTTATTTGGAAACGGATATCAAAATCAATCCGAATATGGAATCAGATAGATATTTGCAGCCAAAACCCACCTGAGTCAATTTTAACACTTAGATATAATCCAGACTCAGCATTTGCCCATGAAGGACCTCGTTAGTATTGATACTACTGGGATATGGCAAAGTTAGTCTGCTAACGGGACGACGTGCCACCGGTATACGTATTGTTTTCGAGTAGATTGTACATTCACACTAGTGAAATTACGAGAGGTGCTTGATACCCGAAGGATTCGATCAAGTGTCAGGTACTCACAAGAAGAGAATAAGAAGAAGAATAAGAGGTACATGCAATTACTTCACAGTCTTGCATGATTGACATGAAGCAGATTAAAGGGTGGTATGCATTCGGGGGAACAACTTTTACTAACTCCAATTCATAACTAATCCTTGCTACTTGGTTTGCAATTACCCTTAAGGAAGAGGCCAAAGGTCAACTTCTGGTCAACACAGATGAAAAGCGACTCACCATGTCCCACTGCAATTGGTGTACTGAGGATTCAGCGTTTGGTAGCTGGTCATCTGTTGGTTCTGTGTGTTTGCAGTAACTATGGGGAAAAAGTCGTGAATAATTTAAGTTGTAGTGAGAAAAGTGTGGCGGAACCCGAATGGGATAAATTAGTGAATGTTGGCAAAACTGTGCTCAAGGAACGATTTCATGCTGGCTGCATATAATGCCGCCTACCCGGATTGCCATTCAACTCTGCGATAGAGTGTATGCAATGCAAAGGCTCTTCAAATACAAAGGCACGAAGTATATCTTCGACGGCATCCGGTTCCAGATTTGCCTATTACTGCGACCTCCACAGGACAGTTACAGGAGGCCTGAGTCTACAGAGAGACCATGGGGCCTAGCGCTGCACCACCCACAGCTCCA
The DNA here is from genome assembly GCA_944474145.2 of Dicrocoelium dendriticum. Classification (NCBI taxonomy): domain Eukaryota; kingdom Metazoa; phylum Platyhelminthes; class Trematoda; order Plagiorchiida; family Dicrocoeliidae; genus Dicrocoelium; species Dicrocoelium dendriticum. Next base: position 11,431,201 of record OX104070.1, read on the forward strand.
TTCACACCCCCAATATCCATGGTAAACCAGAAAGAATAAGACCGGAAGCTATGTGGATGGAAGCAACGCGTCATCAACGGAGCCGACCCATACTCCTTCAGAAGTATTCCGGCATGTCCAATTGGAGAATTATGTACCCCATACGTATACAAGACAGTGGTTGGGTCATAGTCCGCTCCACTGGATGCATGGATTCAGCATTTCAGCCCACTAAGGTCACCAGAACCGTGCATCCCGTACCCTCCAGCAGCGTTTCACAGTCTCCTGGAGCCAGTGTATAAGTAGGTAGACAGCTAGACACATTGACACGCGCAGCCACACCGGGAATACAAAGCAATAACCACCCCCTGAATTGTAAGAAACTCAACACGCAGGCACACTTACAGACCAACTGCAATGATAATACTGCACGCAAACCACATCAACCTCATTATTAGCCTAGTTTAGTAAATTGAATTGAAACGGACGCAGTGAGCTTACGGTCGCTGCACTGATGCTGATTAGATAACCAGCTGACTCGTTGACTTTTGGGTGATGGCCCCCTTGGGTACCTTGGTAGCTTAGGCACTCGCAACCGCAGGTGCTACAGCACCACGCGCTCGACCTGGAGCGGCTATGCACCAGCCACACCTGTCGCTTCCTCAAGCGACGTTTCTATTCCGAATGCGGCAGGGATTTCTCAAGCACCTGAGCAACCGCCCTCTCGCCATCCGTGCCGATCCGTTACCATCGCTTCTCAACGCTTGAAATCAACATTAATTCATGATAGACTCCCTGTAACGTGATTAACTACGCAAGAAATTTTCCTACCTTTCCTACGCTTGACCCGAGGTCATAGCTGTGTGGATGCGCGCGAGTGGGTATTCAACCCTAATAACCTTCTCTGCTTGTCGTCCTGTGATGGTAGTAGAAGATCAGTGTGAACAGATGGATCAACCGAGCGAGCCAAACAGCCAATGGGAGACGGGCGTGACGGATTCGATTACTGGACTCGGAATGGGCGATATTTGTGTGAATGATTCACCATTTGTTTAAGTGAAGCAACGGAGGAATCTCGTCGACTCAGAAGGGTCGTCAGTTATAGCCTTGAAGGTGCCATTTATATCGAGGGGTTTGGCTTGCAAATCTTGCTGTACTTTTCGCCGACTTGACTTTGCTGAATAAACCTTTGTCCCTGAAGGACTGAGTTCTGCATCACGGCCGACTGATATCGACCGGTGTTCATTGTGTGAACCTTCCCCTACCCATTACCTCACCGAATGCTTGAAGCCAAATCATGCGGGTGGTGGATGTGCATATTTGTGTGTACAAGTATCCCCACTTCTCCCTGCCCACTGCTGTGTGCGACCGCACCATGACCTCGATCGTCCCACTCCACTGTTCACCAGACGGCTGCATTTGATACTGCACCCCATTCGCTGAACGCGACAGTTCAGCGCACCACGGTGTGCCTCATTCCACTGAGCGTTTGTCCACACACAGTACAGTTGTGTAATTTTGCCAACTGCTCAAATGCACTTTTGATGGTTAACAAACCGACCAGGATACGCTGTCGTTGAGCGGTTCTCTAACTCATTTGTTGCCAACCCATAACGCGGCACAGTATCTGAGGTGTTCCCCACCTCTAGCTAACGTGTATAATGATGATGATGATGAACCAGTAACGCTTACAATCGAGACTTATCATGTTATTAACGTTATGTAAATAGCACTGTACACTTTGGAGCCATTTCGTATTTTGAACTTATTCGGGACAGCGTTTTAGTCGTTACATTCCCCTTGATAATGTCTTAGTAACGTAACCGGTTTTCTTACTTACCGCTGTCACTAGCTGTGGTCCAGCCAAGACAAACCGATTCGACATCGAAATAAGCCCTGGATTCCTCACTAATGGCCTGATTTAGTCAGTAAGCGTTATGAAAAGTGTTCCAGGTTGCGGTTCCATCGCACAGTGGTAGATGTTGTGGCTAACACCCTAAAGGCTTTGCGTTTCAGCGCAGTCCTGCTATTTCTATCCGAAAAGCGTGAAGTAGTACGAAACGCGTCATGGAGTGCATCGTCACGTGTGGGTGAGCAAACGTGCATGACCCAGCATGTAGCTGACTCTCGGAATCTTGACAAAGAGGGACTATGGGGGCTAAATGTATGAACTGTGTGTGAAAACTACATGGTGCGCAAAATGCACGCCAGGCAAACGATAACAGTGCAGTCAGAGAAGTGTGCACGGTACGTAAATGGCTTTACTGGTGAACACACGGCAGTAGTCATTAGGATTTCTGAAGCACAGTACGGCGAATGTCACGGGTCGCCGGCGCGTATTTGTTCAGTCACGGTCACGGTACATGCAGTGATAAGTAGCTATATAACGATGATTCATCGCCAACTGGTCACCTGAATTCACTGATGACAGAGGAGAAGTCTAAAACCGTTCGTTAGTAATTTGAAAAGCACAATGAGAAGACGAAGTTTGGCAGATGCATGCATTTCCTATCGTCTCATCAGTGCCGATAAAGATGACCGGTAATTTTATGCAAGTTTGTGGGTGCAAACCTGCATACAAACAAAGTGGAGAAAGAGCGGTTCTTTCTCCTACAACCAGGGTAGTCTGAGGCTGGCCGATAATTGTTTTTTCACACAAAGCACTGGCTTACTCCGATTTATGGCAGTGGCCTCGGCAAGCGGAGGAGTCGGGAATCGGTATGACGAAGCAGGATCCTAACGCCTTGTTGACCTCAACTCGGTGACCCGAGGTCAATAAGTGTCTGACGATCTAAGATGTCGGCGGCCTGCGCACACACGTAGTCTGACGTGGGCTTGCTTGCTAAATACTTTCGCATTGAACCCATTTTGGTACATGCTCCTTCATTCAGGGACTCATAGTTCTATTGGTTTTGCCTATGTAACTAGCTACGAAATTATATACAACTTTGTATACGCATTGGGAGTTGGTCCCAATAGTCTGCGTTTCCTTCAGTGGAGACAGCGGCGACTTATGAGTTCTGTCAGTGATTACATATTCGGCAGCACAGAAAATGCTCTGTGTGGTGGAAATCAGACGTCTTGTAGTCCTCAAAAAGCAATGTCACCCTTAAGGGGCAGGTTTAAGAATACCTTTACCTAAGTTACCGTAGGTAAAGCAGCTTTCATTTCACGGACTTGGCTGTGCTTCTGGAAAAATTTTCCAAAGGTAGCCATTATCAATTAGCGTGTTGATAGTTCTAATTCATCGGCCAGACAAGCGGACTACACAAAATACGCGAAAGCCCATACAGTGACGGGGGACAACTAGAATGTCGCCAATCTACTTCATCAGTTACGTTCCAAGTGATCGAATTGGTCAAGGTTTAATAAAGTGGGAATCGTGGTCCACCTTGAGATACTGCGTCGCAAACCATTCTCAGAACGAGTGCTTCACAACAACCCTACATTGCTAAGTAACATTTGTTAAACTCTTGCTAGACTACGCGATTGGGAAGTCTGACTTTCCGGTAGTCATAAAGCTACACAGGTCCATGTGTAAAGTCAGAAGCACATAAACTACGAAAGAACAGATGGGGTGATAGGGAGATACTCAGTCAATGCCTTTGATCGAGACGATCGATGTTCACGATCAAGCGAAGCGTTTGCGATGGAACACAATTCGGTTACATTAGCATGACTACAACGTATTATGAACATCGTCTAGTCGCCTTACTTCCCATTTCTTGCAACCGAATTGAAACTTTTCTGCTTAAAATACAATGTGCCCAAAATGGTCTACAAAAAGTCCATGTTAATTTGTAAAAGATCCCCTTTGTTTGGCAAAACATCCAAAGGGTTTCGCAACATGTCCAGTGTGGTTTGCAAAACGTCCAATTTAAGATAAATGTGGTCTATATGCTCACATCAATGTTCCAACGCTGTGCGGTCACAGGCAGTACAAAAGTAGGCGGGTGGTGCACTATTAATGAGTACTATGGGTGAAAGGAGCAGGCGCGATTAACTCAGCGAATATTGGATCACCACGGACGACAGAGGCATTGTGCACAATTCAGCCAGCCATGGAAACGGATGACGATGGTGTTTTGGACCAGTACCACACCGTCACAATGAGCTGAGTCGACCGTACGCAGCGGAACGTAGAATCAAATGGTGCGTAAATGTGTCCGACTGTTCTGTGCTCGAAATCATTTACCATGCATACGTTTGTTATCCACTACATAACTCATTCACACCGCATTGCCTTCTCAACGTTTGGTGGCGTGACCAGCCGGAGCCATTTGAAGATATGGATGTACGGAGATTCCTGGAGGAGTTCGTAGGTGTCGCGGAAGAAGTCGGGCTGAAGCAGAAACGGGCCGAACTGGTTGCGCTTCCTATTCTACTGAAGGGATGGGCGAAGGCGAGCCTGGACGCGGCAAGAAGAGCCCTAGTCAAATTGGAATTGGCCGCCGCGAAAGAGGCGCTGATCGTGACGTTTGACAGTCCGACCGACCGCCAGGATTTGATGCGACGCTTCCAGGCTTGGACTAGAAGCGGATCCGGTCGTGTTTGCGGTCTATCTCAGGGGCTTGTTGGATCGGACGCTGCCAGCTTTGGACGACGCGTCAGGGCAACAACTGTTAATGGAGCACTTTCTGGACAGTCTACCTCCAACAACGGCGGATCGACTGCGGATTGTGAACGCCACCCAACGAAGGTGCATGGCGGAAGTTGCTCGAGTGGCAAGTGAGTTGGTACGGGAGCCAGTGGCAGCATTGTGAACCGAAGGCCAAATAGACGGGGAGTGATTGGACAACTTAGAAGTGAAGTTGGAGCTGGTTACGCAAGACATTGGAGCTCTTTGAATTACCCGTCAGAGGACGCGGCAAAGTGGGCGACGCTCTTTTGTGGGAAACTGGGACACTGGAAGCGGCAATGCCCATCAAGACCCGCTACATTCTTTGTAGCAAATAGAAGTTACAAACAATATTGTTCTCGTGATGGAGCGTGCATACGTGGGGTCCTGAACAAAGGTGCGGTTGAAGCGATAGTGGATGTGAATGGAGAAACAAAGAAGGGTTTTATCGATACAGGAGCCGCAGTCTCCTTGATCGACCACCGAGATGAGGTAAAAACCAAACCGTGTTCCATGGCGGTGAAGGCGGTCGGTGCTTACAATATACGCTTAACTGGTATGATGGAGCACGTGGTTGGTATCACGAGTCAAAAATTCAACCATCTCTTCGTTATGTCCCTGGACGCAAAACAGACCGTTTTGGGGGGAGACTTTCTTCAAGCCAATGAGGCCATCGTCAACATGAAACGAGGAAAGCGGATGACGAAATACTGGTCTATACCCCTCGCTTGTAGAGAAGGATGCACACGAGCGTGCTCATTCTTTTCAGTTTTACACACTAGTCGCTTGTCAGCAAATACAGACTTATCTGCACAGACGATAATAGCCCCTACGAGTTTTGTGGTTGGCTCGAACACACAATTGGGCTTTCGCGGTAGCCGTATCGACCGCATGGTCCCAGAAGAATGCAATTCACCTGGAGACCGAGGTCAAACGCAGGTTCAGATGTTGAATGTGGGTGCAATCGAGGAGGCCCACAGCCCGTATAACTCCGCAGTCGTTTTGGTGAAGAAGGCCAACGGAAAATACCGCTTTTACCTGGACTTCAAAAGGCTGAACGTAACCTCGGTGCGTCGTTTTATCTTGGCGACATCCGTCACAGACATTTAGATAAACTGCCGAATTCAACGCAATTCACGGGCCCTGATTTAAGCTCTGGCTACTGTCAGTTAGCGATCAAACAAGAGGACCGCGAGAAGACCGCGTGTACAGTTGGCGAGAAGCAGTACCAATTTAAAAGGATGCGGTTTGGATTATCTGGTGCCCCGTTCACTTTCCGGCATTTGATGTTCCGCTTGCTGGATGGGTTAGAGAATGTGGCCGTGTATGGAGATAACAGAGTGATATACGGTGTATCGGAGATAGAACAATGCTACCAGGTAGAAGCAGTTTTGCAGAGGAACTGGAAGTCGGGAGTACGGATACATCGTCCTTAATCGAAAATCTGGAAAAGGTCCGTGACACCGCTTGATCACAAGGTGGATCAGTATGGACAGAAGACGCTGCTGGAGAAAATATTGCAATTCAATACACCCCAGTTCCGCCCTCGAAACGAAGTCTTCGGGTAATTTTGGGCCGCCCCGAATACTACCGTAAATTTGTCAGGAATCGTGGCTGTTTGACGTAACCTTGTACGACCCTTTAAGAGGGGAACAAAAATTCACTTGGAAGCCAGAAGCTCAGCGAGCGTTACACGGTATTCAGAAGGAAATGGGAAAGCAGGATTTTGGGTCGAAATTGTCGGTCGCCGGAGTAACCTTGACCGTGGCCACAGACGCAAGTGACCTCGAAATCAGTGCGTTGCTGAAGCAAAAGCAGGGGACGATTGAATACGCTAGCCGAATTTTAACGCCATCGGAACACAAGTATTCGAGAGTAGAGAAGGAGCGACTGGCATTTGGTTGGGAGCTGGATAAATGGCGGGTGTACTTACTGAATCAACGCTTTCAAGTCTAGACGGATCACCAACCATTGGAATGGATTAGGTCCTCCAAAAGCCCAGAGGCAAGTTGGCTAGTGGGTGATGCGCTTAAAAGAATACGACTTCACGATAAGCCACATTTCAGGGATACACAACAGGGCAGCAGATTTTATCGCGCCTGACTAGTGACGACGAGTTGCCGAACGTTGCGTTCGGTGTTATCGGTTTGGGGCTGGAGCAGGATCCGGGGAGGACAACAGCTGAGCACCGAAATGATAAGCCGCTGAATAGGCTGCTAGCAGCATGAATGATGAATTGAACTGTGATAACCATGAGTCAAGAACAACGATTCGGTCCGTTCCCTCGGAAATTTGAAAATCTACAACGCAACGAAGCCAAAATTCTGATGTAGACACAAGGGCCAGGCGCTACCCCGGTGCCGGTGATCTCACCAAAGTTTCGGAAAAATTTGGTGGTATCCTGTCACGAGATGACCCATACCGGATGCACCAGAACATATGATTTGCTTAGGCAGCGAGTTTACTGGCCGTGCATGAAAAATGACCTCGATGAATGCGTGCTGTCATGTTAGCAACGCCAGCTCTTAAAGGGAGACAATCGGGAAGTACCACAACCTATGCTCGCGATCCCAGCGTCTGAGATTTGTGCTTTCTGATCAGTTGGCGTGACCAGGCCGTTCCCGTTAGCAAGATGGGCAATCAGTACATAATCCTGATGATCGAGTACATCACCCGCTGGATTGAAGCCGCGGCAATTTCGAATCAACGGGCTGGCACAATAACACATGCGGGATGATGCATAGAATAGCGGCCACGGAATACCGAAGGCAATACTGACGGACCACGTGCCATGTTTTAAAAGTGATGAGTTCCGGACATGTCTGGCGAAACTGGGCGTCAAGAATATACGAAGCACTCCCTACCATCCTCAGACAAATGGACTGACGGAGAGGAACAATAGAACGCTTAAAGTATGACTGGCAGCAAAAGAGGGCGGTTGGGAAAAAGCTTCACCACCACTCATGCTAGCTCACCGAGCGTCCAAGCAAACAGGCACGAAGCAATGCAAATTTCAGTTAATGTACGGCCACGGACCTCGAATTCCTGTGAAGCGAGAGATGGGAATGTGGCCAACCTGCCAGTTACCGCCAAGGGAAGCACGGAACAACAGGAAAGTAGCGAACCGAAGCCAGAAGGTAGTCCAGGCGCGGATGATGGAGAAATCCCGGGTCAACATGGAAAACGTTCCGGGGACTTTCTAATCGCTTCGAAAGTAAGATACAGAGATCACCAACACGCGGCCGCATATGACTCAGGCGAAAGGAAACTCTTCACGAAGTGGAAGGGACGATATGACGCAATCAATCGACATGGCCCCGTATACACTATCATTCGACAGGGTGACAGGCAGCGAGTTCATGCTAGCACATTGAGGAAGTGGTACGAGTGAGGAGAGAAAGCTCTCCTCCGGATGGTCGGAGAGACTGCGTGCGTCGTCCACAGTCTCGGAGACTTTAGAGGGGGAGGGGGGAAACTACTAAGGAGTAGGATGGGTGAAACGAGCAGGCGCAATGAATTCGGCGAATATTGGATCACTGCGGACGACGGGTGCGTAGTAGATAATTCAAACAGCCATGGAAATCGGATAACGCTGGAGTCTTGGGTTTATACCACACCGACACGACAACCTGAGTCGATAGCACGCAGCGGAACGTAGAATCAAATGGCACCACTAATTAAGTGAACAAATGAATCCGACTGTTCGAATTGTTGTACCATGCATACGTCTGCTCCCCAGTACATTAATCGTTTGCACCATATCACCTTCTCAACAGGTGGTGATATATGAAAACCATGAGCTGGTTCATGCTCTTGTTTTTACAGAGTAATTTTATAGACAATGTGACCTGCCGTATCAAATGTACTACTTGCATCCCAGCGTGTCGTGTTCCATAGGATTTATAAAACGAATTCGGATACAGTCTTCGGGGCGTGTTAACTAACTATCCTGGTGACCCCTGTTCTGAAGGGACACATCGTGGATTTTTAGCTCAGGGCACATGAGTACCGATTGTTGCGCCATGGTGTACTTCGTGTGTTACAACTTGGCTTCACAAAATACCCAATCATGCAGCCAACTTTAATTTTGGAACAAGGACATTTTCACAGCAAGACAGACGGGGAAATCTACGCTCGCGTTTCGTTAGCAAATGAATTGTCGATTCAATGGTCCCCATCGTCTATGAATAAGCTACGGATTGATATGCAGTATAAAATACCATGTTCTCCCCAGAATACTTAGTCACATTAGGCAGCAACCGGCATTTGGTTACCTATGTAACAATTCGTTTATGTGTACTTTGAATAGAACAATGTAATGGTGGTTTCTGACGGGTAAAACGCATGGGCCTAACAGGCCCTGTTAGTCGGTCACGAAAGTAATTGCGAAATTGAAGACTACACAAGTAGGTAAAGTGAACTGCGGATCTGTGGGGCAACGGGCATGCGAATAGTGGCAACAGAACCGTGGGAAATAGGTTGCACCATGCAAAACCCGATAATAAATCGTGCTGGTTTCCGTCCAAAATTGGGTTTGGCAGCGCTCGCTGCAAGTCTTGGATTGCGACGCGCAATTTCATTTGTAGCCTGAGTTAAGTTTGAAGTCAGTCTCTGCCATTCGATCATTGCAATCGTCACTGAAGTGGACGGTTTCGGTGTTGTTGTTTTCCATCCCTGTAGTGATGGGAGGGAGAAACATGGAATACCTCTACGTCGGATATGGTTTATGTTCATTTTAGAGGACAGTCGGATTGCTCACCTGCTTGCACTGATTTACGTGTGTCAATGTGGATTTTAATTCCAAAACGCTAGTAAACCAGAACAAATGCTAGGATAACCGTTGGCAAATATGACGTCATAGGACTAACATCTCCAGCTTCCTATTATATGCTCAAGTAATTTGCAAACAAATAACAGCTTAACACGCACCTGATGTTATGTCCAGTACGATACCAACCGCGCTTGGTATCCGCTGCCTCTTTCTCGGAGTAGAACAATATTTGCATACCTGCAACGGAAGGGATGAGAAAACCAGGGAACAAGACAGTACAAAAACCAGCGTAGTGTCAATAAAAAGATGCCTTTCTATCTCAGTGAAATTCAATGTGTTTAACCTGAGCCTGACGCTTTCCGATTGGTTCCGATGCCAATCTTAGCCAAGTAGGATAAAATGGGTGACAAGATTTTAAAGGAAGGTCACTCAAGGTGGAAAGTATGTGACCAGAATTCGATTTCAGATGGAAAAACTTGGTAGCTTGCTTTTGCATAGCGATTAGCCATGTACATTCGGGGTGTGAATCAACTGGCGCGATTTACGCCTTCACCTGTTGAAGGAGGGACTCACGGTTATTCCGGGTAAACACGAAATTTTCAACCGTTGTTTTGGCCGAGGCTGATCAAACATAATCGCCGACGAAGGCGAACCCTTAGCCCGATTCAGCACTGCACTGCGGTGCCTAACGCACACGACCAAACGGACTACGTATCCAGCTTGTTTAGAATTGTACGATAGTAGTACGAAAGAATGACGGTTTATTACAGGTACAAAAATCTAAAGATTTTGAGTCCTGCAGTCTGGGTGCTTACGAATAGCAAGTTTAGTAACTAAAATTTTCAGCAAGATAAACCGTGCATTTGTAAACTCACCACCTTAAGCACTAAACGCAATGATTAATCCGCTTGATTCTATTTCATGGGGAGGCTGGTGGGCAGAACGCATACACTATCCCGGCTCCCGACGAAGGCGATTTAGATGATCCAATGCAATTGGCCCAATGTATCAGAAAGTGACTCTTGGACTACTACTAACACGAGCACGGCAACAAGATAATTTGGAAAAAATTCCACAGCTGTAGACCCGGGGCATTAAAAATTTCTGGCGAAATTTCAGCTATCAATGCTGTTCGGTCAACTTCAGTTGATAGTTCGACAACTCCGTGTTGAGGGTAAACCTCAGGGTTGTGGTAGTTAGTGAGGCGGCGGTTCTTCGGGATCTGGTTCATCAATATGAGATCATACCATGGACGGTCATGTCTTTGGTCGTACACTGTTAAAGTATCTAGTCGAAGTTAGTGTGTATGATGTAACAAGCCGCTAACAATCAACTTTCTTACTCTACTTGTCCTCGAATGGAGCGAGGTGATCTTCCTGACAGACCTGTCGAACCTAGAGCAGATTCCGTACATAAGCGCTAGGTATTTGCAGAAATATGGAAAGACCAGCCAGAACGATTGTACGCTGCAACTATGGGCGCTTTGGTCCCCGGTTTTCGACAACTTCATAATGTGCCTCGAACAGCTAAATTAATTCCGACGCACAATCATAACAATACAACCCTAGCATACCTCTACAACTTGTGGTCTCCGAGCCATTCAGCAGATACTGTGAATGAATCACTTTGCATCCACACGCATTAAGCAGAAGTAAGGGAATAATGGATTAATAACGAATAAAAAGGCAAACGTTTAGCAATTTCCGTCGATAAAATGTGGACAAAAAAGGAATGTTTTAGGAGAAATTAAAACAACTTTTGGTAGTGGAATTACCTCAAATTTCTCGTGTACATCAAGTTTGATTACGTGGTTCCGTTTTCCAGTAAGTTTAGTTAAGTCATCTAATGCAGGTGGCGTAATGCGTCCTCAAATCTAGTACTGAATTCAACAAACGTAGCAATAGATATGAAAGAATGCGGATGTAAATTGTACGGCTGGAATATATGAATGGAATAAAACGTTCCGGTGGCCTTCCAACCGGCTGTATTGTGTGGCCTGTCAGTGAGGTGTTGTGCCTGAGAATCAAGAAGAGTCGACGTCGTTGGTTAAGATGCTTGGTGGTCTGATATACCAATATGAGATCACATCGCAGAAGACGATTTTGTTCGCCAAAAACTGTTATGCTTTTTAGTTTAAGCTGGTCAGGAAGGTGGGGTAATCTGTTACTTATTTCGTCGCCCTCAGTTGTGGATTCTCAGGAGCAGTTAGGTTATGCTTTTGCCAGGGGTGACACACCTGGATAACGTATTCTACATGTGGCCGCAGAACATGCTGTCCCAGTCGATACTCCTAGACGCACTGGTGACGCATGCTGGTCATTCCGCGCTCGACAGGGTTAAACGCAAGCATTATTTTTGCGCCGACCACTCGTAAGCCCTGTCGCAATGCCATGTGGTCGTCTATTCTTTTGATTGCCATCCAAACGTTAAGGAGGTCCACAATGAGTGGAAAGTTCGACATCAAAACTTCCGCAAGATCGTTTCAGAATACGAGGAATAAGGTTGCTCCTATTACTGAGCCTTGAGAGACGCCACAATGAATCACTATTGGGTCGGAGAGGGTGCTACAAATCCTCACATCCAAGCGCTGCTGTAGTAGGAATGAGTGCATCCATCTTAGGATAGGGTCACCGATTCCGTAGCTCCGAAGCATGTGAAGAAGAATCGGGTGATTAAAGCGAAAAATGCTTTCGAGAAAACAAGGTAAGCTGCGTAAACTCCTTCGCCAGCATCGACGGATTCAGTCCAACTAGCGCAAGCTAACAAAAGATCCGTGGTACACTAAAGGTTTTGGCGGAATCCATGCTGCTCTAGCACGACGACATGATATCACTAGAAATATCCCGTAGGTGCATCTGCAACGACAGATCCCATGACTTTAGCAAGCACAGGAAGGAGAGTAATCAAGCAACACAATGAACAATGAAGAACAATTTATAACGGACAAAAAGCATTGCTTGGCAATCCACGTTGGATGACTGGAGTGATGATTATAAAAGGATTGTTCAAAGTGACAGGAAAAGGAGCATATTCTCGTTTGAGGTGGCTCACCGAGCTATTCACATCAGCGTATGCTGGTCTGCTCACGGCTAACGGAGATGGCTGGTGAGCCCACCGTTTGTGGCAAGTCGTCATTCGATGGAAGCAGACGATGTCATGTAATGTAAATGGAGTAGAGTTCAATCTAAACGTTTTTTTAAATACGTTAATGTGGGTCGAAATTAATGTGAGAAGGAAGGGCGTTCCAGGTTCCAGATACCCGAAGGGAGAAAACGTTTTGTCAGCAATCAATTCGACTGTGGTCTGTTGTCAGTTTGAGTTGGTGACCTCTCAGGTTGGTATTGTGGCTGACTTGCAATAGATCGAGACAGGCGTGATTGGGGTTAGTCAGTTTTGGGGCATCATATAAAGGTCTCCTCATGGACACCGATATTCGCGGCTGTACAAACCTAGGGCTTACAGTCTGCGTTGTTAGGAGAAGTGAAATGGTCCTCTAACCATTTTAGTCGCCCTACGCTGTGGTGCTTCAAGTGCAGCAATACCGTGTTAGCATCAAGATCGGCGGGCCTGGATCGCGTACTCCATGTGCAGCATCACGTAGGCCTTCAGCAGTTGTATAAAAATTGATAAATGGAACTTTCCGAGCGCTCTCCACAGATAGCCAACGTGTTGAATGGCTCTTCTCGATGCCTTTGGGGCCTGTTTCGAGCAGCGAAGACCGACTTGCACTATTTCGCCGTTCCCTTTCCTGCGTAACATATTGCAGCAGTTGCTCTCCCAGTTGATATATGTGTGTACACCGATCGCATATGCGCAGCAATTTTGCATTTCGCCAAGTTAAACTGAAGCTAATGCTCGGAGGTCCATGTGTAGGTCCTGTCGAGATCTATTTATAGTACTGCGTGGTCGTCCATTGTCTGCATGTCATGACAAATCTTGCTTTCGTCTGCGAATAGTTAGGAGCCTGCCTTGAGCACCCTGGTGAGATCAATGATGTATAATAAGAACAAACGCTGTCCTAGTACCGATAGTTAAAGTGCTCCACAACGGACTTGAGTTTGGTTGTGGATATATCTGCAAGCTCTCACCTTTAGCTGAGTTTGAATATGGAAATTACTTATCCAACAGAGCACTCGGTCACTGACTCCGTAGCTCCGAAGTTGGTGAAGGAGAATTCGGTGGTATAGGAGATCGAAAGCTTTAGAGAAGCTCAGATATACGACGTCAACTCCTTGTCTGATATCGGCTGTTTTCATGTAGCTTGCTCAGGCTGGTAACAAGTTCGTGGTACAGTACAGCTTTCATCGAAAGCCATGCTACTGTGACACAATGATGTTGTTACTCTCAAGGTATCCCATGCACACTTCTTCAATTATTCTTTCCATAACTTTGTAGAATACTGGGAAGTGGGTGCTTGGACGGTAGTTAGTAGGTTTCGCACGATTCTCACTCTTGAAAATAGAAGTAACTATGCCCTGTATCCACATGATCGAAACCTGCCTTTTCTCCAGCATTAATTGGAAGAACCGAGCCAACGGTTCGGCAAAGCTCATGGCGACTGTTTTTAATGCCTTCGGTCGGAGATTGTCCACACCAGGGAATCTGTGCACACGCTATTAGTCTTTGCATCCTATCTGCAACTGGGAAGAATACGTGGCTTAATCCTAAGGACGAAGAGCTCTGTGTCATGTGGGGTTGAGGGAACGATCCACTTCGGGAAGTGCGGATAAATTGTTGCCGAAGCGCTTTGGCCACAGCATACGTATTGATCTTCAGATTATCTACTGCAAGTAGGACTAAGATCCAGCGTTGCACCCTACGGAGCTTGTTAACATGTCTGCAGAGCATCATAGGATTAGTAAGGAATTTCGTCGCTAAGTCCTGTTGGTGTTTGCTTTTGTTTTCGCGGACTAATTTGACACAGTGATTCCGCTGAGTTATCTAGACGTCCCATGCCTGCACATCCAGACAGGCATTGTAACCTCGCCAGGCCGAATCCCTTGGGGTCATGTATTTTCATGTCCGGCTCCTCAGGATGGACTTCATTTGATTCAGTTGAAAGCCGTTGCTTTCAGACGCGGTTGCGACTAGTCCGCTGAACACGGTGACAAATTCTTTCCAGACTACCTCCAGATTGTGGGTTGGAATGAGGGTGAAAACTTACTCCTTAAAACGGACTCCTTGTAGCCCAGTGCCAAACCCGTTGCCTTGCGGTAAGGTTTTTGAACCAAAGGCTTTGATTGAAAACCCTAATCGTTCTCCTGTCCAGGCCTGGGCAAACTGACAGTATTCTGCCTACGTACTACTATGAATCTTTCGTCAAAAAACAAAAAATCATTTTCTTGTTTCTCCCCATCCCTCTTATCCTCCCATCCTAACCACGATCCCACTACTTAGCCTTATATACTTTTGCATAGTTGATTCCTTTTTGCTGCATAGTAGCCGGCTGGTAGTTTACCGGAACGATGCCCATCCGTTACCGGTATCTCAGCTGGCTTGCATGGGTTGCTTTTCTTCCCCATTTTCTTTTATGTATTGCGGCACAGTAGCTGAGGTTTTTCCCACCTCTAGCTAACGGGTATAGTGATTATGCTGATGACATCGAGTGACTGCTCAGTTAGGGATGACCAGTTAGGTTTTTGAACGAGGTCAGAGAGGGTACCGTAATGGTTGGCACCATGAACTTACTCGCTGTTTTCGCAGATGTATTCCACGTAAGCAGATGTAGCAGAAGAGCAATGTCATCTGATCGCTATGACCAAGTGGTACACTTATGTTTAATGCATCAATGATTAGCTCCTCATTAGTGACCACAAAATCTAAGACAGATGATTCTTCGCCAGTTCTGAATCTCATGGGATTGGTTACGTGGTTGTATAGCGCTATGTCGGTGATTAGTTCTTGTAAGTCTACTTTGAACTGTTCACAGAGAGAAGCTGAGATTTCGACTGTATACAGGTTGCAGTGTGGCACTAAAAAGATGTGACGGTAGAACCGTGCTAGGATTCGCTTCATAGCAGACGACAGACGCTGATCCAAATCCAGGGTGGATCTTGGAGGGCGGTATATAATTGCAAGTAAGCACACATCACCATGTTTCAGTTGCAGGCGGCATCAGGATGAATCGGCAAGTTGCGTTTTTAAATCGTCTATGCTATCCATGTGCAGGTCAGATCGGCAGTACAAGGGCCCCCGTCTCCTCTGCCGGGTCGATCGTTTCGCAGGAGTGTCATATTTGGCAGGGTTACCTCGGCATCAGTGATCTCAAAATTCAGCCATGTTTCAGCTATCCTGCCGAAATCCCAAGGCGTGGAAGCGTGAAGTGTACGAAGCTCACTTAACTCACTAAGAAAAACTTGAACTATGGTATATAAACAAGTGAGTGCCTACGAGGTCAGCTGTGTATTTGTAGCTGCGTCTTCTGGGTGCGCGTTGCGCTGACCCTTGCGTGGTCGGCTGTTGGTCTTTATTCTTCGATAAACTATATTCACTAGCCCCGGGGCAATTCTGCATTCTTGGCGTCAGTAGGTGGTTGCAAGCCTAAGCATCCTTCAATGGACGAAGTGTTTTGACCGCATCTCGATTCCGAGCGGCATGCTGTTGGACAGTTGCATAAGCTTTGCATGTTTTGCGTCATTTCGTCAGTTTGTTGTCTGACGTCCATCAACGTTGTACGTAGTTCGGATGGCGCTTTCTTGAGCAATTTCAGCCACGTTTCCACCAACTTTCCACCACGGGTTGGGTTTGCACTGCTACCGCCTTCTCCGTAATTAGACGATGGTGGCAACCTCGAGGTAGAATTGGCGATCACATTGTCGGGTGTGAATACTTTGTGGATGAAGAGCCATTCATCCCAGTCATGCGCTTTGGCTTCTAACACGTACGGAGTATAAAGCTAGGGAACACCATAGACAAGGAGCGATTTTACATCTTTTTGTTAGCAGTAGTTGTCCAAGCTTAGTTCACTTTTCTAGCATTTGCTCCATGGAACATCTGGAAAATTGCGAACAGTGCATTGAGTTAGGTTGGAAAGTCAATCTGAAGTATACGTTGTGTGGATGGATTGCGACGCGCAATCTCAAAGTGCATTGAGTTGTTCGGAGGCTAGTGGCTGACTGAAGCGTTACTTCGATCAGTCTTGGTTCACTGTAGTGTGTCAAACTTGGGTGGTGCACTAGACGCATCCCATTGCGTGGCTTTGCTTGGACTTCAATTATTTAACAGATGGCAAGTCACTATTTCTGGTTGTCTAGCACTTTGTGTTTAATGAAGTTAGCCTTGGATGCAAGCACATTTGAGCATAAAACAGTAAGCGAATTTTGATATTGTATGGTGTTTTACATTTTGGATGAGTGTATGGCTGCTTCCTTTACTCCGACAATAGGTGGTACATTAGATCCCTTGATTGTATTGGTCGCCATAACAGTCTCTAGTTTGACAGTGATCGAGGCTATGTGGGGATGGTACATCTTTCATCTGGGTGGCAACAGTGCACGCGTATGTTCTTGCTCTCTCAGCAATCTTTAATGTACCGCGAGTCTTTGATGAAGTATTCTGTCAGAGAGTATCATAAGCAGCGGGACCCGCTACCGTGGCAGAAGTCTGCGTGGTTGAGGTGCGCAACTCTGTTATTGTTCTCATGCCTGACGTGACTGCTGTGTTCTGTAATGGTGTTTGATGTTGTACATCCAACCCAAGGACCTGATTCCTTTGGGTCCAGTGGGACAGATTTTTCGGCAGTTGCTCGCTGTACAAGCTCTGCCAGTTTGTCGAGCTTTTGCACCAGCATGACTAAGCATAGGACGAGTGGAATTGCGGTACATTCTGTGCAGTATCACACAGATTCGGTGATGTTATTTCGTTTCTTTACCTCGATAAGGCTAAGGAGACAATACTTGGGATGGAAATTTTAAAAATGTAAGTACATTCTATATCAGTTCGTACATTATTAAGGTGGACTTCACAAATAACCTCCAATAGTATTTATTTAAGCTTAGCTCTCCGTGAGCAGGCACTGAGTGCCATAGTGCTCGCCAATTCAGTCACGTCACTGGAATGTCGTTTGTCCCGAGGTATATCCTAGCAGTCCTAGCTCAAACACGTTTGAAGAATGTTCTGTGGACTAGACGTGCACTTGACACGCAAACACGTCAAAAGTGGTACACCGGTAGAGATGACTTACGGGTGGCGGATTGAATGTGTAAGACCTGGTCTTGACAGTACAATGTATAGATGGTTAACAGACACAGCGGGGCTGGTTGATGCTGATGGCCGAGCGTGTTCGGACAGTCACACGATGCCGATTGACAGTGTCCTAGGCGTGAGACCACGGTTGCAAACAAAGCAGACGAAGGTCAATGCACGACCTTTCATGTGTGCGTAGTGGTCAGTTGGGTATCTTTCAAGCCGGGCTTCGGCTTGGTAATAAGTTGAGTTTTGATGGGTGTGGTAGAATTCACCCTAGGTTTGAGAGGGTTAGGATGATTGCTGCTAAGCGAGCTGCAGCTATCAAACGGAGTGTCCGATTTTTGTAGTAAAGAAATTGCTGCATAGCGCTAAAAGCCCTCTGTCCATTGAGAGCACAAATAATGAAATACACTGGAAAATTAGGTTGATGCGTGCTCGGATTTCGGTGAAATTCTCCGTGAAATTCCGTGAGGGATATAATCCTGCAGTTGTAGATCCACTGGATAGTGCTGGTAAACCCGAGTTGGAAAAGTGTAAATACTGTGCGTCGCGAATTGCGAGTGGTATATCTGAACACAGAGGAGCGTCGTTTCAGTACGACCACACAGCGGATAGTGCACGATTGCCTCGTAAATGGTGATAACTATTCCACGCTTCTACATAACTAGAACCTGCATCTTGTCGAGACAGGGCCTGAAAAATTGTGTTAACATTTCAGTCCATGGCGACTATCTTTAAGTAATTGGGACGCATATTATCCGGACCAGTTGAACTGCAGAGGCGTAGTGACATCAGTCGTTTCAGTACATCCGTGGCTGTGAAGATGTGACAGTCTTGCTGGTGAAGTGACATGTGTGAGAATAGTATGAGGTGGTTAGCCGTTATGGAATGGAAAGCACATGCGAGTTTATATCTAAGAGCGTTAACTGCTTCTTGCGCAGCTTGTGCTTGCCAATTTGCACGATGAGGAATGCCTTGAAGTGCTTTGCAGAGCTCATTAACTTGCCTGTATAGCAGCTTGGGATTGGAGCGGAAATTCCCTAAATCCTTCTGGTGTTTTGGTTTTTCGTTTAGAAACCGGGTAATGGTTTCGCTTTGATATTTATGCATCCCAGGTTTTGCTTCTGGAGTGGCGTTATATGGTTTCCAAAGTGAGTCCCTAAGGTCATTCATTTTCGCATCCTGCTCCTCAGGAAAGACTTTGCACCCCAAAGAGCTACTCACTGTCACTGTGTCGCTTATAAATACCTCATCAGTAAAGACGTGGTCTGGAAGTAACGGGGATGAAGTGACAGACCCTTGACTAGTTCTTTCAATTCGGTCCTAAACTGTTCACCAAAGGAGGTCACAAACTCTAGTGTGTAAAATGAAATGTTTCACTAAGAGAACGTGCGTGTTAATTTGAGCCAGAACAGTTTCTGTTGCAAGAGCTAGGCTATCGTCCATCTCCATATCTGACATAGAAGGCGAGCATACGAGGGCAACTAAACATGTAGCACCAAGTCTTAGTTGCAGATAGCAGTAAAGTGAGTCCACAACTTGTGTTACTGGGTTGTCAATTGCTTGGGGATGCAGGCCACTGCAATAGTCTAAAATTACTGCACCTCTGCTAGTACGTCGATTTTTATGTGGGACAGACATACGTGTTAGAGCGATGTTTGCGTCCGTGATTTCAACGTTTAGCCAGGTTTCGGTCATCACTATCAGGTCCATATACAACGGGGGCTTGACGAGGTGGCAGCTCGGATAATTTGTTGAAGAGGCCCTGTGAATTGGTATACATACAGGAGAGTGTTTCGGATGTCCGAAGCTTGTCTAAGGGTGTGAGTGACAAGTGGGAGCTTCTGTCAACACTTTTGAGTTCGGGAACTAATCGTTATGTTGGTGAACTACAAACATTGAAATTTGAGCCGCTTTATATTGGCTGGTAGAAAGATCACAAGAGGAAGTCAGTTTCAGTAAGTATTTGGGGTTTTGCTGCACTTTCAAAGTTTGGTTGTGCCTTGTAGTGACCTATTTCGGATGTAAGAATTACTAGAACCACTGTTAGACCCCGGTGACTTTGCTCAATCTTTCGGTCATTTCGGGTTTGGTTTTTGAACGTCTGTATGCTTGGCTTTGACAAGAGCATGTTACACCACTTGCATTACGTTTCAAGTGCTTTTTTCGCCATATGTTTGAACTGGAGCAAATCTTTCATCACCTTGGGGCCACACTCTTCGGATTCTGATGTTGATCAATCTGGTGATCACAGTGCCGAGTGAGAGCACTTGTTTAAGGTAGCGCTATTTCGCCCAAACATGGCCTTGAGCTTCATGTTCCCCGGAGGCCTGAAGCTCCGGGAGGCCACGACTAAGGGTTGATTTTCCGTTGTGCAGCTGGTGCTAATCAGTTGGGTTTTGTTTTCTTTGCTAACCCTCTCTCCAGCGGATTTCGGGGAAAATCCGAACACAGCATGAGTCAGTCCTAAGGCGGTTGGGTAACACAAGAACCGCCTCAATATCGTTTGCTGACTGGAGCCCAGTAGCGGAGCAAATACATTTGCCGTCCGGGGCGGTGGTAAAACCTCCCGGCAGTTGTAACTCAGTAAACATGAAAAAATTGGTGCAGGGTAAATTGTACTCTGCTTTTCGATGCAATGGATGATCGTTTGGGACACTGAAGTAGATGTGGTGAAAGTGACCACAAAGTGACAAGTAAAGGGATCGCTGTAAAGGACGTTTGCGCAGGTGTGACACATGGTGCAAATGTGTTGTGGGTCACACAGAGTAACGTAAAAATATTCCGCCTTCAGCTTGTCTGGAAAATTTGCCCTTTATTTTTAGTATCGGACAATCAACGGTACTAAAAACGTCGCGCTTTTCACCTATCACCTGGCGAGGGCCACACCCTTCTGCTATACCTCAGTTGTAACGTTAAACGTAGTAGCCATGATTCCCTCTAATGGATAGAGTTCTGATACCGTATGGTGCACCCCATGCAAACCCGTTGATCTTTGACGCCTGTCTGTAAACGTATGCAATCCCACTATTTTCGGTGGTCCAGCGGTTGTTCTTTTATGGAGCTCACATTAGGTTTAGGAACACTGGTACATACGATCGTCGGCGACTTGTTGTCGCGTCTAGGAGTAGCCGGTTTGTGAGGAAATGGGATCTGAGCCTTTGGTGTAGTAATGTACGTATTTATAGTAGTGGCGGGAGAGCCCATGGTGCGCTGAAGCATATGGTGGAGAGAGCCTGACAAAACGTCGACCCGCTACTGCTAATGTTGTGCTGTGTACTCAGTTCCTGGATGCTTTCTCTTGGTGACCGCTGGGTGGGAGTTGGATTACACGCATGAGTCGGTTAACTGACTCATGGCGCTCGACCCGTTGCCTTTCGAGTCTATACTTTATCGAATACTTTGGCTGAGAACCCGAGTCGTTTTCCTGTCAGGTCTGAACGCCCTGGCTGCATCCTAGCCCAACCTCCCAATCATGAATTATGCCAACAATAATAACTCCATGCTCCATCGGCCGTCGAGCAGATGCTTTAGAAAAAGGATCATCTTGTCTTCTGCATACAACTGGGTGGGTAAGCGAAAACATGCTACTGCTGGCGCCTCCCTTCTTTCTTCTTCCCCTGCACATACTCGCCTCGTCGCCGTTTCACTTAACCCATTACTTCCTCCAACCCAGAACTTCACCTCCCATAGACTTGCCCGCCAATACAAAGGTATGTCACTGCGCAGAGCGCTTAAAATTGGGTGCTGGAACGTGCACACTTTGCTCTACCAGAATATGAGTGAGCGTACCGAGCGACACACTACACTAGTCACGATGGAACTGGCGCTCTACAATATCGATAATACGGCGCTCAGCAAGACCCTGCTCGCTGAGCAAGGTAAGTTGCATGAAGTAGGTGTTAGCTATACCTTCTAAGGCGGGGGACATGCCACTTCAGCATGATGTGCACATGAGGTCGGATTTGCAAGATCCGATCACCTAAATGCTCAGCAGGTGGGTAAACCAACAGACATCAGCGCGCGACTGATGACTGTTCGCCTACGACTCGGAAGAGTTAAGTTTGCCACCTTTATAAGCATGTAGGTCCGACTAGGTGCCATCCTGATGACATGCGTGATCAACTCTATACTGTTATCCTCCGTGTTACGGTCTGTCAGCCAAGAAGTGACCGACTTTTTCTGCAGGGCTATTTCAACGCGCGCGTTCCGCGTGACGCATCGGTGTAGACAGACCTCAACTGTCTGCATGTTATCGGTTCAACGGATGCGAACCGTGACAGGCAGCTCTCACTGGCTGACAAGCACGAACACTCGGTTTGCACTGAGTGCGAGTGAGATAGCAACTAGGACGCATCCACGGAGCGGTCACGCTCAGCTGCTCGACTCTTTCATCCTACGTCAGCGTAACATGAGTGAACTGCACACGACACGTGTACTGCGTGGAGCTGAGTGTGGCACTGATCACAAGTTGGTGCGGACCAAACTGTACATATATTTTCGTAAATCTATGTATTGCATTCCTGCCGTGAATCGGTATAAATTTAACATTCACTCCCTCAGTACTATGGAGAAGTGTATTGAGCTGGAGAAGTCGATGGCTGAACGGCTGTGTGATTTGGATTACATAGCCACATTCTCGACCACGTGGCAGCTGCTGCCGAAGAGACCCTCGGGCGAGCAGACTGTAAACGGCCCGATTCGTTTGATGAGAACCATGGGACGATTGGCGCATACGTGTCTGAGAAGAATACAGTGTTTGCTACACATGTAGCATATCCCAGTAACTTGAGGAAGAAGAGTCAGTTTCGCAAACTACAACGGCGACTGACTCGAGAGCTCTGTCACATTGAAAATACGTAGTGGACGAGGAAGTTAAAGCAGATGTAATGCTACGCCGAACGCCGCCAACACAAAGAATGCTTTGACTCTTTGAAGGCGGTGTATGAACCGAGGTTGCAGTCACTGAGGACGCTAACGGAAGGTAGTTTAGAGACTACCTGCCTACAGGCGCAGAAAGCCTATGCTCAGCTGCGAAACGGCAAGTGTGCTGGTGCCGAGGGGATCGCGTCTGAAGTATTGTAACATGGCGGACCTGCGTTGGTGACTGCGCTGCACCACTTGGTGCAACGTGTATAGATTGAGGAGGAGGTGCCTCCTGAGGTGAAGGATGCCCTTGTGCTACCACTGTACATGAGCAAAAGGAGCAAGCAATGTTGTTTTTCATAATGTCCTTCGATTAAGTTTTACACGGAGTTGTCACCTCGTCTTGTAAATCACCGGCTGGCCCGAATGAGTACCTCGCCTACGCGGATGGTGTGATCACATTTTGTGTATGATCGCATTTCACTCGGGGATAACCTCTAACGATTCAATCAACGACTGCTGTGCGTCGGCCTCACCATCAATCACCTAAAGTCTTTCTCGATAAATATAGTTTTTGACGTCTTTCGCAAACGGACCATACCGGATACGAATGCCTAAGACCGTAGCCCCTTTTATTATTCCCTCTATTCTATCAGATGAAAATTTTAAGCGGTTGGGTCTGTCATTTAACTGGAAGAGTAAACTCCCTCCAACAATAATTGACCACATTACGGTGCAACTCTACGAAGTCACCAAGGCACCGTTTAAACTACAGCAACGACTGCAGATTTTGGGAACTTCTCTGCTGCCCAAACATGTTCATCAGTCAGCTCTCGCAGTGGTTCATCGGGATACATTGAAGCCGTTAGATCTCATTGTCAGGTCGCACGTCAGAATATGGCTGCGTTTGCCATCATATAACGCAATTGGATATCTTCACTCTGCCGTTGGGAATTTTGGTCTGGGTACTCCCTGTCTGTCCACGGATATTCCCCCGTAACGAAAGGAGAGGCTGGAACGGCATCTTACCACTTGCCATGCAGTTACCATTTGGGCGATCCGTGACCGTGCAACCGCTGTCATCTATCGTCTATCGCGTTCTACTGTTACAATTGGTAATGGCGTCGTCATGGATAAAAGCTCAGCTGCGGAGGCCTAGAGAGATGCTTTCTTCGCTTCAGTGGATGGCTCTCCCTTACTAAATATGGGCACGACACCAACCGCGTACCAATAGCTAAGGGATCCCACCAGGATTTTACCACGTCTTTTCAGTCTGGGCGTCCAACTAGGGGGGGCGTTCTTTCTACCATGACAGAGGTAGCGAAGGCGGACCAAAAAATAACCCGGCTTCTCTCAACTGCCGCGGGAGCTACAGAAAAAGGAGGCTTTGTCTCATGTTCTTCAGGTGTGTTGCATCACGCATGACGTCCGCTATAGAAATCGCAACGAAAGTGCGCAACAGCTTGCGAGGAAACGGCGGCGCCGAAGCACTAACATGGTTATGGAGCCGAAGATTTAAACCGCCACCTCTTCCATCAAGCCAGACTTGCGTGCGGTTCACATTTTGGAAATATTCATTTGTGAGGCGTACTGAATGGAATGGACTTGCAAATTGAAAGTGGATAAGTATGGATCAGGGGGAATGTAACAGCCAAATCGTGATACATACGCGAAAAATTTCCTGAGACGATGAATATTATTCACCAACCCGTCATCATCAATAATCGAGGGATGATATACTCCACTTCAGCCAAACAGCTTATTGCACTCGGATTGACATCACTTGAGACTTCCGACCTCTGTGTTTCGACGCTTCGTCTTACTCTGAAGATGTATGACACCTAAAGGCGAGGTGCTTCATCATGCTTTACATAACATGCACCTAATCACAGTGGGTTCCGACCACTGTTTGAAGTTGTTAATTCCATCGGTGTTTCCTATTACGCCGGGACGTTTACTACATTTTGCCATGTTGCTGTACAGCTCATCCC
Organism: Dicrocoelium dendriticum; assembly: GCA_944474145.2. Taxonomy (NCBI): domain Eukaryota; kingdom Metazoa; phylum Platyhelminthes; class Trematoda; order Plagiorchiida; family Dicrocoeliidae; genus Dicrocoelium; species Dicrocoelium dendriticum. The sequence continues at coordinate 11,455,613 of OX104070.1, forward strand.
TCTGGTAAGGTATACAAATGTCAAACATATATGTTAATGGTATCAACTTGCTGAGTTGTGTGGACAAGCTGATCGCCCGAATCCTGCTCAACCGCCTCGTCAGTCAGGTTACGGAACTGACCGTGGCGGAAGAGCAAGGTGGATTCCGTTCGAGTCGTAGCATCATCCATATGGTGTTTGCAGCTCGTCAGTTGCAGGAGAAGTCCAGAGAACGACACCAACCGTTGTACTCGCTGTTTGTTGATTTTAGCAAAGCATTTGATACGGTGAACCGCAAAGCATTGTGGCTGGTGTTGCGTAAGTTTGGCTGTCCGCGTAAGCCTGAATGTCTGCACAGTGCTATGCGGGCGAAGGTGCAGCTGAGTGGAGAAACTGCGGATGACTTTGCAGTTGTCTCTGGTGTGAAGCAGGGCTTTGTCTTAGCTCCTGCCCTGTTTAATATATATCTTCGTGCAATGTTGTCCTGTGCTTATGATGCCGCTTGTGCTTACGGTGTTCGTGTGGAGCACTGTATTGATGGTGGATTGCTGAACATCCGTCGTTTCGGTGTTAGAACCATAGTCTGTGAGTCAACTATCCGTATGTTGCTGTTTGCTGACGACTGTGTGTTGTGCGCACACACCGCGGATGAGTTGCAGCATATGACTAGTGTTCTGGCTTCGACAGCGGCCAAATTCAGGCTCACCATCAACCTAAGCAAGACTGTCTGTCTCTTTCAGCCTTCACCGGAGGTGAAATCTGCAATATTGCCGCGAATCAGCATTGGTGCTGAAGTATTGGAAACCGCCTCCCGCTTCTGCCATCTTGGGAGTGTGATGTCGACTGATCAGCAGTTACACAGTGAGCTGCGTATCCGCGTATCGAAGGCAGCGGCCGCATTCGGGAAGCTTGAGTATCGAGTGTGGAACAACCATCAGCTTACCATTGGCACGAAGCTGATGGTGTACAAATCCATGTTGCTGTCCGTTCTTCTATACGGCAGTGAAACGTGGACGATGGACCGTCGGGATGTGTGATATCTCGAGCGGTTCCATCAGCAGTGCTTGCGACGAATTTTGCGCATCGTTTGGGGCTACAGAGTTGCAGACACGAAAAGTTGCGTCGAAGTGAAATGTATGCAGTGGACTGCATGCTCTTGCTAAGACACCTGAGATGGCTCGGTCATGTGAGCCATATGGATTCGACGCGGATACCGAAACAACTCTTATATGGTCAGCTGAGTATAGTAAAGCGGCACGTGGGGAAACCAAAGTTACGTTACCAGGACATGATCCAAGTGAGCATCTCACGTTCTAATCTTGATTGCTGATCTTGGGAATCGAGGACGTTTGATCGGGGTGCATGGCGCGATCTGATCACGATGGCAGTTGGCGAGGTGCAGGAGAAAGCCGTCATTCAAGCGGAGAAGTAGCGGCAAGTGCGGAAGCGGGAAGCACCGATGGGTTCTATTTCATCGACATGGAGCGCATGGTGCTGTAACACATGCGGTCGCGAGTGCCTGAGTCAGGCATTCCTAGTGAGCCATGAGCGAGGCCACTCGGGACCACTACCGAAGCGACGACGGGTCCTGCAGAGAACGTTGGCAGAGCCAGCGCAGCGTTTGTAGGTACGCTGCATTCGATTTACTAACCACGTGCTTGCATGCTAAGTCTATTTATTTCAGGTGGTGTGTTTGCAATTCTGTCCCAATGGTTTTCTTTCTCAAATAAATATCCACCTGTACGCTCTTCTATAAACCTGCATAACTCGCTTAAACCAGTTGTAGTTAATTCCGATAATAGTTTCGTGTTTGTCATTTCCGTAAAATATACTTTCTGACCTCCTGAACTTATCTCGGATCCTTTTTTGACAACTCATTTCATATGCTCATTAATTTAAGATTTTTTCACGTTTCCTTATGCATTACTCGATTTATTTTCTTTGTTAGCTTTCCCTCAAGTGACTGGCTGTTGTTTGATATCTACGGTGGGCCTGCGCTTGATGTGCATGTTGGCAAGGTGCCTACCTGTCTGTTACCGACTAACCCGTCTATAGTGGCTCTAGGAGACTGTTGCTCATTGCTGGAGGGTACGGAGTGCACGGTTCTTGTGGCCGTCTTAGGCTCGAAGAGTGATTCCGTGCACTCAGTGTGGAGCGGACTACGGTCCAGCCACCGTCTTGTGTGCGCTTGATTCCCAAATACAGTGTGCTCGCGTTTCCCTGTGAAGGAGTGTGGACTGGCTCCGTCACTGAAACGTGGCTACTATCTACATGCCTCTAGGTCTTATTTCTTCGGGTTAACACTGGATATGGGGTGTGTGGTTGAAGCTGTGGGTGGTGCAGCGCAAGCCACCCATGGTCCCTCTGTAGGCGCAGGCGTCCTGTGGCTGGCCACAGTGACAGGCACATCCGAAACGGGATGCCGCCATCCATAGCCACCTCTGTTTGCCGCTGTTTAGGCGTTGATGGACAATGGTCATCACTGACCACTGACAGCCAACACTACGGTCGCGCCTTACATGCACATTACGACGATCGATCCGGGCCGCGGCCTACCCTGATGCGTCTGTCTGCACTGTTGTGTGCACATAACGCAATCGGACCAGAACTCGGATCGACAGTTGATGCGGCCGATTAGTCACGTGCAGTGGCCATGGTGAAGCTGTAGCAGTCACGAGGTTTACTGTTGCTGAAACGTGCGTCTATAAAGGCCACTTTGGTGACGCAGAATGCAATTGGACAGGGTAGGACCTGTTGATTGAAAGCGGTGCCGGACCTCCATACCCTAAATTTATCCGTGAGTGCTAACAGGTCAGGTACTTAAACGTTCTACCTGCGCGGCTATACGACTGAGCCTGTGGCCATTTATACTGCTGATGCCTGTGGTCAATGGATACGAGAATAGCTAAATGTTCAGTCGGAACCTCATAGTTAAGCCTCGTCTCCCATCGGACGAGATAAGCTAAGCACCCTTAGAAAATGATGTGGAAAACCAAACACTGTCAAGGTCGATAGTTGCTGATCTGCACCGGAACCCACTGCCTCCCTTGCAGTCGGAATAAACAAACAATAATCGCAAGCTGTATGCCGTAACAGCGCAGCGCTGCCACGCGACCACTGGCAGTCGTGCGCGAGCTGAGTACACCTTGAGGATGCCCACCCCATACGCGGATTCGAACCGGTGACATTATAGTTACAGACCAGGCGCTCAGACCACTCGGCCACTGGCCGGCGGAATAGCTACACATAACGCTTCGTCCACAGGCTGGCACAGAAAAAGGTAGTAACCTCACACTTCTGTAATTGCTCTCGCTAAACACACAAATAATGCGGAATACGAATCCATATTGAGGGCCACGGGCACTGCAACCACGACTCATGCTATACAGAAAAATAACGGGAAACCACGTGGTCTTCCAACCTTTATGCGTACCATTGATAGACCAACGGAAGGTATTATAAAAAGTAACCAGAATTGCGCCTGTGCCTGTTAGACGTTCTGATTAATGCCGCAATGTGACAATGTCGCTCTTCACTGGAACACCAAATACCACGGGGAGCCAGACCCCTAATTGTGATTAATTCGGTCTATACTGTGAAGGCGTTCCTGTGGTCTACCGTCCGTCACCGGACCGAATCTTATGCGGTCCACGTGTGTCGCGATATTCGGTACAGCAAACGCAGACACCTGCTGAACAGCATGGAATACTCACAAAGCAAAGTGTGCTAAGTCTCCCCTTTAACCACCTTAGCTTCTTGCTTCGAGCAATCGACGATGGTGGAACCATCTTACAAAAGAGACTGGTGGTGATGCGTTTATCAGGCTGCCCACTTGCGCAATGTTACAGTGCGAAATAGATGGCAAAGTGAGATAGACCATTAGGCTACAACGGGCCCGTCACAAGGATAAGGAAAGTGGTGCGTAAGTACACAGAAATACAGGCACATTGTCATCCGAGTGTTGGTTCAAGGCAGCAAGCAGTGTAAAGTTGCCAGGCAAGGCAATCCAGGCAAACAGACTTAACAGGAATGCTATTAGTAAACACAAGCTGGCAATGAATCCTATAGCATAGGAGTCTAATTGCTGAGGGTTGTGGAGAACATATACTGCGCTCAGCAACCTGGTCGTGGAGTCAATGAGGAAATCGATAGGCCAAATTCAACTTCAGTCGTCAGTGATGGGCCGAAAACGAAGTGTAGTCAGCGCTTCTCCAGGAAGCACAGTCTAACACCCTATGTTGCGCGTCCTCTGACTCCCTGTTAACATCTGAGAAATGTCCCTGTTTGTGCACTAATACCAAGGACCATTTAGCTTGGTTGTTGGAATTCGACTACATCTGTCAACGACCATCTTAAACCACACTACATTAACTGGTACTCGTTTCTGGCCAGGTGTCTCCATCGTCTTTGTCGCCATAAAGGAAAGCTCACTCGTCTGAGAAGGTCGTCTCAGTAAGACAGATGTGGTATTTCTCAATAACCTCAACAACCTGCATTTCCTCTAATTCCATGTCCAAACGATCCAGACCATTGCCGTACTATAGGGCCGTCTGCTACTGAGACATAGCTACACAAGACTCACGCAAGTCGTTCTCCACTCCAAACGTCTGGCTCCGGAGATGGATCCCGGCTTGCGTATATCTAGAACAGCGTCTTCCGCATCCAAGGTACCTTCAGTGCGTCTGTTCCACAGTTGCTGTTACCCCTCAACGCATAATATATGGCCTTTCCTAGAAAACGTATTGTAGGCAGTGTATTGCCACGTCACTTTTTCCACCCGTAAAATACATTAAGCACACAAATAGTAGATACTACATCAATAGTGAACCCACTATGAATCTGTAACCTCGTGGACATCCAGATATTGCCCGAATGAAAGCCCTTGAACGTGGCAGTTTCCCGGTGGCCCGGATTAGGTTCTGGAATTGTAAGCTACCTGAAAGTGTGTGACCTCTGCCAACAATATCGATCGAATAAACCACCAGGTCCAATACATCCTTGGCGTGGTCCTGGAAGGCCACGGCAGCGTATCTATACATCCTATTTTGGTTCTTTGGATGGAACATTTTTCCTGTTGTTAGTTGATGCCTATTCGAAGTGGATCAACGTTTATCCAGTGTCTCATCCCACGGTTGAAACAGTCATTTTAAAAACGCAACCATCGTTTGCAGTTTTCGGAATACCTGAAACTGTTCGCACAGCTAATGGATCCTCTTTTACCTGCAGAGTTTGAGAGCTTTATGCGGAGTAATGGCATTTAGCAAGTGCCTACAGCCCAATATCATCCAGCGTCAAATGGATTAGCTGAAAGGGCGGTGCAGCCGGTGAAAAGGGGTATGCTAAAGCCGTTGTCGATAAGCATAAAAACGCGATTAGATCGATTACTTTTCGTCTACAGAATACTTCCGACAGAAGCGACAGGTAAATCCCACGTAGAACTGATGTTTGGTTGAACACTTCGTTCTAGACTAAACCTATTATTTCCTATTCGTCGAGCACAAATAGAAGCGAAACAAAACAAGACATCTACGGTGGACTGGCATCAAGATGTTGTTTTCCAACCGGGGGATCCTGTGTATACACGACTTCCCCACGAACGGTCATAACAGTTCGCAACCATGATCACAACTGATGGTGCCCAGGCTGACCTACAGTTCGCTTCTTGAGACGGCATTCAGATCACACACTTCCACGTTGTGTAGAAAGACGAGGAAAAGAGGAAAATATATATGACTCAATCCAGGCGACGGTGGAACAAACCACCCAATATACGGCGCAAACAACAAACTGCCCATCACTTCCTAGCTCACAAGGTGTGCATAAATCTGCTGAACATTTCGTTCCGGGAGTTCGACCATCTCCAAGAGAGGAGGGGGAATTACGTCCGTCGCATTGACCAATCAATAGCTCTTCACGTCATGTTTTATGTGGTGTGTCATGTGTTCCATGTGCACAGTTTTTGGCCGATACACTCTGCTTCTTACTGTGCCTTGTTCTGCCTAACTCCGGTCTGGGGGTGTTTGCTTGAATTCGGTACTAGGTAATGGTAAGATGATTACCTAACGCAGCACAAGAAAGATTCGAACATAAACACAGGATATGATTCATTAAATGAAATTACAGCATCTACCTGAAGTAAGTCAAAGGAAGGGACTCCCGAGTCTACCTGGATAGAGCTCATTGGAGACCATAAAATCTAACCGAAACCGCATCAGATGCTACGCATCTTCGCTTCATAAAGAATTCATCGTTTATCAGATCAATGCAATAACGGTACAATGCATATTGTAGGTAAAAATGCGGGTGCTTAGCAAGTCCCGTATTATGACGGAGAGGAGAAAGATAAAACGAAACAACGCGGAGACAAGCTAGTGTTTTGATAGACTCATATCAGTGTATACCTAAGCAGACTACCTCGATTGTGTTGGGGACCGCTGGTGAGCGCACATTTATCGTGAAGATGCAATCGAGACACATAATGGTGTGGGATCGGTTTGGCATGATCACACTTCTCTGCAATCGTCCCGAGAGCTGGAACGGTAGCTGCGGTGAAACACTTGTTGACGTCAAAGTAATTTGTCATCGAAGCATAACTAGTGGATTTGGTTCTAACGTGTAACGATGTCAGCATATTACCAAACTTCGCAAACGGAAGCGTAGTCTTCACTTCAAATGTCAGAACAGACCGGCAAGAACAAAGCACCAATGCAACGACAAACGTTCCATAACTGCAATAAACGCTAACATTCGAACGTGACATCAGCCTGTCACACAACTTATTGCTACGGAGGCTACTCTCTGCGGTATTTCAAACCCGCTTCGAAACTGGTTGTCATCCTAACACGAAGGTGGAAAACTAATAGTCAGAATCGGTAACTGTATATCTTAAACCACTACAATATTTAGTGAAGTGATTCAAGGTAATGTGCTGTGCCCACTTTCGTACTTACTCTAGGTTAACCAACTGTTTGAGGAAATAATGTCCAGGAAGCTGTCAGTATTCTTAGCTAATGATGCCAGAATTGTGTGCTATTTCTCCCCTTGGCAAGGTAGTCCAGACTTAGCCTACATGCAGTCGGACCTATCCACGTTAGAGAATTGATCTAACTCCAGAAAGTTGCCTTTCATCACTGACAAATCTACTGCATTGTACCACGCCCGTGACGTTTCTCCTGACATTCTCACTCTAAGCAACACTCCCATCCACGTATGTGGCACGGTCGAGACGGTTTTGTGATATTCTGCTTCAGTTACTTTTCCAAGATGTCATATTTTTGCAAGCCATTACCCGAAAAACCATCGCCTACATGAGCACAACCCTTATATTAATCGACTCCAAGTCACAAGCATTCAAAATGTGTGTTAGGCCAAAACACGAGTATTTTCAATAGTGTGCGGAAATCTGAGAAAAGTGACATTATACTTCTGAAAAACCATCCAACGATTAATCGCAGAGACTTTTGGTCATGCCTACCTTTATGAATTACTGTGAGCGCTACGAGGTTCCAACACTGGAGGCTTTCTGGTTGCGAAGACTCAAAATTCATGTATGCCTTCCCTAATGCTTAACAAGCGGATTAGCCTTTGCGGCCCAGCTGAGACTTGAGTTTCTGATTCCTAAGTATTATGCAATAAAAATAGTGAGCACACCCTACACATACAAAGACTCGGCTCATGTTTATTCATAGTAAAATCTACGTTATTGCGCAATAACTGCTGTCGAAATTCGGTAGTTGAGGCAGCCAGCGGAAATTCAGATAGATGCTCAATGTCTTGCCAACACTAAGCTAAAAAGGACCCAAGCAGATCTGTATGGAAAAGATCCTAGGTACATGTGAAGTTACCATATCCCGTCAATGACTCGACACTACATTTTAACTTATGCATGAGTAAATATCTTGGTGTGTGTCCGCAACAGTAGTAATTTTTAACAAATGGTATTTTTCCATTGCCACCACTAGGAAATACATTCCCTGTCGGTTAAGCAGTATTACATTCTTTAATATTTTGGTGCGAAAATGTACTGCTCCTTTCATGCCGAAATTGTTCCAGCTCTACGCGTCGTCTATTATCCTTAACCACTTGAAACGAATCCCGTTGAAAAGGAACTTCATAGAACAACCAGCATTTTTCAGCGCGTTTAGATCATTAGCAACTTCATTGCTCCGCGGTCAAGAACAGCTGAATTGTTATAAGACTTTGCTTGGAGATTGTCATACCCATTAATATCTCGAAAATTCATCTGTTTTTCATAATTTACGTACAACTTTATCACGCTGACCAACATACTGGTGTCATACACTGTCGTAAAACGTACTATTTCTCTGTCAAGTTCATCATTATTTCAATTCTCTTATTTTGTTTTATTTTGTTCTTTTGTATTTTCCTTATTAGCCACGAACGGGGAGATATTTTGAGAGGACGATTTGAAAATTCCAGTCCAAATGTTTGCCTACACAATACGGACAGCCCAAGACCCACTGGTGGATATACGTGCAATTCATAGAGTTTTCGAAAGCTTTTGACACTGTTCCTTATCTTAGACCCTCACTAAAGTTGAAGTTTCGTAAGATATCTGATTGCGCCCTTAGATTGGTGTTTGAGTCCTTACTCAAATAAGTTGAGCTTTGTGTGTGCCGCTCACTTGAGCACGTGTGTAGGTGCGTGTATAGCCCAGTACCTTCAACCAATGTGGCTTCAGTATGCGCACCGTAAGTCATAGGGGTGCAAGTGAGACGCTTCATCTCCTACCTGGTACAGTGTCGGTGGCCGATGCACCATGTGAGCCTCTATTTTCTGTCCAAGAAAGCGTACGAGGAAGGAGACGTTTGGAAGCAGATCGATTTGCACACTGAAGGTACATGTAAAAGCTTGTCGCAAAGGGATCCGGGTGACCGAATCGACGGAACCGGTGGGGCAGCATGGGGAGTCCGTCGCAAAGTAATGAGAAAAAGCCACCTCGACTCTCTGGTGGAGTAGGTTTCTGCGGATCCTACCGTTACTCTTGAAAGTTTTCGTTTGAGGTTGAAGGCGAAGTTCGAAATTTCAGTGAGTACGAGCACCGTCTCATGATACTTGGATAGTAAACTGATAACAATGAGGCCTCACACCATTCCGTTCATGAACACGCTGGAGAACAATAGCGACTCAGGTCGTTCGCTATACAGCTCAAGTATTACTAGGTGGAAGGAACGCAACCGGTTTGGATTGCAGAGACGAACTTCCACTTATTTTGTGCCTGTAATCGTTGCCGCTCACGACGTGGTAATGGAGCGCAGAGTACAGTGGCGAACAGTCGGGGACCGAATGTTCATATTGTCGGCTGCATGACAAACAACAGCTTAACAACGTGTTCGGTTCTGAGAGGAAGTTACAACAAGCAAAGGTACACAGGTGCATGGTACTAACGGAGCAAGGTTTGCGGAAAGGTGTCTTTTTATTTGTGATAACGCGCCTTATCACATGCCCCTGAGGAACGTTTTCCTGGAGGAACCGTACTGCTCTGAGAGACTTCTACGCTTTGCGCCATAATTTCCAGCACTCAGTCCCATCGTGGGATTCTGGAGCATGATGAAGGCTCACGTAAAACAGTCAAGAGGGGACGGTACTCCGAGATGCGCCTGGGGGACCCTGAAAGCGTTCTGAGTAAAAGCGAGTAACGGCATTGCTTTTGGAGCGCGCGGTATGGGAAGTACGGGTCTTAGTGACGCAGCAGCACTACGAACGAATGGTTCACTATGTCAGTAAAAGTTATGGACGTGTTGCTAATTTCGCCGACCTGTAAAACACTTTGCTGGCAGTAAACTACCTGTTTTGAACGAGTGCTGTTCATACTTTATTATGATAACGGGTCAGTGTGCACTTTATACGCTGCTAGAATTAGCCATTTCTCCATTCTGGGGAACATCGTGGGGTTCCAGGCAGGTGGTGCGTGTAGTCGCGTCGCATGTCCGTTTTAGTTGCCGCGTTGTAGAACTATCATTCGTGAGCTTGACAAATAGATGCGACCCTAACACGGTTGTGCGGCAAGCAATTGCGTTTTACCGCGCACCGTTGTTGTTGTTGTTTGGAGAGCCAAGGAATAAAGTCTGATAAAGGCACATTAATAAGGAATTGGAACCATGCAGCCTTGACGGACATGGGTAGTGTGTGTGGCAGTTTGCCAAATTGCTTAACCGGTTACACCAACAACACAGGCGGCTGGACGCTGCTTGTTCTCGTGCAAGAATGATCAATGAGGAAACGCAGAGCAAGTACGAAAAGCACAACTAACCTTGATCACCATAGGGAAATATTTCCGGATGGATATTTGCCATTTTGCGAGCTGTAGTAGAACACACCACAGGGTTGCGGTGATAAGGTGTTTTGAAGTGGCAAATAAAATGTACTCGCTTCGGCGCATCACATTTAGTCGTAAGGATGTATGATGTATGATTCCGCATGAAGTAACCCGGTCTGTGAGTACAAATGCCATTTTCCAAATCACGGATATAATAACACTGGAAATTGCTATTTCGCTTCACTCCAATTCAACGTGGGTAAGTGTTGCAGTTATGGCCGGACATCTAGTACAGCCATATCTCGTGCGTGTTTTCGTCATCCATCCACATACCTCAGGCTCCGTCCTCCATTGCCAGCTTTGACCACAGCGTGCAGCTCACCACGAGATATAAATCAGATGCATTTTCCATCCACGTCCGACTCTTATTAAGTGCTTTTTTATAAAACTGTCAATCCGCCTTCCAAATATCTGTTTTGCCTTTCAGCCCGCTAGGTCTTTGACGACTCAATGTACACCCAGGCACGGAAGCTCTGGGTACCCTCCACACAAAGCATAGTAAGCTAGGCGAGCGATTCGATGCAACTTATTTCCAGTATTGTTCGCGCCAAAGTATGTGGTTACTTTGTGGTTGTAATTGCAATCGGCTAAAATTTTGCATTGTTTGCTGGCACACATTCAACCAAGCGCTTTTCATCAGGAACGTCTTGTACCTCGATGTAAACCTTATGAGGCAGCTCAGGTGTACGCAGTTTGGTTTTCAGTGCTTGGTTTGAGTTTAGATGATGGACTATCGATCATTGAGCTATGGGGTCGTTCCTAAACTCACAACACATGATCGTGCTCAATGACAGGGGGTTTGCATTCTGTAGACGATAAGATGACTGATCCGCTTGGAATATATTTCGTTGTTTCGTTTGCGGAGGCGCAACATGGGGGTTGGGGATGCGGTCCGCCCGGCGGTATGTGACAGAAGGCGGCATTTTTATTACCGCCAAAGGTAAAGCACAAAATATCCGGATAAGGTGTGGGTTGACTATTTTGGTTTTACTCTGTATGACCAACAACACATTTGCGCTGTGTCACACCTGTGCAAACGTTCTTCCCAGTGATCCTCTTATTTGTCCCATAGTGGTCACTTTCACCACATTCACCTCAGTGTCCCAAGCGCACAGTAGTTTTCATCGAAAACTGTTGTGCGCTTTACTGACAGTGTGTCCTTCAAGCGCTTCTGCTGCACTCAGTCAGGTAATTTTACCCCTGCCTCGAGGGGTAAAATTAGTTGCCACGCCACTGATTGCATGGACTGTTGGATTTAAATATAGGTGGACAGCTATGCTCCTGAGACCCCTTGGGGAGTAATACCAAGCCACAGGGAATCCCTGTTAGAGTGTAAGACTTAATCTGGGTACACATCACATATATCAAACCATCTGTGTCTGGTACATTGAAGATGATCGGCTTTTTGTAATCTGTTTATACGCTGGTGCATGCCAGGGACTATATTATATTTACGGCAGATAGCGATTAGGAAACGTCTTTCTCTTGTATTGTGTCAGCCACTCGAAAAGGAGACATGCTGCTTTTGGCATGATCAGCTCAGTCTGTACCTCGGACAGTTTGTCGATCATTTCGGAACCAATGTGGGCTGTTTCAACATTACATTGCTTGGCACAGCTGGGTGAATTCATCTACTGGGATAGTACTTGCTTCGACACGACGTATTTGAATGACTAATTCCCAGTAGTATGGGGCTCTGGGAGCCATAAGAGCATAACACATTTTGTTTGCGACAAAGTTACTAAAGTAAGCCAAGATAACTAACACACACAACGTGTTCAGTCAATAAAAGATGGCGGCAACAATATTAGGGAGATTGAACATGTTCCTGCAATTTCCTTCATAGAACCTTGGATCCAGTAAGCCTCATGTGCAGTTAAGGTTGTCACGGTAACCCGTGTGAGAAGGCACTACACCAAATACGAAAAAACCATGTGTTGGCGATAGTTTTCATACACAGTACGCAATTGCAGGAGGTGGTTAATTAACTGAATTGTGGCTTGCATAAAACGGACTGTTTCAGATCCTACTCAAGGATGATTGCCATGGGATTCCGTACGCAGAAATTACATAGGAAAGCTATACTGGCTGAACCGGTTGTCCTAAACTTCGCAACTGTCTGGTGTGTTTGAGCTTAGGCACTTCGTAATCATCTCTCTGCACGAAATGGATCATCCTTTCTCGTCTCCTTCTCCTGGTAAGATAGTTGGTCAGGAAAGCCAAACTTCATGTCTAATGCACTGCGTTAGCCACACAGCCTCAGTTCGAGCCCAAGCTAGTTGTGAGTGAATCATTCATGTTTCCGCAGTATGGACAACGCACAATTGCATAA